>OY821520.1:101503691-101841191 GCA_963682025.1 Cordilura impudica | reverse complement strand
TAAATAAACAAATAAAAAATTAAAAATAGGTAAAAAATAGATAAATAAATTAATATATTAAAAATAAGTAAATAGATAAACAAATAAATAAATAAAAAATAAATAAATATATAAATAAATAAATAAATAAATAGAAAAAAATAATTAGTAAATAAATAAATAAATAAATAAATAAATTTATAAATAAATAAATAGATAAATGAACAAATGAATAAATAAATAAATAAATAAACAAATAAATAAATAAACCAATAAGAAAATAAGTAACTAAACAAATAAATATATAAATAAGTAAAAAATTAATAAAAAACAAATAACTTAATAAATGAGTAAACAAATAAATATATGGGGGATTTCATGTCAAGTGCACCAACTTTTGAAACCGATGTCTTCCGCTCGGGATGAAATTTGCACCAAAGTTAGTCCTATTGGATAGTAGTTTAGACACAATTTTTCAACAAGATCGGTCCAGATCTCTCTGAGTTAGAGGGGATCAAAATTTGACATTTTGGCCAAACAGGTGTTTTTTCTCATCCATGTTACTTATTACCTATTGTTCTTAGAAAATTTTCTCCCAAAGAGTTTAGATAGCTATTTCTTCAATATTTCGGAAAAAAATAATTAAAAAAAAAAAAAAAAATTGTAGACTTTTTTTTGCTAAATTAAAGCATTTTTTGCCTGATTTTTCAAAAAGGGCATTTTTTTTTTTTTTTTCATAAGAAAGCTTAGGATTTTTCCTTTAAAAGCTTTTTGGTCGCTTAGTGGGATGGGAGTGGGATATCTATCAAAATAAATGTTTTGTAACTCAAGACAACGGGTTTTCAATTTTTCACAAATGCACTATATTGAATTTTTTCCTATTTGTGTCTAAAACCTTACAAATAAAACTTATACTGGGAAACTAGACAAACTAAACTTTCCGAAGGTATATAACATACCTAACTAAAATTTTATACACTCGATACTGTAATACCCAGAATATGTTAACCTCAGGAAAAAAATCGCTTTTTTTCTATAGAAATGTTGAAAAATTATTGTTTTTTTATTTACTTTTAATAATAATTAAAATAATGTATAATAACAATAATATTAAAAATAAAAAGATAAATAATGTATTAAAATTTAATCTTAATTGCATTAGATCCATTTATATCATAATTATTTTTATACCCTATACCACTATGTGGTTTGGGTATAATGACTTTGTGCTGCTGTTTGTAACAACCAAAAATATTTGACCTAGACCCATCTTTAATTATACCGATCGAATCAGAATCACTTTCTGAGTTGATTTAACAATGTCCGTCCGTTCGTCCGTCCGTCGGTCCGTCCGTCCGTCTGTGTGTCCATGTAAACCATGTAATCAAACTGCAGGTCGCAAATATGAATGTATTCTGATGAAATTTGGTATATAAGCTTTCATCGGCCATTGAAATTGGTGAGAATCGGTCCATGTTCAGACCTAGCCCCCATACAAATTACCCCTATGAAATCGACATAAATTGCCATAAGATCCAAATTGTCATATAGATCTTACTCAAATTGGGTTTTGTATGCGTTCATTACGTCCATTAATGAGTAGTCCAAAAATGATCCCTTTGGCCCCATATAGAGCTGCTTCCCGATCTTCACTTAAATCTATTAAAAAACTAAAATATTGCACTGATTCTTCTCAGATTTTGTTTGTATATATTTTTGCAAAATACACGTACGAATTTCATTAGGATTTTCGGGTCTTTTTTTTCTTGGGTTAATAGGGGTACCCTAAACGGCCAAAAAATCATAGTAGAGGAGTTTTAAGATGCAACCCTGGGGAGATATTAAGACAAAACCACTTTTCGCATTAATCTCATAAAAAAAATTGTAGTAAATCGGGCTTGCCCTTTAGAGCTGATTTTTGTATGATAGAGTGTTAGTTAATTAAATTATTTCTTCAATGATGTGTATAGCTTGAGGGTTGAAATTGGTTTTTGGCCAGTTTTGCATCATTAAAATGAAAATTTGTAATTTTTCCCTACTTTTCCGTTTTAGCGGCTATTTAGTATGAAAAATGTCGAATTCCCTTCTGTTTTTCTTTTTTTTTGCGAGATATTTGTGAAATTTCTTCCTAAATGGTGATAAAAATTTTGTGTCAGTATTTTGAACTAAAGCCAGGATACTCTGTAAAATAAAAACATATTATTATCGGAAAATAAAAAAGTCTTTATTAATTTCAGTCTTGTTAATTATTTCAAAATTAAAGCGTCACTTCAGTTGTATTTTTATTTTTAAACATAAATAAACATAAAATACCACAAAAAAAAATGTTGGGTGTCTTTAGCTGATGGTTTTAATTTCTGTCGATATTTTTTGCTTCTTTCGCGGCCAGCAGCACGGCGCATAGAAATCGCCTTTGCCAATTCACTTATTGGTATTAGTTGTTCTTCCTCTTTTCTGTTAGCCCTCAATTTTTTCATTGCTTCGGCCTTTTTCTTTTTGTACTCGTCGTATTTGTTACTTTCTTTTAGCTTTTCAACATAACGCTTGTCTCTTTGTGCACCAGGAATCGGAGTCTAGTAATTAAATACCAAATTATTAAGTAAAAAGGTAAAAAAATAAAATAAAAAAATTCCGTCAGTAACGTCACTCAATCTTTTTCTGCAAAAATTCCCTGCTATATGCAAATAAGGCTTCAGTTAAGCATTGTTTATGAAAGTACTTCAAAAAATACTCAAAAAAAATCAGCTTATACAACCTCTTTTCTAATTAGTTAATGCATAAAAAAACATTTTATAAAAATTTGTCACTAACGTAAGTGGTCCAAAAGCCAAGCTTTGTACACAAATTTGCATGCTAATCAATAGTTTGACTTATATTCTATCCAAAAAAAGTAATCACATGCCTAAAGCACAAAAAATAACAACAAAATTTACCTTTTTCGCCGACATTGGTATATTTTCCAACTACGCCTTGCACGTGCCACTTATGAAAAGAATGTAAAATGTCAAAGCAGACACAAATTTTGCACTGGCATACAGTGCTGCCATATTCTATACATATTTGATATTTAAAATGTAAAAAAAAATTTGGGCTTTGTGACAGAAAAAAAATATGTGGTTTCATTTTTCGTGGCCTTGCCGATATGTTAACAAAATCAGTTAATAAATAAACAAATGAATTAATACATAAATAAACAAATAAAGAAATGCATAAGCAAATAAATAAGTAAATAAGTAAGCAAAAGTAAATAAATAAATAAATGAGTAAAAAAATAAATAAATGCATAAGTAAATAAAAATTAATTAGGGATAAATAAGTAAATTAATATATAAATAAATAAAAAAATAAACAAATAAATAAATAAACTACTAAATAAATATATGGCTAAATAAATAAATAAATATACAAATAAATAAAATAATATATAATATAAATGATATATTATAATGTATAAATAAATATAAACTAAATAACTAAACAAATTAAAAAATTACTAAACAGATAAATAAATAAATATATAAACAGATATCAAATAAATAAATATCAAATAAATTAGTAAATAAATAAATAAATAAATAAATAAATAAGTAAATAAATGAAAAAAAAAAAAAAATTTAATTAAATAAATAGATAAATAAATGAATATATAATAAATTTATAAATAAGCAAAAAAAAAATAAATAAGGAAATAAATAGATAAATAAATGAATATATTAATAAATTAATAAATAAGCAAAAAAAAAAAAAAAATAAATAAAATTAAGAAATAAATGAATGAATAAATAAATAAATATCTATAATATTAATAGGCTAGGCAATTTCTTGTTTCCGATGTTAGTTTGTCAATTTTAATCCCACTTTGACCAAACATCCCTCATTTGAAAGGTATTTCTTTTTAGCTGTCCACTAGATTTACAGATTTTATATTTTTACATTTTTTTTTTGGAGAAAAATGCATTAAAATTTGCTACTAACACATATATAAAAATACACAGTGCTTTGGGTGTGTATATTAAATTTGTTAATGTGT
This sequence comes from Cordilura impudica, assembly GCA_963682025.1. Taxonomy (NCBI): domain Eukaryota; kingdom Metazoa; phylum Arthropoda; class Insecta; order Diptera; family Scathophagidae; genus Cordilura; species Cordilura impudica. Next base: position 101,837,182 of record OY821520.1, on the reverse strand, counting down.
TAGCAAAAAGTGTTGAATTGTGAATTGGATAAAATTGATTAGCATACCTTTAGGGTCGTTATTAAATGAAAAAATAATATTTCCTAGAATTTGCACTCGAATTTCGAGGGCTGGAATCTGCTAGTATAAATAAATAAACGAATACCTTAACAAATAAAAAATAAATAGATGAATAAATACGTAAAAACTAAATAAATTAACAAATAAATGTGACACAAGGGAATTTTCAAATACAGTGAAAACTTTTTTTATTATACTAACTCCACACATGTGTTCAGCTAAAGAATAATTCACATAAAGGCCAAACTCCTGATGTTTTGCATACAAAAAGTGTCGACCTTAAAATGCGATTTAACCAAATATATAATTAAATTTCTCATATGCTCCTAAGGATTTAACTATATTTCGTAGGATTCTTAATGATATCAAAAGACAACACTTAATTTTTTTTTTTACTAAAATGTTTTTTTTTTTAATATATTCTTTATTTATAATCTTCCCGAAGATAATAAGCATATTTGTTAAACTTTATTTTAAATTACAGGGAATATATAGCTCCAATGAGTTATATAACATAAGAATATATAATACATGTTGGTTATTATTTATCTAAGATAAATGAAAATTTCTTATATTCTAGAAAAAAAAATTTTGTCTTAAAATTTTCCATTAATTTTTTTCCGTGTAATATTAATATGACTAATATGCATATTTATAAACATTTAAAATAATCAAATAGTAAAATTTATTATTGTATTATTTAATTTATATTGCCTTTTGACAAATTTATGTTCATCAGTTCTGATTGGCCTACTAACACTTTAACAAAAAATTAACCAAATATCGAAATAATAATAAAATTACAAAACCAACATCTCCATATGAATATATAATAACAATTGCTTGTTTAGCGACATTCACTTGATGTTTTCTTCCTACCACCTACAGTGAGAAGTGGTTCAATAGAACATTGTCTAACACAATCAAATCACTGTTTAACAATCATTTTCGACAACCGATATACCACCCATAGACTGAGACCGACTATATGAAAATAGAGCCATAAACGAGAACAAGTGTTCGAGAAAGAAGACAAAAATATATAAATACAAAGAAATCAATAAAACCAATTGAGATTTCGGTTTGTTTCATTTATGTTTATTTTGTTTAAATACATATAAACACAGAGTTACACATACATACGTGCATACATACTTACTTTGTTTACTTTATAAAAGTCACGGGAAGAAATTATTAGAACGAATTTTTCTTTTTCCAAACCTAAATGCAAACAATAAAAGTTGTATACAAAAGTGACTGGAGTAAATATAGAAGGAAAATGGATTTTAATAATGGCAATTAATAAAGTCATAAGTTATAAATATATTTGAGTTTATATGCCCATTCACGACTGGAACAACTAACTAAATGTATAGAAAATATTTAACATCTTTGGAGATGGATGGACAAAAATAAAAAATAAAAAAAATAATAAATATTATCTTTACGTGCCTTTTGTGTTATTGTTATTATTTAGAAGTTGTTGTGTTATTGTTGAATATTGATTCGTTGGTTGTTGGGTTGGTATGTGATGGGTTTCTTGCTTGATTGGGTTTAAGATGTTGTTTGTTAGATGTTGGTGCTTCTGAGGTGTATTTTTGGTTTTTTTTTTTTTTTTTTGTTTAAAACCCACTTGAGTTTTAGGTTTTCACTAAAAAAATTCCAATTTTTCCAGAAATTGTTTATTTTTTTAAAACTGTTTACTGGCCTTTGAAGGAAATGAATGTGTTTGCATGACCGAACATTAATAGCTACAGGCTTGAAAGAATTTCCAATAGTTTCTTATTTTTCGGTAAAGATATTTTCTATGAAAATTATTCAGCTTTAAATGTGGTCTAAACGAGACCCTTTTAAAAGAATGAAATTTTGATATGCTTGATTTTTGAGAAACACTGGACACGAGCAATTTGCTCAGTTTACCATGTTCGTTATTTACATTTTTAAGTATAAATAACGCGGTTTTAAAAACTGGAAAACATCTGCTTCTTTTGGATTTCTGTATTATCTCAAGAATATGAAACCGTTATCCGATTTCGGAATACCCAAGCTACCAAACAATAATATGGATCTGGGTTTATCGATCGTATATTAATGATAACTAGCAGATTCCAGCACTCGAAATTCGAGTGCGAATTTTAGGAAATTTAATTTTTTTTATTTAATAAAGAACCTAAAGGTATGCTTCACAATTCAACTCATTTTAAATAAAGAAAACAAACTCAACATATTAACACAAACGCATTAACATATTTAATAAACACACACATAGCATTGTATAATTTTATGTATGTGTTAGTAGCAACTTTAAACGAACATAACTACAAAAAAATTTTGCGGACGATGAAAATCTGTAAATCTGGGTAACACCTACAAAGAAATGCCTTTCAAATGACAAATTTTTTGTCAAAATCGGGGTAAAACTGTGAAACTTACATCGGTCACAAGAAATCGCCTTGCCTGTTAATATTGTAGATTATAAAGATAATTGAGCGATTTCACAAAAGTGATTTCAAAAGTGATAAAACAATATAAGCTGTGACAATATGTTGTTATGAAAGTGCCAAACAGAAATGATGAACAGGATAAAAGAGCAAATAAGAAATTATTAACAATTTTAAGCAGTGTATCATAATTGATGATGAATTATATGCCAAGGCATATTCTTAACGACTACCAGGGGAACAATATTATACGCTTTACTTTTAGGAATGAGGCAAATGTATACTCAAGTAGGAAAAAGTGGATAAATTTGTCAAATTTTTTAGTACACACAGAAATTAGATTCGTTGCCTCTACCGATTTTATTGCCAATCGAAGTGCGATAAAGCTGATATTAAATTTATGTTGATAAATCGCGATTTCCAAAATAATTTCTTTAAAAGTGATTACCCTCCGATACAATGTAGTTATGACAACTTCGAAACAGTTGTTGAAGTCTATTTTCGGAATGGCCTTCAAAACAAGTAGTGATTATGATCTTATCTCCTCAGTAGTGTCCCCGGAGTGGTCTGTTGAGTCTATTAAATAACCGAAAGTCACACGGTGCTAACTCAGGTGAATGCAGTGGATATGGAATGCTATGAGTTAAATTTTGTGCAAAATTGTTTCGAAGAACCAATTATCATGCATTATTATGGTACATAAATCACCATAATACTGCCTTCTCTTTGTGAACTCTTCACGCAAATGATGGATAGAACTAAAATAAAATTCCTTGTTAACAGTTCATAATTCATTCTGCATCACGCCGTGATAATCGCAGAACACTATTAACATGACCTTGATTTTTTAACGACTTTGGCATGAACTTTTCGGTCTTGCTTCACCTTTGACACGGTAACTGTTTGCTTAGTCATTTGTTTCGGGGTCGTAGACATAGACCCAAGTCTCACTACCAACAGTGATAAGTTTCATTTCGTTTCGGTAGCTAGCAAACATTATTCCAAAGATATTAATGCGAGGCTGTTTTTTTTAAAATAATTAAGTGTTTTTAGAAGCAATTGAGACGTGACGCGTTTGAGGCCCGAATATCTTTTTAAATAGTGTTGACTGATCATTTTTAAATTCCAACAGTATCTTTAATTTTAAATCGTTGAATTTTCAGTACCAAAGCTTTGATTGTCCGGCCTTTGTCTTCAGAGCTTTCTCTGACTTCTGGGGAGCTGTTTGTACGCATTATTTTAGCCATAGTCTGATCATCTTCTCTAATATTCTTTATGTAAAAGTAGGGGAAAATTCATTCCGCGAACATAATTTAATGCAACTTTGTTGGTCGGCAAACACAGACTTTGTTAAAATCTCCAAATTCACTTTAGGACAAATATGGATTTTTTTTATACCCTGCACTCCAGTGTGCAGAGGGTATATATAAGTTTGTCATTCCGTTTGTAATAATTAGAAAAAAAATTTTGGACCCCATAAAATATATATATTTGTGATCCTTATAACAACCGGAGTTGATATAGCGAAGTCCGTCTGTCCGTCTGTGGAAATCACGATGACGGCATAAATCAGGCAGCTAGGGTGCTCGTTGACATAAAAAATGATTCAATAACATCCTGAAAAGTTTGCTATTTAAAATCGTCCAAATTGGTTGATTAGGGCCCGAGATTTGAATGAAGAACTAAAAAAAGTCTTGAAAAAATATAATTTTCTATGTTGTTCTTGTCACGCTCACGCCCTGAATAGTGCAGCTACAGTGATCATTTTTAGTGAGAATGATTCAACAAATTCATGGGAAGATCTGTGTTTCAAAAATCATTAACATCGGTGGAACAGGTCCAGGGAAATCTCTGAAAAAGTAAAAAAAAATGAAAACAAGTAAGAAAATTATAGTCGGTCTAGACCGACTATACGATACCCTATACCATGCGTTCAGAGACCCTATCTCTTAGGCCCAACTAACTGGACATAGAAAATAAGCAAAAAACCAAATTTGAGTGGGATTTTTATTAATTTTTATGGCTGCAGATATGAAAAAGTTCATATCGGATGCTATATCTATGTGGGGACTAGGTCCAAAAATGGACCGATCCTGATCATGTTTGGTAAAGTCTCTTGTATTTTGCAAAAATATATACAAACAAAATCTGAGAAGAATCAGTGCAATATTTTTGTTTTTTAATTGATTTAAGTGAAGATCGGGAAGCAGCTCTGTATGAGGCCAAAGGGATCATTTTTGGACTACTTATTAGTGGACACAATGAACGCATACAAAACCCAATTTGAGTAAGATCTATATGACAATGGGGATCTTATGGCAATTTATGTCGATTTCATAGGGGTAATTCGTATGGGGGCTAGGTCTGAACATGGACCCATTCTCACCAATTTCAACAGCGTTCATCCCATGGCCGATAAAAGCTTATATACCAAATTTCATCAAAATATATTCATATTTGCGACCTGCAGTTTGATTACAAGGTTTACATGGACACACAGACGGACGGACGGAAAAACACAAAAATTGCGTTTGATGTTGTAGTTTTTGTGTGTAATATTTACATATACATACATACATACACATATTAAATAATACAAATAATATTCATATATTCTATATATGTATATCCATAACAACTGCATGTTAGAAATAAATCGGTATATTATTTTATTTACATAAAATTCTGGAATATTTTGTTGTGGGAAAATACATTTCTTTTGCATTAACAGAGTGTCACTTCATTTTGCTCAGCGTGACTATGCCACAATAGATGGCGCCACAATTTTTTGTTAAATCAACTCAGAAAGTGATTCTGATTCGATCGGTATAATTAAAGATGGGTCTAGGTCAAATATTTTTGGTTGTTACAAACAGCAGCACAAAGTCATTATACCCAAACCACATAGTGGTATAGGGTATAAATATGATGTTTCTATATTGTTCTTGTTGTTATTCTAAATGTTGTGTTGTTGTCATAGCTGGACTTGTTGTTTTTGTGGTCGTTGTGGTAATAATATAATAAAAACTAACCCTTTGTACATTTTTTTATTAACTCTGGTAGAAAAATTTAAAAGTTTCCATTGTTTTGGCATCACTAAAAAAAATTTACTTGATCATTTCTGTCATTGCCACGAGCCTGCCTGAAAAGTTTCAGATCGATTGGGTCACGGGAATGGGGTTAAAATCGATCCAAAATTTTTTCGACAAGCAGACACTATAAGTTAATACAAAGGGAGTAAAAATTCACCAGCATCTAAAGCAAGTAATGCTAAAATACCTAGTTGTTAATAAAAAAAAACAATGTAAATTTAGCAAAAAAAATTTTTATATATTAATTTATTTAAAGAAAAAAACACAAAAATAACGTTTGATGTTGAATTTTTTGTGTGTAATATTTACATATACATACATACATACATACACATATTAAATAATACAAAGAATATACGTATATTCTATATATGTATATCCATAACAACTGCATGTTAGAAATAAATCGGTATATTATTTTATTTAAATAAAATTCTGCAATATTTTGTTGTGGGGAAAATACATTTCTTTTGCATTAACAGAGTGTCACTTCATTTTGCTCAGCGTGACTATGCCACAATAGATGGCGCCACAATTTTTGTTCTAATTAGCTTTGCAATAGTTATTTCTATTTTAACATGAATGTCAATATTTTCAAATAGATATTATACATAACAATGTTAATGCCTGGTTTTCATTATGTCATATAAACTGACAACAAACACTTGCCCCAACTGACATCTCGTAATTTTCTATTCATTACGTTTGCGTTACATCTGATAAACGAACAAAAAATCTGGCAAAATTGCCAACATGCTGGCAATTTCATTTTAAATGTCAAATGTTGACAGAGGTTGTAAATGACAAGGCACTAAACCCCGTTTTCATACAAATGACAATAATTGACAACAATTGCCATTGAAAATGACATAATGAAAACCAGGCATAAGAGTATACACGGGCTAGTCTTTTATTTAATACGTTTTTTCATTGTTCTTTTACAAATATGAACATAAGTTTGGCATACTAACTTTTTGTTGTCTTTACAAAATAGAGTTACCGAGTTATCAATGAGTTTTTTGCTTTCAAAAAAGTTCTACATAGTTAAAAAGAATTGCGATTACATCTAATTTTTAAAAATTGTTTATAATTACTAAAGCATTATTATTCACATAAATACAAAATTGCACTTTTTAAATTTTCCATTCAAATTTAAGAAAATATTAATTCTAAAAACTGGAATTAAAAGTTCCAATTATAAATTAGAAAATATTAACTGAATTTCAGAAAATCATATCAAAACGTCGGAAATAATAATTTTAAATTTAGAAGACATCAATTGCATCAAATTCCAAAAAAAAAAAAAAAACACCAAATATGTTTACATTTAAAAAATGTTTACATTAAAAAAAAATATTGGCATTCAGGAGAAATTAATAGCTTTTCAGTAACTTCTTTTAACGATAGTCGAATCGTTAAAAAAAAGAAAAGCAAAATTATCACTAAAATTTTTAAACGATGTTCGCTATTGTTAAAGTCAGCTGTTGTTGTTATCTAAACGACAACCATTTTTATGTTGTTTATTCAATCGATAAAACCTTAAATTTTTAAGTTGAAATGTCGTCATACATAAATAAAAATCATAAAATAGTGAAAATATTTTGCTTCTATTAAAAAACTTTTTTATATAAATAAAAAAATTAAATAGCATATTCAATTCATTATTTCATTTTCAAATAAATAAACAGAAATATTAGTAAAAAAAAAATAGAGATATTAAACATAAACATAAAATCATCCTGTCAAACACGAAGTAATTTGTTTTTTTCTATTCTTCTCTGTGTTTTTCGCTTATTTTAACAGAGATGCCTCTCGTTTACAATTTAAATAAATAGAAAAATAGATGTGTCGACCGTCGTTAAGATGTGTGTACTTAGTGTATCACTTAATCCTCACTGTCGGATCGTTGAATTCGCACTACAGAAAACATTAATTTAAATTCAATGAATTTTAGAAAACCTCAAATGATATTTAAGAATTGCGAACATAAAAATTATTACATAAATAAACGCAATTTGATGAGAATGTTATTTATACATATATTATTTTTCACAATTTTTTTTTGAATGAATATTTGAAGTTTTTCAGAAAATAAAGATAACAAATTATTTTATTTAAAATGTTTGGGACATTTAGTTTTTTGCGTTTGGCATCCCTAATTTGAATATTTATTATTATAAATTTATTCTCTATGTTTTCCAAACATGGCAATATTTTAATAAAAAAATTGAGAGAGCTTTTTTTTGGTTATTATTTTGTTACTCCATCCGACCTATATGGCCGCAATGAAAAAATATTTCGCCAGTTAAAAGAAACTATACAGCCGTCTCCAATTAGCACGATTTAATGCATATAGCTACCCTACACAACCATTACCTTTGCAATGGAGGTTAAGGCGAGCTATTTAATTAGCAAAAACTAAATTAAACGAGAAGTTATGTCATATAACCGGAAACGCATGCGTATTTTTCCAATATTTTGTTTACATTTATTATCAATACTCAAACCGTGGTGGAGGGTATCAAAGATTCGGCACAGCCGAATTTAACAGTCTTACTTGTTTTATTTTCAAATTTTTATAATATTTAATAAATGTGATAATACGAAGAAATCTTAACATACGTTATTAAACTTCAGCAAGTTTAATAAACTGATCATAATTTTTTTTTTGTTTTTTTTTTGTGTTAATGTTAGTGTTTTACTATGGCATATTTACAAGTTTTATTTTATATTATGTACATTATTAACATTTTTTTGTCATGCAATTGCCATACGGTAGGTCTAAAACATGTAATATTTTCAGTCTTCTAACATAGTTTGTTTCGTCTAATAAAGATATATCTATGGTACTGTAATGATCACCAAGTCTATTTATGTATTACCAATATAGATATTAACATGAAATTTGGCACAGATCTCAAAAACTATAATAACAACCCGAAAAAAAATTAGTTGTTAAAATTAAACTCCCTTAAGGCAAGAAGTTTTCACAGAAAAGTCATCTTATTATTTGGGCACAATGTCAAGTCACCGATTTCAGTATTATATTTTTTCACTCTATGATTTTGCGCTTTGTTATTCTTGAAAGTTGGTAACAAAAATCAGAAATCATAACAAATTTAGATTTATAAGTATTCTAAAAAAAAAAAAAAAAAAAAAAATCAACAACCAAAATGTTCTAAAGCTTAAAAGTGTATTTTTGATCGTAGCAAAAAAAAATTGTATACCAGATAACCATTTTCTATTGTGATGAAGTATTAACTATTATGAAAATAGAACTGTGATCCAAATTAACTAGAAATTCGGTTATTAACATCATCGCAATTCTTTTGGCTACAAATTTGGTAGCCACAGTGAATCTGTATTTAGAAAAAATAAATTGCTCCACACAGAAAAAAAAAATGAATTTTCGATTGTATCAACAGAAATCAAATAGTATAACCATTTTCTATTATGATAAACTGTACAAGGGAACAAAATTAAACTTTTTTGGTGTTGCCTGGAACTTTATTGCTATTTTTACTAAATTGAGGTCGCTGATTTTAAACCTACACTTGGTTTTTTTCTATCAGCTCGACTTTTCGCGATATGTCCAAAATTAAGGCACTTCCACTGCATGTATTGGAATAACTTGAAAACGGTTCACCATATTAAGTAAAAAAAAAAAAATACAAATCTCATTAACAATATTATCTTTAAGCCGTGCTTACATTAGTTTTAAACTTGCCCAGCAGTTTCAGAGATACCGTGCGATATAGATCACAGGTTTGGTTTAAAAGCATTTAGTTAAACATATTTCAAATGACATGAGCTTTATTTCATTGCAATCGGTGCACAAGTTTTGATTTTGTTCACAATTTACTGAGAAAACGCAATTGATAAAAATCGCAATTTCAGGCTATAAAGATAAAATATATCATATAAGAGTACAAAACTGATACATTTTTGATACAGAGTATTTAGAAAGAGTACATTTACTGAATATTTCACAAAAAACTAATTTTTCTCGAAATCCGCAAAAAAAAAAAATTCTTTGTAAAAAAAATTCTGGCAGAGGAATTTACTTAAAAATTCACACAGTTAATCCCTAACATATATTTAACAAAACTTTAAAGTGCCAGATCCATTTTTTGAAATTTTGTTTAAACAAATTTCTTAAAACTTAAAAAAGGGGTTTTCAAAATTTATTCAAAAAAAATTTTCCATCTTTGGTCTAATTTCGCGATAGGTAACAATGTAGTAATAAAACAATACTTGATATCAGAGTACTTAACTATAGGTATAGAGACAAAGAAAAAAAAATCAAGTTAAATGGTGCGTGGTAAAGAAGAAGAAAGCATATATTTCAAAAATTCATAACTGCACTGTATTCTTAATCTGACCGGTTTCTGGCATTTCAGCCTTCATCAGCAATTTATTGAACATTGTGATAATTGTTATGTTTTTAATTGAATAGATTGTTTCTATATGAAAACTTTTTCTACTTAGGGCGGCCGTGAGGTTTTGAACCATGAACCTTCACATACACTCGTACTTGCACTTTTTGGTCAGCGCTTTAACACACTCACCTAAAGTCAGGCCTACGAGCAGTGTGGTTAGATTCAGTTTTCGTACCATACAGCTTTACTTTGTATTGATTTCAGAAGATACAACTCTGTCCAAACAAACAATCGTTATTTTTGAATTTTGAATATTTTTTGCATTTATACTTCTAATTTCCACTATTCTCAGTTTTCGTAAGAGTTGTCATATGTGATGTACGGTTTTGAACATACCTACATATGCACTTTTACATATATTTGAGATGACGCTTTTGAAGCGAAGAAATTTTTTGTTAGATTTAGTCATTTTTCAGACATATTGCAACTACTGCAAATTATAATTTTGTTTAAATGGTGCGTGGTAAAGAAGAAGAAAGCATATATTTCAAAAATTCAATGTTCACAATCTTCAATAAATCGCTGATGAAGGCTGAAATGCCAGAAACCGGTCCGATTAAGAATACAGTGCAGTTATGAATTTTTGAAATATATGCTTTCTTCTTCTTTGTCAAAAAAATAAACTATACAACGACAATTTCGTAAAATCTGAAAAAGTCATATTTTCCCCATATAAACACACTTGAAATTTTCAGTCGCGTTGAGCCGCCCCTAAATTTTTTTTTGATTGACCCAAAACTTAGTATTTCTCGTTTTTTTCTATTCGCATATTTCTAGGGGGTGGAACTTTAAATTCCCCTCCATATAATGAAGGGCCACTCTGATATATATATATTAGGGCGGATCGATTTGTGGGGAGTAAAAAAAATAGATAAAATACCTATGATTTCCATGTTCTATGAGTTATTTCAAGAAAATTTTCCCGAGGAACCATACCTCTATCCTTAAAATCGAGTCAGATAGGTTTTGCGGGTAGATATTTTTGCGATTTCCTTCATGATTTCGTCGAAAAACATTACGTTTATGGCCATTTTTAGCTAAATCCAAATTTTAGTTCAAAGTACAATTAAAACCGAAGATTTTGAGTAAAAATTGTTTAAATCGGTTGATTAGTTAATGAGATATTGCAAATATATATGTATGTATATACATTAGGGCGGGCCAAATTTTTTGTCGATTAGAGCCGCCCCCTAGGATGATTCTATGGACAATTCTAAGCAACTTTGGTGAAGGAACCATAGGTCTATCTCGATTTTCGAGTCTCCCACTTTTCAAAAAATTATTTTTTCCCTATAACATCATTTTGATTCAAAATTTGATTTTTTATTCATCATTATATTATCTTTTTTATGTGTATATGGGGGGTTTTTGGGGTCGAGAAATTCATTTCTGATCTTTATTTTAACTATTTTTCGTCTATTTTGCGAGAAAAAATACAAGTCTTTCGTTAAAATTGATCTTTATTTTATTTTTTTCAACAGAAATTCAGCGTAAAAAATAAGAACATGTGTAAAAAAAAAAAAATTAATTTGGTGGAAAAAAAGCGAAATAAGTTATTTTTGAAAGTCTTTCTTGCTTTTATGTCTGGGGTATTTTGCACGGCTTTCTGATGTAACTGCCATAACACTGTGTCGATTTTTTTCTAAAACACGTTTAGAAACGCTAGCCAGCAATTGAACATGTCTTTCTGTTGCTTGTATGTGTACCGGAATTCTTGGATCAGGCAATGGTGGATCATCTTATTCTATATATTGTTTCAAATGATCATACGGAATGGTATGCGTAAACGGTGGTTCGAATAAGACATCATCTTTATTTACATCAATCATACATCGTGTAATCTGTACAATTGAAGGTTATCGAAGGTTTTTGATAAACTCTAAGACGTGCCGGGTCGTACAGATTTCTTCGGTAGTGTACAATTTTCTTGATTGCGATGTTTCGTGTCTCTTTTTTTATCATCAAAGAACATCGCTAACAAAATATTTTCGGAATGTGCGTAATATGAATTGTCTTTAATGACTTTATTCACAACTCCGCGTAGATTTGTATCCAAATATTGTGTCCAACGAATGAATTTGTAAAATAATACACTACCGAAGACCACCGAATTATAGTATTTGATGTTGCAGTGCATCGGCACATACACATTCATTATGTATGTTGCCAGAATTTTCAAATTCCTTGATGGATTTTCAGTTGACACATACAACCGCAACAATCTATTCGCCTTGGTGAGCCAACGTGAATGTGCTATTGGTCCTGGTTTAATGTGAGACAAATCCGCAGGAACATTTTGTATACCATTTTGTATAGATACTTTGAATCGGTGGATAATTCAAATGGATCTAAATCAGGTGGCATGTTTTCTAGCACGATTATCTCGAATTAATGTACAAGCTGAAAAAAAAAATAAATTAGATGAATTAAATGCAATTTTACCATTTAATAATGCTAAAAATCGATGAGAAAAATGACAAATGATACATACCGGAAGATTTTCACACGTTTCAATTTGTTTGCCCAACGTTCCGGTTGTTGTTCGTGGTCCAGTGGTCAATGAACTGTCCAAAGTGTTAAACAAATGACGAAATGACAGCTCGTTGAAGTGCAGAAGGCACACAAACCAATGCAGCGGTCTATTCAAATGCAATTCAAATCGACTCAAAATCCCATTTCTTATGCCAGAATTTGTTGGCTCACCATCACAGCATATGCCGATTAATGCATCGAGAGCATTTTCTTTTTCGACGAAAAATGCATTGAATGTCATCAACTTGTGTTCAGCATCTTCATTTGCGACTTTTGTGTAGCCTATCAATTGAGAATTTGGTTCCTTCAAAACAACTAGATGTGGTTCTTTCACCATCCGTGGATGCAACTTGTCATCGATTTTTTCCATTGTTAAAGCATCATTTTTTCGGCCGTCGAATGAAAATGCTATGAAATTTGATGCATCATACTGCTTACGAAGCAATTCTTCTCTGCATTTGGCTTTTTCTCGACTCACTTTATTTTTATCCATGATGATAGGATTACCGTGTGCATCTTTTATGTCAATGTCTTGCATAAGAGATGTTGCGAGTGCCGCTGCTATTCTATCTGACACACCAAATCGATCACACATCGCAGCGAAGTTCGAAGCATCGTATCTGGGAGTATACGGTCCTCGTATCATTGGCGGAACATCTTGTGGATTTGAACTTGGCTCATCTGTATCAGTACTTGGTTCATATGCTAAATAGGTCTCTTCAACACTTGTTGGTATTATTGTTGACGTTGGTGCTGGCTCTTCAACTTCTGGCACGAATTCCGGTATCGTCAATCTGCTGACATTATTTTGATCTCGCATAAACTCTTTCAAATGATCTGGAATCAATCCACATGAGCATAATGCTGCCTTTAAGTCACATTGACATTTGCCGATGTAAAATAATTCTTTTGTAGTTTGCACGAACGTTCTGAATGTGGCGATTTTTGGATGTTTAGTTTCGATTTGATACTTGTCAATCAATGTACCCAATTTTCTAACAACACTTTTTTTTAGAATTTCAACATTAAGTTGACTCCAAATTTCAATCAATTTGTCTGTTACGTGCGGTACGAATGTTTTATACGAAAACATTTTGTTTTGGAGTTCAGCACGTTCGGCCAAGCAAAAAAACATCTTAAAATATTCTGTTTCGTTGGCAGATTGAGTCCACTCAAATCACTGGATGCACCAAAAACAGCAACATTGTGCGAAGGCAAATGCTTCAAATGATTTTCGGTACTCTTTGATGTTGTTGCGGTTTGCGATGTAGACGGCAATGCATTTGGATCCATTGTATACTTTTACTACATTGTATACTTTTTTCCGCGTGACTGGAGAGACTCTCCATACTATATTGCAGCGTTGTATTGAAAAGTATTACTTATGACGTTTCTTAAAACTAGACGTGGAGAGAAGCTCCTTACTATATTACAGAGTTATATTGAAAGGTATTACTTATGGAAGGTATGGTAATAGTTACAATTTCATGACTAAATTTGGGCCTTTAATTCGTACCGTGTAACTTATTCAAATATAAAATTTTGATTTGAAACGAAAAACAAAAAAAAAATGTTTTTAATTGACTTAGTTAAAATTAAGAACAATAAATGTCAGAGATAAAAAGTCCGCAAAGCAGCAGAAACAATTTTGGTTGAAATTAAAATATGCATTAAACGCCCTCTGGCGGTGGTCGTAGGTAAAAATAAAGATCAGAAATGAATTTCTCAAAAACCCCCCATATACACATAAAAAAGATAATATAACGATGAATAAAAAATCGAATTTTGAATCAAAATGATGTTATAGGGAAAAAATCATTTTTTGAAAAGTGGGAGACTCGAAAATCGAGATAGACCTATGGTTCCTTCACCAAAGTTGCCTAGAATTATCCATAGAATCATCGTAGGGGGCGGCTCTAATCGAATTTTTCGGCTCCATACAAATTGGCCCGCCCTAATATACATATAGTTTGTTTACATGCCCGCAATTGATGATGACTCATTTAAAAAACTAAGCCATTTCGATTAAAATAGAGCTTGGATGTAAAACTACTGCAAAAAGATCTGTTACTTATTTCAAGTTTGATGTAATTTTACAAAAATAATTACAAAAAAATTTATGAAACCACATATCGTCCACATCAGTATAATCCAATTAAGGCATATAAAACTCTGTTATCTTGCCGCGATGACGAACACCAGTAATGGTTACTGTTTGATTAGCCGAAGAAGTATGTTCCATTGACCATGAATTTGTTTTTCGACAAACACATGTGCGTATTCTGAACCCCAAATGCGGCAATTTCAACGATTACAGAAACCATCAAGGTGCAAATGTGCTTCATGGCTTAGAATGATTTTGTTCGAAGAATCAGCATCCACTTGCTCATGTTCAATAATCCATTCAACGAACTCTCTTCGCTGTGCATGATCCTCGGGTTCTTTTATCAATTGATCTTTTTAAGCATGGAGATTCTGATCTTCAGTGAGTGTACGATGCAGAATTGATGATCCTGAACTTTCAACATTATTCTCATAAGCACTTCTTCGATATTGACTTTCAAATGGCTTTTTTTTGGACGATTACTCTCTTCACTGTTGTCGAATTTAGATCAATATTCCGACAACATTTTGTAAAAAATTTTCGAAATACAGCCACCGCTAAACTTTCATTATTATTTAAATATTGTTCAACAATCATGACGCGTTATTCTATCGTGTATTGCAGCATTTTTATTAACCCTAAACTCTCAGATGTCAAACTGTCTTTTTCTTTGGGTTGCCGACATTTGACTGCCCCAATGGCGTCAAAGTAAAACCTTGCGTGAACTTTGGGACTCCCATTATATTCTAATGTATTTTTAGGTAAAAAACACTTTTTTCCTAAAAATTTTCGGTCTCTGTTCTACTCCCTTTATATTGTAAAATGGGTATGTCAATACCATACATATGAGAGTAATATACATGTATATTTAATTGGGCTAAATTATGTTTTAGACCATGAGTTTCGCACATTGAAAGTAAGATTTTTGAAAGTGTATTCTGACGACCTCCTAAAGAATCTATAACTGCACTTGAATTGAATCTATAATAATTTAACGAATAATTCTAGCAGCTTCATTTCGCACTACTAAACATCTCATGATCAAATGATCGCGTTTAGAATTCTTTAATATTCTTAAACGAAAATAATGGGTGGTTTATTAGTTGAACTCAATGAATTGGAACAAACTTTCCTAACCATCAACAGCGTATTACGCTGAAAGCTTAAATACATGTGTTGTTTCTAATTGCAAGTGGTTGAGAGGCTTTTTGTTGGCAGAGGTCTGCATGAGACTCCACCTCCTGCTTTAGAATGATTGAAATTGCCAGATTAAAACGCGTTTATAAAGCAAACATACAGCGTTTCGTGTATGCATGCGTGCATTTCTGTGGTGGCATAAAATACCTGTTGGAAATTATGCCAAACAAAGAAAATTATTTATTCCTATAAGCGAGCAGTGAAGCGGTCAACTGATGTGGTTTGTTTGATAGCCACACATAACCAAAAATTAATATATCTCACAATGCAGTGGCCAAAGGGCGAAATCGTTATGCCAAAGTAAATGCAAAATTCACTTCTTTTTTTTTTAAGAGAATAAATATAAGTTAGCAAACAAATGAACGCAAAAAATATCAATAAATTTAAGATGAATCAAATATGTTTGTATTTCTTTTTATTGTTACTAAAAGATTTATACCCGCTACCTTTAAGTAAGATTAAATTAGTTCATTAACATGTGAACAATGGGCGGTTAACAATATATAATTAAGTAATGATACTTAACCTAGACCCACCTTTTATAAGACATTTTTTGTTACAAACTGCAGGTTTCAACTTTGTAGTTATTTCGATGAAATTTGATATATAAGCTTTGATCGACTCAAAGGCGATTGCTATTCAAATAGATTTTTTATTAGACTTAGGTCGACTAACATTGCCCTTATGTCCAAATAACTCAAATAATTATACATAGCGATATGAACATTGCAGCATTTTTTTATTTTATTTATTTTATTATTTTATAAGTCTATGGAAACATAATCCTTACAGACTATTTAACATTAACAACATTTGTAAAGAAATATAAAATTAAATTTAAATTAAAATAATTTAAAATTGACTACAGCAAAACTATAAATTTATTACATATTGTTTAGATAAAGTATTATATCCCTTCTGATCAAATTTAAACTTTTTTGATAGTCACTGACGTTATAAAATTGGTTAAGTTCGTCGCAGACTGAGGAAGAGGACCAGAGTTAGCATAATTTGTTCGAAAATATTTTGCAATCAGGAACTGGAAATACCGTGATGTGCGCTGTGAAGAATTTATATTGATTTTGCTGGGGTGATTATTGGGAGTTTAAATTACCATGAATCAGATTAAACAGAAAGCTTATATTTAAAATTTTTCTTCGACTTTTAAGCGTAGGAAGGTTAACAAGAGCAAGATGACTTCTTTGGATCCCAGCCAAGACCGCAAATGCAAAATATTAAGAATTGTTTTTTTTACCGGATTCAATTCAGTTAGAATGTAAAATGTAAAAAGGGTCCCGGAAACAGATCCATATTCTAGAATAGGTCTTCCAGATGCCGTGTTAATTGTTATTGAGATTTGTTTTCGGAAATCCAGACGCTTATCCAATAAAACACCAAGATCATTATATGTTTGGATCATTTCAAATTGTTCGTTGTTTTTCATATACAAGCTATTAACTGGAAAAGATCTTGTAAACACCATATATTTATATTTTTTTACATTAAGGTCCATTAAGTTTATTTTACACCATGTTGTGGAATTATTTATATCTAACTATAAACGACATTGTTCGTCGATATTGTTAAATGAATAGAATATTTTAACATCATCCGCAGATATTTCGAGAATTCAATAGATGAAGGAAGACATGAATAAATAGTGTAAATAAAAGCGGCCCAAATGACTTCGTTGAGGCACACCTGATAGAACCTTATTGGATTTTCATTCAGTATTACGAAATTTAACAGATTGTTTTCGGCCAGTTAAATAGGAATTAATCCATTTTATAAGCATAGTACTGAGACCCATACGATCTAGCTTAAACAGTAGAAGGTCGTGGTTTACCCTGTCATACGCTTTACTGAAATCGGTATATATATCAGTTTGTTGTTTGTTTAAAAAGCTTCATTCACAATCGTTGTAAGTTCTAGTAAATTAGTAACAGTTGAGAAGGATTTACGGAAATCAAGCAGAAGGAGAAGTTTTTCAAATAATTTTGGAATAGAGCTCAATATAGCAATCAATCCCTCTGTAATTTGAGATATGGGATTAATTACCAGATTTGAATAATGTTATAATAAAGGATTTTTTCCAATACTCAGGAAAAATATGATATTTTAAGTGATTTTTTTTATAAAGAAACGTTAAAGGACTATGTAGGAGGTTTGCACACCGTTTTAAAACAGAATTTGGGATCCCATCAGAACCAGGAGCATACGTTAAATTCAGTTTTATTAAAAGCTAAGTAATACAAAAATTTTAACAAAATTCTTTACTTTAAACGCGACTATTTATTCTACGTATAGTGGCCTGATAAAATCAAATACTGCAATTGAAAAGGGGGCAATTTTGTTATAAAGAAGATAAATTAATTTAAATTTCCTTTAAGGGGGGGACTTTCTAACAATTTTTTGGAGGTTAAGGATAATGTTGGATTATTTATTTCATAACATTTGATGTATCTTTCAAAAAATTTTCAATTAAAAATTTGTATAAATAAGTTCGTGATGGCGAATCTAAGGAGACACCTCGAAAAAAAGTTATTTTGCGGTGAACTTCATAGCTCGTTACGGGATCATGTGAAATAAAAATATCGAAATGCGTTTAAGAGGTGATATGTGTCTCGAGGTAATCACGAAGAGTTTTTTTAATTTTTTTTTTTTATTTTTGGCAGCATTTCGAAGTGAAAAACCCGATTTTTGCTATAAAATTTCGGTGAATTGGTTATTCAAAAATGGTAAAAAAAATCTTCGTGAATTCATGGTGATTAATGTGTAGAAATAGTGAATAAAATTTCAAACAATCTACTTGACCGATTGTTTTGAGTTATGATGTTCACGAGCTTCAAACATGTTGTTTGCGAAAAATCGATTTAAAAATTTTTAAAAACTAATTTATACATATATGATATACCGTATGAGGCCGGTCGTTTGAAGCGCTGTATCTTCGTTAGTTTTGCTCCAATCTAACTGAAATTTTGACACGTCACTCTCAACAAAAAAATTCAAAATGAAGGTTTTAAAACCTTACCCCTCCCTTAAGCTTATATTGTTTTTATATATTCAACGCTTTTGGAGTTATTTAGAATGAAACGACGAAAAAAAATTTTTTGCGCAAAATTTAAATTTTTATTGTTTAAAAATTCATAAAAAAAATCGAAAATGGCAAAATATTACATTTTTATTAAAGAAACGGAAAGCTATATACTGCAAAGAAAACGAGCCATATACCATGAATTTCTATGGGTAAATTTTGATTTTATTCTTAATAAAGTTTTTGACAAAAACCTAAATTTTTTTAGTTAAATATGTTTTATAAAGTTAAATAATCGAAAAATTATTTCGACTTTTGTTTTGTCTACTGTGAACTTCAGGTTTTGATTCTCTTGTAAGCAGAGGCGGATTTAGGCCTGCTCCTTTCCTCGGCACTCTTTAATATGCCGCCCTTTTTGATAAAATAGGAGTGATTATAAAAAAAAAAAAAAAAAAATAAAAACACAATTTTTTAATAATTAAATTATTGTGTATTAATTTTTATTAATTTAGATACATACATACTATATATACGTTTTTTTTAATTCACATATAATTAATCTTATATTTTGGCCAATTCAAAGCAGTGTCATATAAGTCTTATTTTTTATACATTTGTCTTATTTTCATACATATTTGCTTATATTTTCCGAACAAAAAATTGATAAAATTTTACACATGAGGTGTGTGTTTTAAAAAAAAATTAACTCCAAATTTTATAATTTTCTTTCAAAATTTGAGGTTTAAATAAAATAAATTAAAATAAAATTCATATATTTATATCCAGACAAAAAGAAAAGCAAAAGTTTTTATGAAAAATATAAGTAACTTTTTAATAAGAATACTATTTTTTTAAAAATATATTATTGAGTTTTTTCATTCAGCGCTTATTTTGTTAATTTAGTTTTTCGGGATTTTGATCGGGCAAAAACGTCAACTAATTCTTCAAAGTTTGTTTCTTGCACTAATTGGGTTTCAATAGACAATAATGCAAGGGCATTAAGTCTATCTTGGCCCATACTTGCCCGTAGATAGTTTTTTACTCTTTTAAGGGTGGAAAATGACCTTTCTGCTGAACAGTTTGTAGCAGGGATACTCAAAAAATTCGTAAAGCTATGTATACATTGGGGTAAACATCTTGAAGATTACGTGAATGTAATATGTCGGATATATTTTTTGCAGAGCGCACATCTTCAGTATTTGCCAATAAATCTTTGAGTTGATAATGTAAATGAATGCATTCATTTGCTAATGTCTCTTCTAAATCATCAGGATACTTTTTGACGAGTTTATTTGCGTGACTTTTTAACTCATTTGTATCTATTTTAGACATATTATCAAAAAAGTGGAAGTTTACAAAAAGTTTTTCGTATGCGTTTTTACGTTCGGATAACTGTACACTCAGAGTGTCCAAAATGGGATAGTAAATATTTGTACGAAAATTTTCTTTTCCACAAAATGGTGCCCTTTCATTTACCCGTGATTCATCTGACTGAAGTTTTCTTGTTTTTCTGCGACGGGTGTCATAATGATAATAATCTTGAACTCCAGATAACTTTTTGGCTTTTTCTTCGAATTCAAAAAATTGTTTATTTCTCATATCCTGAAGAAATGATGCTAGGGTACCATAAATTTGGATAACAGATGACAAATCAGCGTGAGATCCCTGAAGTTTCTTACTAGCAGCATTAAAACGATCTAAAATTACATTCCAAACAATGACTAGAATAGCTGTTTCTAGATGCTGTAATTTTCTTTGCAATCCAATAGCTTCAGATCATGTAGTCGGTTTCTTGTCTTTGTTTTCTGCAATAAAGTTTAATGCATCAATTATTGCAGACCACTCTTTTTCTAAAGCATAACATGCATCATGTCGAGCAGACCAGCGAGTTTGAGATAGACTTTTGAGTCTTAAATTTGTCCGCTGCACCAAGATCTCCCAACGATGTGTAGATATTGTAAAAAAATTATAAAGTTCTTGCAAAGTAAAAAAAAATTCTACTGCTTTGGGTACAGATTCAGATGCACAAGTACCTACTAAATTCAAAGAATGGGCAGCGCAAGGCACGTAATCTGCTAAAGGATTTATTGTTTTAATTCTAGCCTGGAGTCCTGAATATATACCTGACATATTACTTGCATTATCATAAGATTGACCACGGCAGTTCATTATGTCCAAACCATTTTTTTCTAGAGAGTTTAACACGGCATTTTCAATATCTTTGGCTTTGTGACCAGTATTTGGTAAAAATTCTAAAAATCTTTCAACGGTTTCACCATTTTCACGTACATATCTAATAATTATAGCAAGCTGATCGACATGTGCAATGTCAAGCGTAGAATCTACAATGATACCAAAATACTTAGCCATTTGCACTTCAGTAGAAATGTGTTGTAATACTTTATCTCGAATCAAGGTTATAATTTCTTCGTAGATTGTTTTAGATAAGTACGACGTTTTTCCACTCCCAGGGTGCGCACAACATTTTAAATGCTTAGATAAAAATGGATCAAACTCGGCAAGAAGCTCTACTGTTCCTAAGAAATTTCCATTTCGTAGATCTCCAATTTGTTCTGAATGTCCTCGAAATGGCAGTCCTCTCATTGCTAGTGATTTAACAATTGCAATTAATCTGTATAAAATTTTTCTCCAATACGAAATTTCTTCATCTAGCTGTTTAATTAGACTTTGATCAACACGGCCTTGAACTACTGCTCGAGCTTTTATATGATAAACATTAGTTTTATGAAAATCTGAATTTTCGTGAGCTTCAACGCGTGCATTTGAGTTTTTCCAGTCACTAAACCCTTCTCCGGTAAAAGCATTAATTTCACCACTTCTACCAAATAACAAACAAGGAACACAAAATACAGACCCTTTAGTTTCTGAATAAATCAACCACTCACGGCGTTGAATTTCTCCGTTTTTTAAAGTACGTTGAAATAGGTTTTTGGAACAATACCTAGTTTTATCATTGTAAACGTTTTTGGAATTTTTGAAATTTGTGATGTTATTTGGTGGCGTACCGTTTGTACTTATGTATTCCCGTGTTTCTTCATTTAAATTCCACAAAAAGGGATCACTATCAATCTTTATAACATCAGTTCGAACTAAATTGTCGCTTAATAAGGTTGTTAAAGAAGAGTTTGAATGTATTTCTTCGATATCTTGTGCTAAAGTCCGTTCTAAGTCCTGCTAAATAAAATATTACTTTTCAACAACCACAATTTTTTTAGTTATATTAAAACTTTTTATTCAATTGAAAAAAAGCACGATAATTAGTACGAAATACTTACTTTAGATGAACATGATGGTTGTTGTTCATTATCAAAGGATTTTGTCAAACAATTTGTCATAAAAGTAGATATTTTTGGTGTTTTTTTTTAGTAAATTATCTACCTTTGTATTTTGTTCAGTCTTTTTTTTACGATATTCAGCACCGCTGAGTTTTTTCCGATAGGCACTCATATTAAAAAAAAAACAATAGATTAGAATTGCAAAAACACAAAAAGATGTTGATACTTGTATAGGTATGTGAACACTATCAATTAGAATGAGCCACACACATTCAAAATAAATAACACCCACATTTTTATTTTTCATAGATAATTATTGAAAAGGGAAATCACCTAATTATTCTTTAAAACCTTCTGAGCAGTGATGGGAATTTAGCTATTTTCCCGTCAAATCTAGCGATTTTAAAATAAAGTTAAGGTACACAGATTTTTTAAGAATATTATTTTATTTTTTTTATTAAATCTGTGGTCAGAATCGATAACCCTCTAAGTCGATTACTAATAAGAAAGTAAATTCAATAATTGAATTATTTAATATAATTAAATAGAAATTTCGTACTCGTTTAAAGCAAAACTGGGCCAAATCAATTTTCGAATTTAAATAGCCCTTATATTATTTTACCTTTAAATTTTGGCGCCCTTTAAATTATGCCGCCCTAGGCCTGGGCCTCATGGGCCTAGGCGTAAATCCACCACTGCTTGTAAGGAACCAAATAAAATCTCCCATCATTTTCATTCTATAATCCCTGATAACGTTGCTCCATGGGCTTAAGTTGTCGGTGCAATCGTTCACCATGCTCCTCGCTGACTTCACCAAGGTTTGACGGTAAAAAGTCCAAATGCGAATGTACGAAATGTATGTTCAGAGACTATGCCAAAAATTTTATTACAATTAGATGTACTCACCTACTTGTGAGTAGTTGTTAAGTAAATCACGAATGATTTCATCATAATCTGGACTCCATTTATTTCCTAAAAATTTCGAAACAATCGAAATGACATTTAATGGATGTTACATTTAGTGTAAACATTTCATCATCCCCTGTGCTTTCGTCCTCAAGCATGCTTAGCACTTCAGATGCATCGAATCCGAAACTTTTTTCGCAGCAAGTTATTAATTTTATCCTGAATAACTCCGAAATTGTTGGGTATATATAAAAAAAATAGTACTAGGTAATTTAAATAAAATTTTTTTAAAGTTTTTTTTTTTAACAAAATTGGTCAAGTTTTTCTCAAGTTATGATAAAATCGGTGGAGCATCCTTATCAAAACTCACAAATATTAGAAAAAAAAGAATTAAAAAATACATCATAAGACATCAAAATATATAATGGTTGTTAAGTGTCATAAAAAATTATTAATTTTGTTGTTGATATCCGTAAGAACAGGGGCTAATAGGTATTTTACAAAAAAAATAAGTATGAAAATTTAGCACATTCCCTTTTATTATTTTTAAACCTCGTGCGATTAAAAAATTTTAAACTTTTCAATGAATTAAGTTGTAAATTTAAATATTCATAAGCTTTTAAAAACTGCAAAATGTCAGAGCTCAGAAAAAAACACACACTGAATAAAAAACTCGTACATATATGTAAACAAACATAACTTAGACCAACACACACATATTTTTATTTTCATATCAATTATGTTTGTTTTTAAATTTTCTTCGGTGCCCAACACAACCATGACTGTGTTCGTTTTAATATTTCGTTATTTACACGAACATTTTTGTATCACGTACTTTTTGTTTCAATCACACATAAAGCACACATTTTTGAGTGTTGCTTTATTTGAAGTTCATGTTCTGGTACGTGTACTGAAAAAAAAAAAAAAAACAAAACATGTACAATAAACAGGTTCGAGTTCAGTTATATTTTAAACACGACTTAAACACGACTTAAAATATAACTGAACTCGAACCTGTTTATTGTACATGTTCTGTTTTTTCTTACTACTCGAGCCACAACACGACTTAAAATATAACTGAACTCGAATCTGTTTATTGTACATGTTCTGTTTTTTTTTTCAGTACACGTACCAGAACATGAACTTCAAATAAAGCAACACTCAAAAATGTGTGCTTTATGTGTGATTGAAACAAAAAGTACGTGATACAAAAATGTTCGTGTAGATAACTAAATATTAAAACGAACACAGTCATGGTTGTGTTGGGCACCGTAGAAAATTTAGAAACGCACATAATTGATATGAAAATAAATATATGTGTTGGCTGCTTTTGAACAGAACATTGTGTGTTTCATGTGTGTATTTTCTGAACCTTGCAAAATGTATTTATTATTTATTCAAATAAATTCGATGTTAAATTGTATTTCTTAAACCTATTTAGCGGGCTTTGAAAATGCAAAATCTTCAAATAAAGTCGTTGTTAATTTTGATTTTTTTTTTGAAAAGTACAAAATATATTTATAGTTACATACATATCGCACCTGTACCTCTAAAGTGAGTCAACTCAAAATTTTTCAATTTTCACTTTTTGCAAGAAAACGATACACAGTGGTCATATCTATCCACTGTAAAAACCTTACATCGATTTTTCTAGTCTGTCGCAAAAAAAAAATACAGTTGTAATAATATTTGTGTTATAAGAGTAGCTTCTTTAGAATCCACTAAAAAGACATATTTTGAGTTCCACCCAAAAGAATTGTTATTTTTGATGATCACTGAAAAAATCGCAAAAACAACTACTGTTGTATACTTATTATTCACAATTCTTTACAATGGAACAACTGTTTTTAAATTTTATAGTAAATATTAAAAAAGCCGTTTTTTGCCTCTACTGAAAATTTGTAAATTTTATGTTGACTCACTTTAGAGGTACAGGTGCGATATGTCAACTATAATCGTTTTTAAATTTGATTTTTTTAAACTTAGTAGGCTTGGAAAATATACAAAATATGTATTGATAGTACGTGTAGTTTAGTGTTTTAGCTTAGTTCGGAATAATTTGTCCGGTTGTTACATCATAAAAGTTTATTTAAAATTTAAGTTAAAATGTCAAAAAACGCAAATATAGTGAAGAATATGTTAAGTTTGGGTTTACGTGTTCAATAGACCGGTATAAAACTGAAAACACTCAACGCATTTTGTGCTAAGAATTTTGTGCAAAACTTTGCAAAATTACATTCAAATAATAGTGAAGATTCTATTGAGTTGCTCAAACAAAAGAAATCGCCATTTCAAGCCTTTTGTTTCTTATTGCAAACAATAAATAGTCTCATACCATGGCTGAAACACTAATCAAGCCCTTGAAATGGTGGAAGCTGATCTATAAAAGCAACAGAAGGACCAGATCGCTAAACTACTACTTTCAAAAGACATAATCTGAAATCGCGTAATGGAAATGTCAACGGATATATTGTATCAGATAATCGAATAACTAAAAAAACAACGTATGCATTTCGGCCTAAAACTGTATGAAAGTACTGATGTAGCTCAATGCAGCCAACATGTGACCTTGGTTAGATATGCTACCAAAACAGGCAGTAAAGAAGAATTTTTGTGCTGTCGCCCGCTTTTAGCTACCTTCAAAGCTTCAGATGTTTACCAGTTAATTGATTTTTATACCCTATACCACTATGTGGTTTGGGTATAATGACTTTGTGCTGCTGTTTGTAACAATCAAAAATATTCGTCCTAGACCCATCTTTAATTATACCGATCGACTCAGAATCAGTTTTTGAGTCGAAATAGCAATGTCCGTCCGTCCGTCTGGGTGTCCATGTAAACCTTGTAATCAAACTACAGGTCGCAAATATGAATATATTTTGATGAAGTTTGGTATATGAGCTTCCATGGGCCATGGGATGAACGCTATTGAAATTGGTGAGAATCGGTCCATGTTCAGAACTAGCCCCCATACAAATGACCTCTATGAAATCGACATAAATTGCCATAAGTTCCATATTATCATATAGATCTCAGTCAAATTGGGTTTGTGTGTGTTTATTACATCCATTAATCAAAGATACTCCCTATAGGAAAATTCTGTCATAGGCCCCATATAGAGCTGCTTCCCGATCTTCACTTAAATCTATCAAAAAACAAAAATATTTCACAGATTTTTCTCAAATTTGGTTTGTATATATTTTTTCAAAGTATAAGGGACTATACCAAATATGGTCAGGATCGGTCCATTTTTCGACCTAGTCCCCATATAAATATAGTATCCGATATGAACTTTTTCATATCTGCAGCGTAAAAAATTAATAAAAATGCCACTCAAATTTGGTTTATGCTTATTTGCTATATCCAATTAGTTGGACCGAAGAGATAGGGTCTCTTAACCATGGTATAGGATATCGTATAGTCGGGCTAGACCGACTGTAATTTGCTTACTTGTTTTTTACTGAAAATGGTCTCGATTGGGAGGAAAAGTTGGGATTTATATGCATGGTGGACACTCCATGTTAGAAAAAGCTCTGGTTTTGGAGCTTTGGTCAGAGCGGTAGCTCCACATGTTTTGGTTATGCACTGCTTTCTACATCTCTATGCATTGGCATCACGAACTCTTCCACAAAGTTTGAATATTACGGTTCAAACTGTAAAATTCTTTCGATATCGAGCGCTAAATCACAGACATTTCGAGAAGTTGGACCTTCACTGGTGTTACGGAATTTAAAACGGAGATAATAATCTGTCTTAGAGAGAGAGAGAAAATAAACTATACATAGAATTTGAAACAAACAATTTTGCGATGTCATTTGTTTATCTTGCAGATATAATTTCTCATTTGAATGATTTGAACATTTCACTTCAAAAATCTGAAGTAAATATTTTAGATGGAAATGATAAGATTACAGCTCTCCAACAAAAATTAGCTCTTTGGAAGAGTCTTGCAATGATTTTCGTAGATGAGGACTTATTAAGGGTTAAAACCGACATTTTGGAACATTTGGAAAATCTGTTTTGATAAATATTTTTTGAAGAGAATTTGAAAAATTATCAATGGATTCGGCAACCTGTCATATTTAATTTGGATTGCATGCATTACTCTGATATGCTAAAGGAGGATCTTATTGATTTGCAGAGTAAAGCTATTTTGAAACAAACATTTACCAATCAAAATCCTGATGAATTTTGGTGCTCCCAAATAGATTCCTAACCAGATTTGGCCAATAGAGCACTTTCAGCTTTGATACCGTTTGTAGCAACATAATTCTGTGAATCTGCATTTTGAACTTTGGTTAATATAAAAACGAAAAATAGAATTTGGTTAGATGCTAGGCATGAACTGCGCATTTCTCACCTTGCAGACGGGAAACAATAACAGTCATTCCTTTAATGCAGTCCCAGAGATATAATAATGGTTTATGAACTCGAAAAATAAAAATAAATAAAACAAAATACTATTACATTCTGTCAGGCTCTTCGACGCCTTATAATCTCTAGTATAACAATAATATCCGATATGAATTTTAAAATATTTGCTTCTAAAAAAACACTAGAATCTTACTTAAATTTACAGTTTATGTCTATAGGCGGCATAGACCGACTATAGCATTCTTCTTTGTTAAATTAAATTGTTTTATTTTTTAATATTAAATTTTGTTGATTAAATACTCGTATTAAAAAATCGTTTGGGCCACAAATAAATCTCTTAAGACTACAGTGACCACCATAAAAATCAGACAATCTAACGGCTGTTGTTAACATAACTTGGCCAACGTTAACATCTTTAACTGTTGGAATTTACTGAGCTACTGTTAGTGATTTTAATAAAGGCCACGTTTTGTTTTGATTTCAGTTTTGCGTGTCGTCTTATCGAAAAATTGTGATATTTTTTATGTAATTTTTGTTATTGTTATTGTTATTTTCTGTGGCTTCAGTTTACTTCAGGCTCAATATATCATTATTATTTGCTGTTGTTTTACATACATTAAGAGGTGGTGGTGGTTCAATTTATGGTTGATTTTATGTTTTTGATACGACCAAAGAAATGTTCGTTCGTTTTTTGTTGTTATGTTAGCAGACCGCTTTTTAAAATTTATGTTTTGACAGAGAACTCCACGTTTTTAAATTTTGGTGTTATTACACACTCGTATCAAAATAAAACTTTAAAGTGAAAATGGTTTCAAGCTAAAGGGCGTGTATAATAATGCTGTAGATTTAATTAAATAATGATAAGGTCAGTATTAATTAATTTTTAATTGATGACATTGGGTATATTTAATTATAACAAATAATCTTGTATCAATTTTTTTTTAATTTTGAAGTTTTGCAAATACGTTCAAAGTAAGATAAAATTGTATAGCGCTCAAAGTTTTTAAAATATTGGTTTTTGAATGTTAAATATGGAATTTAGTATTGCAAAGACTTAACTCATGGCTGTCCTCAAATGAAAACAAAGCACTTGAATTGTTTTCAAAACTAAACAAACACAATTATTTAAATGTTTGTCATCGAAAAGTCTTAGAATCTGAAATAAAGAAAATTTAGTCTTTAAAGATTTTTATCTACCGAGCTACGCTTTAATTGGAACCCAGCATTTTCTTAGGTTGTACAACTTAAGGGCAATCGATTGGAGTCAACTACGTTTAATTTTTTTTATATTCGTAAAATGTCCCTTCAATCTGAGGGTTTGTCGCTACGGAAAACTGATTAAAATATACAATAGGAAACGCTATACTCGTGGAATGCCCTGTCATGTGATAAGAAAGATAAATATATTTTTTAGGTGGGTAAAAAAAACTGGGGTATTGCAAATTTTTCACTTTTACTTCATGGTAACCACTAGAATACTTAGTATGAAAGGTACTTTTTATAAAAGGTACTATTTTATAAAAAAGTATTTTTTTATAAAAGGTACTATTTTAATGAAAGTATTTTTTTATAAAACGTACTTATTTATAAATGAAAACAAAGCACTTGAATTGTTTTCAAAATTAAACAAACAGAATTATTTAAGAGTTTGTCAGCGAAAAGTTTTAAAATCTGAAATAAAGAAAATTTAGTCTTTAAAAATTTTTATCTACCGAACTACGCTTTAATTGGAAACCAGTATTTTCTTAGGTCGTACAACTTAAGGGCAATCGATTCGCACATTTTTCTAAAGCGGAGTCAACGACGTTTAACTGTTTTTATATTCGTGAAACGTACCTTCAATCTGAGGGTTTGTCGCTGCGGAAAACTGATTAAAATAGACAATAGGAAACGTTGCCCTCGTGGAATGCCTTGTCATGTGATAAGAAAGATAAATCTATTTTTTAGGTGGGTAAAAAAACTGGCGTATTACAAATTTTTCACTTTTACTTCATGGTAACCACTAGAATACTTAGTATGAAAGGTACTTTTTATAAAAAGTACTATTTTTTAAAAAAGTATTTTTTTTATTAAAAGGTACTATTTTAATAAAAGTATTTTTTAAAAAGGGTACTCTTTTATAAAAGGTACTTTTTTATAAAAGGTACATTTTTATAAAAGATACTTTGTTATAAAACGTACTTTTTTATAATAGATAGTTTTTTGTAAAAGGTCCTTTTTTATAAAAGATAATTTTTTATAAAAGATAATTTTTTTATAAAAGATAATTTTTTATAAAAGGTCCTTTTTTTAATAAAAAGTAATTTTTTATAAAATGTACTTTTTTAATGAAAGGTGCTTTTCATAAAAGGTACTCTTTATAAATAGTAGTTTTTTACAAAAAATATTTTTGATAAAAGGTTCTTTTTTATAAAAGTTACTTTTTTATTAAAGATACATTTCCAAAAAGGTATTTTTTAAATATTTTTTTTTTAATAAAAGGTATTTTTTTATAAAATGTTTTTTTTTTTTTAAATTACACTTCTGTATGATAGAATCTTTTTGATCAAAGGTCTTTTTTATAAAAAGTACTTTTTGATTAAAGGTATTTTTTATAAATGGTACTTTTTTTTTATAATGGTATAATTATAATTATTAGTTGAGATTTTCAGATTATGTATGGCCCCCGTATCCCTGAATACAGGCCCGTGCTCTTTTCATAACCTTTTCGATGACATTTTGCAAAGATGTGGCTCTATCTCACCGAAGACGTGTTGGTTCTCGGTCGTGAGCTCAGAAACCGTTTGTGATTTATTAACATAAACCTGAGACTTCAAAAAGTTCCAAATATGAAAAGTTCCGTGTGAATTTCGGGAGATGATTCGGTCTGCTCCAATAAATCGATTGTTTCGTGCGTGGTGTGGCAGGTGGCGCTGTCCTGCTGAAACCTTATGTCGTCGATATCCACACCATCCAGTTGAGGATACAGGAACTTTGTGATCAATTTCCTGTAACGAATGCCATTCACGGTCACCGTAGTTCCAGCCTCATTTTCAAAGAAGTAAGGCGCAATTACGTCGCCTGACCAATATCCAC
The DNA here is from genome assembly GCA_963682025.1 of Cordilura impudica. Lineage (NCBI taxonomy): Eukaryota > Metazoa > Arthropoda > Insecta > Diptera > Scathophagidae > Cordilura > Cordilura impudica. The sequence continues at coordinate 101,806,632 of OY821520.1, read as the reverse complement.
ACCAAACAGTTGCTCGTTGGGGAAGCGTTTCTGTCACATGGATCACGCGCGAATATTCCAAGCCTCAAATTCGATAATTCTAATTGTTGACGAACCCAGTCTTCAGTGAAGATCATTTGCTTCAAAAAATCGACATTCACTTCAGTTTGGTGCATGACCCATTTGAATGAATAGCCGGCGCTGTACATGCTCTGCTGGTTTGAACTCCTGAGTGAGGTGAATCTTGTATGGGTGAAAGTGGAGAACTGTTGTCAGAACTCGCTTCGTGGTACTCGTTAAATTTGAAGTTGTTACGAAAGATGCCGCATTGATGTTCGACAGACCGGCCGGTATTTCGACGCAGAGGAGACTTACCGTACATAATCGATCCTGTTTATTGATCGTTTTTCAAATTTTAGACACTTCCACAACCAAAATTTTTCGCGAATTTTGCTAGCGGTTTCAGCATAACATTTCCCAGTTTGAGTTGTTCACTTTTGTATCGTTTTATTTTTAATAATCGAAACAGTTGTTGAATTTCCAAGCTGCAACCTGTAATGAAAAAAATGGCGTCAAATTTGAAACATGAATGGTTACTGGGTCACTCCAATTTTATAAAAGGTAATGTTTTATAAAAAATACTTGACCAGGTACTTTTTTATAAAAGGTACTTTTTAGAAAAAGGTACTTTTTTAGAAAAAGGTACTTTTTTTAGAAAAAGGTACTTTTTTTAGAAAAAGGTACTTTTTTAGAAAAAGGTACTTTTTTAGAAAAAGGTACTTTTTTAGAAAAAGGTTCTTTTTTTTGAAAAAGGTACTTTTTTAGAAAAAGGGCCTTTTTTTCATAGAATTTACTTTTTTGTAAAACGTATTTTTTATAAAATGTACATATTTGTAAAAGGAAGCATTTTCTTAGTATTTTTTATATTATATTTGATGAGATACAGGATGATATATACCTTTTGAACCGTGCGACATTGAGTACGAAAATTGATAATATGTCAAAATTTCAATGACATCGGAGACAGATATTATTTTTATATTATTATTGCAAAACTAAGGCCTTATTTCTGATTTGCCATTTGAGCACCATTTTTACAGACGTAAGGATAAAAGCTAATGAAAATAGTACGACAAACATACAAATTCTATCTTACATAACTAAATTCTATCTATATATAACGGGATTTCTACTGGCCTATATTAAACAGTTAATAAAATAATAAATGATAAATTCTGCACTTTCCAAAAGTAACACGTGATAAATATTGTATTTTCTTTAGCATTGTTAAAGAAATCATTAAATCAGTTCTAGACGCAACAAACAACATCTGGTTACTTCCTCCCCGAACAGAAACCACAACCTTAATACCAATATTTAATGGAAAACCACAAAAAGTATATATTCTTTATATTATAATAAAAAAAACCTCAAGGCATCAGAAAATGTAGTAAATTACATGTTCGATGTGCAGATACGAACGAACGAATGCGAATGGTAGAGTGATGAAATGAAATTTTAAAGCACCATTTGTACTAAAATGTTTTGCTACCACATTTAACCACAATTTGAACAAAACTCTAAAATGCGACAGACGGACAAGGAAATATTTGCAATTTACCAAAATACAAGGATCGATGTTAAGCAATTTCAGATTTTATGTTTGGCAAAGTGCAAGGTGTACTATATGTACTTAATTCAGGTGTTGCTTCCATGTTTTTAAGAAAATCGTCAACAGCAGCAAATATAAGTAAGAAAATTTTAGTCGGTCTAGACCGCCTACACGATAACCTATACCATGCGCTTAGAAATGTTAACTGCTACTAATTAGATATATAAAATAAACATAAACCAAAATTGGGTGACATTGTTATTATTTTTTTTACCTTCGGATATCGGATGCTATATTTAAATAGCAACTAGGTCGAAAAATGGACCGATCCTGTCCATATTACGTCGGGTCACTTACTTTTTGCAAAAACATATACAAACCAAATTTTGGAAAAATCTGTGCAATATTTTTGATTTTTGATCGATTTAAGAGAAGATCGGGAATCAGCTTTATACGGGGGCTATGACTAAGAATTATCCTATAGGGTTTATCCACTGATTGATAGATGTAATAAACATACACAAACCTAAATTGACCGAGTGCTGTATAATAATTTGGATATTATGGCAATTTAAGTCGTTCTCAAAGACGGACGGACGGACATCGCTATATCGACTCAGGTTGAGTCGACTAGTATAATAAAATATGGGCTTATGAAAAATATTTTTGTTAGTTACAAGCATCAGCACAAAGTCACATATTGGTATACGGCGTAAGAAATTTGTTTAATAACGTACATTCTTATTACCAATTAATTAATTATCTAATTTAGGTAGCTTAGAACTTTAAAACTCTATTAAAAATCATATTTTCTTAAAAAGTACATCTTGTTAAAAAGTACCCTTTCGCAAAACGTACCTTTTCTTAAAAAGTACCTTTTCTTAAAAAGTTCAATTACTTAAAAAGCACATTTCCTTACAATATTATCTTATTTTAATAAATTACCTGTTTTTAGAAAACAAATTAGTTTAAAAAAGTACCTTTTATTTTAAAAGTACCTTTTATTTTAAAAGTACCGTTTATTTAAAAGGTATCTTTTATTTAAAATGTATCTTTTATTTAGAAAAAAAAAATAATTATCATTTGAAAAGTACCTTTTATTTAAAAATTACCTTTTATTTAAAACGAATATTTTATTTAAAAAGTACCTTTTATTTAAAATGTGCCTTTTATTTAAAAAAGTATTTTTATGTACCTTTTATTTAAAAGAGTAGCTTTTACTTTAAAAAGTACCTTTATGTCTAAAGTACTTTTTATGTAAAAAGTGAATCCCTGAGGAGGTCGGAAAAATACCGACAAAACGTAGGATTGGAGAAAATGAAATAAACTAGTCTTTTATTTATTTAAAAAAAAAAAAAATACCAGACCTTGGAAGCCCAATTTAGAAAATTCTAAAAAAATCTAACAAAATCAAAATATAAAAGGTCGATAAAAATTAAACATTTCATAATACGTTTTATTTGAAAAGTACCTTTTTTTAAAAGTACCTTTTATTTAACCTTTTTAAAAAATATCTTTTAAGGAGTACCTTTTATTTAAACAGTTAGTTTTATTTAAAAAGTACCTTTTATTTAAAAAGTACCTTTTATATAAAACGTACCTCTATATAACTTTTATATAAAAAGTACCTTTTATTTAAAAAGTACCTTTTATTTAAAAAGTAGCTTTTATTTAAAAAGTACCTTTTATTTCCAAAATACCTTTTAAAAATCATCATTTATTTAAAAAGTACCTTTTATTAAAAAAAAAATAATTTTTATTTAAAAAGAACCTTTTATTTAAAAATTACCTTTTATTTAAAAAGCATATTTTATTTAAAAAGTACGTTTTATTTAATATGTGCCTTCTTTATTAAAAAGTATTTTTATGTAAAAAGTACCTTTATGTCAAAAATACCTTTTATGTAAAAAGTGAATTTTATTTAAAAAGTACATTTTATTCAAATAGTACGTTTTATTTAAAAAGTACCTCTTATTTAAAAAGTACCTGTTGTTAAAAGTACGTTTTGTTTATAAAGTACCTTTTATTTAAGAAGCAAACTTTTTTAAAAAATATCTTTTATTTAAGAAGTACCTTTTATTTAAACAATAAATTTTATTTAAAAAGTACCTTTTATTTAAAAAGTACCTTTTATTTAAAAAGTACCTTTTATTTAAAAAGTACCTTTTATTTAAAAAGTACCTTTTATTTAAAAAGTACCTTTTATTTAAAAAGTACCTTTGATTTAAAAGTACCTTTTATTAAAAAAGTACCTTTTGTATAAAAAGTATAAAATATACCTTTTATATAAAAAGTACATTTTATTTAAAATTACCTTTTATATAAAAAGTACATTTTATTTAAAATTACCTTTTATATAAAAAGCACATTTTATTTAAAATTACCTTTTATATAAAAAGTACATTTTATTTAAAATTACCTTTTATATAAAAAGTACCTTTTCTTTTCAAAAGTACCTTTCATATAAAAAGTACCTTTTATTTAAAAAGTATATTTTATTTAAGAAGTACCTTCTATTTAAAAAGTATCTTCCATTTAAAAAGTACTTTTTGTTTCAAAAATACCTTTTAAAAATCATCTTTTATTTAAAAAGTATATTTTATTTAAAAAGTGCCTTTTATTTAATATGTGCCTTCTTTTTAAAAAAGTATTTTTATGTAAAAAGTAACTTTATGTCAAAAATACCTCTTATGTAAAAAGTGAATTTTATTTAAAAAGTACATTTTATTCAAACAGTACTTTTTATTTAAAAAGTAAATCTTATTTAAAAAGTACCTTTTTTTAAAAACATGCTTTGTTTATAAAGTACATTTAATTTAAGAAGCAAACTTTTTTTTAAAAATATCTTTTATTTAAGAAGTACCTTTTATTTAAACAATAAATTTTATTTAAAAGGTACCTTTTATTTAAAAAGTACCTTTTATTTAAAACGTATAAAATGTACCTTTTTCATAAAAAGTAGATTTTATTTAAAATTACCTTTTATATAAAAAGTACCTTTTATTTTAAAAGTACCTTTCATATAAAAAGTACCTTTTATTTAAAAAGTATCTTTCATTTAAAAAGTACTTTTTGTTTCAAAAATACCTTTTAAAAATCATCTTTTATTTAAAAGGTACCTTTTATTTAAAAAGTACCTTTAATTAAAAAGTACCTTTTATTTAAAAAGTACCTTTCACTTAAAAAGTACCTATTCTTTAAAAAGTATATTTCCTTTAAAAAGCACATTTTCTTTAAAAAGTGCCTTTACTTGCAAAAGGAACTTTTTATACTACCTTTTATTTTAAAAGAACCTTTTCTTTAAAAAGTACTTTCCTTGAAAACGTACTTGAGTTTAAAACCTACTTTTCTTTAAAAAAAAAACACATTTTTTAAAAGAACTTTTTCACGAAAAAGTAATTTTTTTTTTAAAAGGTACATTTTTTTAAAAAAAGTGCTCTTTAAAAAAGTAAATTTTTTAAAATAGTACCTTAATTAAAAAAAATACTTGATCTTAAATATGTATGCCTTCTTTAAAAGTACCTTTTCATAAGAATTACTTTTTCTTACCTTTTCCCTAAAAGTATTTTTTTATGAAACTTTTCCTAAAAAGTACCTTTTTTAATTAAAAGAATAAATTTTCGTAAAAACTTTCTCTTAAAATACTTTCTTTTAAAAAAGTATTTTTTTAACAAGAGTACTTTTGTAAAGTATGTACCTTTTACTTAAAAAGAAGGTACTTTTGTTAAAATAATTTAAATTTTTAAAATTTTCTTATAAAAGTGCATTTTTTTAGGAGAGTGCATTTTCTTAAAAAGTACCATTGCTTAAAATTTAACTTTATTTAAAAAGTACCTCTTATTAAAAAAGTGCCTGTTGTTAATAAAAAACACCTTTCGTAAAAAAATATATTTTCTTTAAAAAGTGTTTTAAAATATAACATTTTCTATAAAAAGTACCTTTTCTTGAAAAGGTACCCTTTCTACAAAAAGGTACCATTTCTTAAAAAAGTACATTTTATTAAAAAATTACCTTTTCTTAAAATATAACTTTTCATAAAAAAAGTACCTCTTCTTAAAAAATACCTTTTCTATGCAGAGGGTACATATCAGCTTGTCATACCTTTTGTAATGCATCGAAGAATGCATTTGATCCTTAATAACAACTCGAGCCGACACAGTGATGCCCATCTGTCTGTTAAGACTATTTACCTGGGTAATGTTATGATAATATTGGTTGTCAAAATTTCGAGCAGGTTGATATTGAAAGTGGTGTAAAACGGGCATCATTGTGCCAAGATATGTCCAAGAATATGAAGACACCTCTAAAAACTGCTAAAAATTCAGTCAGTGGCTTTGGTGTAATAATTTAGTATTTAGTTTGTTAAATGATTTACTTTTTCAAATATTTTGGTTCTTTTCTTATAAATAATGGAAAAAGTCCGCATATTAATGTGGAGGGTATCAGAGAATCGGCACAGTCGATATAACTTATCAACGGGAAGCTAGATGGTGGTTAAATAATTCAGAATAGCCGAATTTAACTCCTAAAGTTTTTTCTCTCGTAAACAGATCTAAAAAAAATACTGTCAAATAAGGGAATATGCTTTTGCGTATATGAAGGAAAATTTTTTTGTTTCTGACGTTTATTTTTTATAATTAAAAATTTTTAAATCTAAAATCTCTATCTATCTCTCAGGTATAACGAAATATTGCCTTGAAATGATCGATTTATTCACACTTTTCTAGTTTACCAGTGATAATCTATTTATAAGAGAAATTTGCGTATTCTATTAAAGTTTACTTTATAGACTTTTTTCCTATATTGATTTCGTTAGATTTAAGAACTTTTTTTCTAATGGTCTGATCTATAAACTTTTTCCACTTAAAGAGGACTAACTATATAAAAAGTCATCTTAATCCTTTCTACTGCAGGATATTAATTCGTCCATCACAAACATCCTTTGTTCTTAATTTAATGAAAAAAAAAACTTTTGTATAAACAAGAAAAAAAAAAAATAAAAACATGTTTGTATATGTCTGCAAGTTTTTGTATCCCATAAGTAGTAAGTTTATATGAAATCATTAGGAAAAAAAGCAAATTAAAAGTAAATAAACTGCACTTTTCACATATTGATTTTACACAATACATGCAGACATATAAAAAAGCACACATACGAACGTAAACATTGATTAGAAGAAAAAAAACTATAGCCAGTAAATAAGAATACAACACCACAAACCCTTGGGAATAATAGACAAGAAATACTAGTAGTTGAAAAAAAAAAAAACTTTAAGAACAAAAATACCTGCAGTATTTATTTAAAACCAAAAATACTTTTCCAACAAACAAATAGGAGTATGTATTAATAACAGACAAATACGAATGGTCAAATACAAACTCAGAACTGAATTTATTAAATTAAACAATCATTGTTAGTTATTAAGGATTAAATTTGAGGTAAGAATTTTACATATAATTGACCAAATACAAAATAAGTTTCAACACATTTTGAGATGAAGAAGGGAACAGTTAGAATTGAGCCTACACAATGTATGAAGCACTATTACCATTTTTAAATAATATGTGTATGAAATTTAATACAATTACGAGGATAGACTGAAAAGTGCTTTCAATATGATAGAAATACACATTACTATTTGTTAGTAAATTTTTATTTGCCAACAGTCTTCTTTTAGTTCAATGTAGTTCATCCAATATTTGTCAAACTTTATAAACCCTTTCAAATAAAATTTCTCAAACTTTTCAATTCTCTTGGTCCTAAATCTCTTTCCGCTGAGCTATTTCTTCAGGTTCCGAAGCAGCAAATAGTTTTATGACTGATTATGGTGGGTGACGAAGATATTAACACTCCAATTCAAGAAATTTCTTTTATATAAATTACATAAGTTTGCACTCCTGCATTCAACTGATTAAATAGAAGTTTTTGTATTTTTTTTTGCAAAACGTTATTGAAATCGATCAGTAATTTGTAACATTAATTATTTTTCCTTTTTCAAGATAAGCAACGCAAAGTGGTTGATTTAAAAGTTTTCGGTGGCCAAGATAATTTTACAGTGTATATTAACTTATTTATCTTAAATTTATCATTTTCCATATTTTCTGCCTTAAAACCTTAAAAAACAATTTTAGAAAAAACAGGTATAAAAAAATGAATATTCTTAAGGTGCGTTCATACTACGCAAATATTTGACCAAATAAGCGTAACCACTAAATAATGTATAATTTTCCTTGTATAATTTTCATTAAGTTATACAATATATGATATAGAATATAGTTAAATATATTAAATATTACTAATGTAATAAAACATAACTTAATTTTGTCTTTTATATATCATGTAAGATTGAATAAAACTTTCATAAAATTAGGGGTTACGTTTATTTGGTCAAATATTTGCGTAGTCTGAACGCACCTTTAGTAGAAATAAGTTTTTTTTATAAAAATACGTAAGAAATTCGATTATTATTCGGCTATTTATTTTTAGACAATTCTTGATCCGTGCCTGAAATATCGGATTCACTATTCGGCTCAACTGGTGGTAATATATTGATTCCTTTAGGACAAAATGATAAAGCCTATATCGGAAAGTCATTCTAAAAGAACTAGATTTTCATTGCTTCCAAAGAAAGAACTTCTTGGATGTAATTTTTAATATCAAATAAAAGTTAGGAGTATCCTAAATAATATTAGGATTTAGTTTTTTATCGAGGAATCAAAAACATGAAAAAACCAGTAACGAAATTATGCGATACCCTATACCATCCGTTTAGAGACACTATTTCTTATGTCCAATTAAATAAATATCGAAAATAAGCATACACCAAATCTGAGTGGCATTCTTATTAATTTGTTAACCTGCAGATATATAAAAATTTCATATCAAATGGTATATTTATATGAGAACTAGGTCGAACAATGGACCGATCCTGAACATATTTGTTAAAGTCAGTTATTTTTTGCAATAACATGTACAAACTAAATTTGAGAAAAATTTGTGCAATATGGGGGCTACGATTAACAATTGTCCTACAGGGCTTATTTTTGGACTACCGATAAATCGGTGTAATGAACATACACGAACCCAATTTAAATGAGATCTATATGATAATTTGGATATTATGGCAATTTGAGTTGATCTCATAGGGGTCATTTGTATGGAGACTAGGTCTGAATACGAACCGATTTTCACCAATAGATAGCTTATATACTAAATTTCATCAAAATATATTCATATTTGCGACCTGTAGTTTGATTACAAGGTTTATATGGATACACAGACAGACGGACAGACGGACATTGATAAATCGGCTTAGAAAGTGCTTCTGAGTTGATCGGTATAATAAAAGGTTGAATATTTTTGGTAGTTACAAATATCAGCACAAAGTCATTATACCCTGACCACATTGTGCTTTATGGTATAAAAATTTAATCAAATACAATTTAAAAAAAACAACTGAAGACATGCTCTTATACGCTCCACAGTGGACCATATTTTGAGAAGGCAGCCAAAAATAATTTTTTTTTTTTACCGATTTTAAAGTTATGTTATTCATTTGAAAGTAAATACTAGTAAACCTCGGGAGCCAAAAAATTGCGACTCTATCTCAACTATATCACAGCGAACAGGGTCTTCGAAAATGGGCTTTCTCAGTATTTTGCTATAATTAAAGATTTCTTTGTAAATTTTTATTTTTGAATGACTGTAACTTTTTTGAATTAAAAGATTTTGAAGTGAAATAAATTTTGTATAATTTTGCGGCTTCCGTAATATTAATGTTAAAAATGCAAAATCACTGAGTGATTCCGAAATTTAAAAAAAAATTTTTTTTAAAACAGGTCAAAATTTTCCGAAAATCTCCTACTTAATAGAGCATAACTCCTGCCAGTCAAAAGCAGTCAGAAAAAATCTTGCACTCTTCTATAGTCCGAACCCTCCCCTATACTCCTATACCCCATTATATACCCGCCAGTTTCCGCCCGTGTGCACCAGAACAATTTTTCTGACCCAAGGTTAGATATTTTCTGCAAAATTTATGAATACAAAAGTTGTCCACTATGTGGTTAGGATATATTAAGTTTGAGGTGATGTTTGTAACTGCCAAAAATATTGGACCTATATCCATCTTTTATTATACGGATCGACTCAAAAACATTTTCTGAGTCGATTAAACGATGTCCGTCCGTCCGTCCGAGTGTTATGAATACAAAAGTTGGTCGTACCTGTGCACCGCGGTGTATTATTTTGCGTATCGGTAGAGTTGTCAGGAGTTGTTATATACTTATAAAAAAGGGTTGAGATATAATGCGCTTAATTGTTACAGGTACATTTGCATAGGTATCTTTCAAAAACATTAATAGTCTGAATTAGAGTTATATAGTTTAAATACCTGACAAAATGGGAAACAATTTAAATAACAGGTAAATGGTAAAAAAAAAAACTATTGCGACATAAGATATGAGCAGATATGCTTCACCTTTTAAAAGGATTAGGGTGTGGGTTTTTTATGCTTCTAAAAGTGGTAATAAAAGATAAAAATTTGTAAATGGTAAAAAAAAAACTATTGCGACATAGCCCTTTAAGATATAAGCAGGTATGCTTCACCTTTTAAAAGGGGTTAGGGTGTGGGTTTTGTATGCTTCTAAAATTGGTAATAAAAGATAAAAATTTGTAAATGGTAAAAAAAAACTATTGCGACATAGCCCTTTAAGATATAAGCAGGTATGCTTCACCTTTTAAAAGGGGTTAGGGTGTGGGTTTTGTATGCTTCTAAAATTGGTAATAAAAGATAAAAATTTGTAAATGGTAAAAAAAAAAACTATTGCGACATAGCCCTTTAAGATATGAGCAGGTATGCTACACCTTTTAAAAGGGGTTAGGGTGTGGGTTTTTTATGCTTCTAAAAGTGGTAATAAAAGATAAAAATTTTTATTTAACATAATTGCAAGAAAGAGTATTTATAATAATGTTTCCACAATTATTATTCATTACAATTTGTGCAATGGCTAAGTACTGTTACAGAGATCTTGCAGATATTTATTTTCAACGAAATGATGTAGACGATGTAATTTTGCACATAGTGAGCAACGACTTCTTTAAGAATTGTAACCTAGAAGACATTGAAATGCACAAAGGAAAAATTACTAATTTTGCATCGAATTTGAAAAGACGGTACATTGAATGCTCTCATAGCAAGGCAAAGATGTACAAACGTTACCAAGACTGGTTAATAAAGGAACTTATTTTTGAGAGTGCATCTACAACTGCCAACGAAAGTGGAAAAAAGGGTTGACCAGCAAAACCAATTGACGGATGTAGTGAAAGATCTCGAAGGCGCAAGCTGGAGAATATCAATGAAGAAATTTCTCAAAGAATTATTAAGGATTCATTTTTGCACCAAATTCAACCAACCCAATATAAAAAAAATAAAATTGAAATAATTGAAAAAATAGTAGAAGCGAGCCCAAGATAAATGCAAAAAAATTTGGAGAGTACGCCAATAAAAGAGCTATACTTTATAATGAAAAATACTCTTGGAGATATATGCCATCCACAGTTCATAAAATTTTGTACCATGGGGAACAAATAATTCAAAACAATATGCTACCAATATGAGATCTATCTGAAGAAGCGCAAGAAAAAAGGAACAAAGACTACAAATTCTTTCGCGAGCACAACACAAGGAAAATGTCCAGATGTTGTACTAATGAAGACCTTATCACTATTTTGTTGTGCACTTCAGATCCATATATGTCCAACATTCGTCAAAAATGGAAAACTACCTCTATTGAATTAGACGAGGAAGCTAAACAACTTCTAGAAGATGAAAATCAAGGCTATTTAGAAGAAATTTTTACTAAAATTGGTTGATTTAAAGTACTTTTTCATTACACTAACAATAAGTTACACTTTTTTTTATATAGTTAAAAAATTTTCTTGATTTAAAAATTTATATATTTTGTAAATTTACAATAAAAATTGTTATATTTCATAAATTTAGAAATATTTAAAAAGACAATAAAAAAAATTTAACTAAAGCAAAAACATACGAGTTTTTCATTGAAACTTCTCTATCTTGAACCAATATAAGGTAACTTTTACGTTCGCTGCTTAATAAATTATATTTTAACTCGGGATCATAAAAAAAAACAACCTTTGGCCTCGTGCACATTAGGACTAAAAAGTTTACGGGGGCCAAAGTTTGGAATTTTCTGAAAAAATTAACTTAAAAAATTGTTAAAAAGTATTAGTTGTAAAATTAACTGAAAAAATAAGACATTATATGAAAAAAAACCTTTTAACACTTCACTTTTGTACTAAAATTCAGCTACAAATGAAAATGTATTTTAAACCCTCCGTAACTTTTTTATTTTCAGTCGAGAATTACGTTTTATAGCAAAACATAAAGGCTAAAGTCTCACCTACCAAACAAAAAAAAAAAAAAAACCGCATATCATAATTCTAATCCAATCAAAAGTTATAGATTTTTGACCGCCTTCTCGTCAAATGGTAAACTGTGCGCCCTCAGGTTCACTGCGAGAAATACTGATCAAATCATGGAGAAACTGATTAAATAATATGTTGTCAACCACTGTACGTTAATATTGACCGTAAAAAACAAGTACTAATATTAAATTCGGTTATGTTGAGTCCTTCATACCCACGTCCTGTATCTTAAACTCAATTTTTTGAGTCATTAAAAGCTTCAAAGAAAACGCAAGATCTTAGTTTTTTAATTAGCAGTATTTTGAACTCCAATGCTTAAATTTAAACACATTTTGTGTTGCTTTCTTTTATACTAGTGTTTAAAAATTGAATCGGATAATTATATCGAGAAGTAAAGGTTAGAAAAACTCTGCTATCAACACCAGCGGGGGCTCCAGAACTAGAAAAAGATTCCGGCTTTAAGTGGTACAACTTGAACCTCTTGGCTTGCGGACTATAACCATAGATATACAAATGCTACAAAACAACAACCATAACACAAAAACAATTCATTTTCATTGTAATCCTGGGATGATAATTTTATATAGAAACCTGCTCAATAAATCAGCTTCGCTAAAAATGAACAACCCATTTGACCTATTGAGGACGTGATCGTGATTTCCACAGGCGGATAGAGAGACATTGCTATATCAAATCCTCTTGTTATAAGAACCAAGAATATATATATTTGAGCGGGACAGGTTTTTTTTCCAACTATTTCAAAATTATGAGATCGGAAAAATCTTAACACACATTATTCCTCTTAACTTTTATCGCAAGCATTATTTGAATTTGTATACTCTTCTAGCACAACCCAGCTTTAAAAATTTGAGTGCAAGTTCTAGGAAATATTATTTTTTCCTAAATATTTTTTCTTTCAATAAATAATGATAATAATAAATGATAATAAATAATTTTGTAAAAGCATAAAGGTATGCTAATAAATTGTAGGTAATTCAAAATAGAACATAGGACTTGTGATATACAATTGTAATGAAATTCGATGAATTGAATTGCCTAAAATTTATTAGCATACCTTCGGGCTCTTATAAAATTATTTATTATTAATATTTTATTTTATTCTATTTAATTTAATAAATATTTAACACATATTATACATAAATTTTAAAATTCTGCACTCTCCTCCATATCAACTATAACTATGCCAACCTTCACACACCTCCGTGCCCACATTATACTTAAAAAGGGATGAAAAATTTTTCGTTCACGTATTAATATCAAGGTTCAGAAAATACACACATGAAACACACAATGTTCTGTTCAAAAGCAGCAAACACATATCTTTATTTTCATATCAATTATGTGCGTTTCTAAATTTTCTACGGTGCCCAACACAACCATGACTGTGTTCGTTTTAATATTTCGTTATTTACACGAACATTTTTGTTTCAATCACACATAAAGCACACATTTTAAGTCGTGTTTAAAATATAACTGAACTCGAACCTGTTTATTGTACATGTTCTGTTTTTTCTCACTACACGAGCCACACCACGACTTAAAATATAACTGAACTCGAACCTGTTTATTGTACATGTTCTGTGTTTTTTTTCAGTACACGTACCAGAACATGAACTTCAAATAAAGCAACACTCAAAAATGTGTGCTTTATGTGTGATTGAAACAAAAAGTATGTGATACAAAAATGTTCGTGTAAATAACGAAATATTAAAACGAACACAGTCATGGTTGTGTTGGGCACCGAAGAAAATTTAAAAACAAACATAATTGGTATGAAAATAAAAATATGTGTGTGTTGATCTAAGTTATATTTGTTTACATATATGTACGAGTTTTTTATTCAGTGTGTGTTTTTTTCTGAACTCTGATTAATATATAGATACCACTCTGTCGTCAATGTGTAATGAGTTTGTGCTGATTTTGAACCAACATCTTTTATGACCACCAAAAGATGAGTTATTTTTATTGTGCCGGTGGAGTCAGAATCTCTTTCTGAGTCGATTTACCGTTGCCCGTCCGTCTGCATGTCTGTATATGTTTCAATGTAAACTTTGAAACTAAGGGTCGCAAATATGAATATATTTTGATGAAATTTGGTATACAAGCTGTTATCAGCCATAGGACTACGCGATTGAAACTGGTAAAGATCGGTGCATGGTCAGAGCTAGTCCTCATACAAATAACTCCTAAGAGATCGAAATTCCATAAGATCCAAATTATCATATCATAAATAATCCCTATAGGACAATTCTTAGTTATAGCCCAATAAGAATCTGCTTCCTGATCTTCACTTAAATCTATCAAATAAATCTTTAATCTAATTTAATCTTAATTTTCTTACTTATTAATATCCAATTAGTCGGATCTATTACGTTTTCACTAAACGCGTGGGATACGTTATGCTATGTTCACACGGACAGCAAGATTCGCGGTTCGCTCTATCATTCACGGTTCGCGCCCGAATCATGATTGAATCTACATGATTCGCCATACAAAATTTTGAGAGCGAATCTACTTGGTTCAAAATGAACCTAGTTGGGAACCTAGAAACATTGAGTGTCATCTCCAAGTTTGATAAGAAATTATCGCTAGTTTATCTGAACTAGCTGTCAAAAATATATGTGTATACAAAGAAAAAACCAAAAAATTAATTTGTGCAATAAAATGAATAGAAACATTCAACAAATAAAAATGGAAAAACTGAAATAGTGAAACGTAAAGTGTAGAAGGATGTCTTCAAATATTTGCACAAAAATTATAAACGTCAAAATGAAACAAGAACACTCGTCTGAACACCAAATTTCACAATCATGATTCAGAGAGCGAATCAAGTAGCCCCGGTGGGTGAGTGGGTAGCGTGCTCGCCTAGCATGCGGGGGTTGTGGGTTCGATTCCCTCTGGTCTGTCGCTGCAAAAAAAAAAAAAAAAAAATGAACACACTTCTCCCTCTTTCCTCCTTCCTATATCTATATCTTTGCTGATATCAACACAATGCACTGCATCTGTAGGGGGCATCCCCTGAGTGTTGATTAATAAAAAAAAAAGCGGTTCATTTTGCCGTCTGAACATGCTATTATCGTATAGTCGGACTAGACCGAATATAATTTTCTTACTTGATTATTCTTATTTTTTTTCCTAGTATAACAGTTTTAATTTTATGTGTACGGATACTTTTTGTACCAAGTGTATTTCACTATATTTTGATTGATATAGTAATTATATACAAATAAATACAACCATTTTTTTTTTTATTTTATCGTAAAAAGTTTTAATTGTTTAGTTTTCAATCTGCCAAAATCATAATCATATTAAATTTTCCAACTAAATAAAGGAAAATACAAGTTGGTTGAAACCTACCAATACTTAACCTAGGACCTGTTAATTTTACATGATAACTTCATAGGCGGCTAAATTAGCCGCTTAAGTTCTGTTACAGAACTAATCCTAGATATGTAAATTTATCCAACCTGTATGATCGACGTGTAAAAATAATAGGGTACCTATGGACAAATCTTAAGCTTTCATAAGACTTAAGTTGTGAATTTGTTTTGAATGATTTTGCTTAACAATTCTCAAGGTTGAATATGCCCAATCATGATTAAAATAAGGAATGTTGCAATACTCGTATCAATATACAGCAAACTGAGTATCGAAAAAAAAAAAAACCAAAACAAATCCGCTTGTCACATTTCTGCTTAATAAAAATACATGTAATTTTAATACATGAGACATCCTGCTTGTAATATTGCCATAAACATAAACAGATTAAATTTAAATTCCATTATTTCCATCACCAGCAGCAATGGCCGCAGCAACAGCAATGAAAACTATAAGAAAACGGTGAACCCAACATACGAGTAGCAATGCTAAAATTTTTTTGTTTATTCAAGGATTATATTTATGCGTAGATGTCATGTATATATAATGAAATTGAAAACCTTCCAAGAAAATGTAAATAAATATTTATTTTCATTGTTAAAAAATATATAACAAAAACAAAGTATATAATCGTATATATATAAATAAATCATAATATACGATGAATGGCAAGAATTACCATGTAGCTTGTACGTGGTTGTAGGTGTTGAACAGAACATTGGATGAAAAAACATTAAAGGTAGCCAAGCGATATTTTAACACGAGCATTAGAAAAGGTGTATTACAGAATTTACATTAAATTTTTTGAAATACATATTTCTTAACACTGCACATTTCCAAAAACGTATTTATTGACCAATGTTGTCAATCCAAAAAAAAAAAAAACAAATCCCCGTTCAAAGAAATGAAAATCATTCTAAAATAGTGGTCCGGATGTTATCTCAAATTGCTCAAAAGTTGTGATTTATGTATGCTGTGCGAAATATCATAACCCGTCCTGAGGATGGCCTTGCCAAGAACTTTTCTTTAATATATGATGATGTATTTAAGGCAGTGAATTAAATCCTTTTATTGAGAATTATAAAAAAAAATATTCATGATAATTTTTACGATTTAAACTTTTCCGCTTTTAATATAAAATACACTCACATTAATCAAAAATAAATCAATTTTGAGACGAGAGAATAGAAACGAAAACACCGTAATTGGGCTAATGGGAGGTCGACGAGTCTGCTATGCTAACTCACGATTTATTTATTGACATACAAGTTTAAAAAAGAAAACTACAATTTTTTTCTGTTATTTTTTACCATCAAAAAAAGCATTCTTATACTTCAAGACTTTTTTCTGTTTTTTAGGTTTATATGGGGGGTGGGGTGTAGTTTGTCTCGAAATATCATAAATCTGGGCGACTTTTGAGGATAATTTTTTTGAGATCCCTCGATAAAGCATACAAATCACATTATGAGTTAATGTGTTTTAGAAAACATAAATTGAACACAGAAAACGGATTCGAATGTACCATCAAATTATTCTGTTCTTATTACTGAATCATATACTGGATATTACCGTACAATGACAAAGAAAATTCATATATTACATAAATTCTACTACATGAATGGTCATACTTAGTTCATACTATGGAATTATTCAATTTATTATTACTAGTATAGCCCAGCACTCGAAATTCTGGTGCAAATTCTAGGAAATATTATTTTTTCATAAAATTTTTGTCTTCCAATGTTTTTTAAATCTATATATGGCCAAGGCCGTAGGAACGGCCTGGAACGTCACCAATTTGCGCAATTTTGGACGTATATTTGATGAAGAAAGTATAAAACTAGCTATATCTTTTGTTCACTCAAAATATATTCTCAGGCTTTAACTTTGACGCAAAAAAATGCGCTTCTATTTCTCCCGGCTTAAAACCTACAGCCATTTGAAGTTAACTGGAACGTCACATTAAAAGAGATGTGGTCTAAGAGGTTATACAACATTCTGCAAAAATTCCTAACCTTTTCAAAATCCTGTACATGTTTCCCTCTAATATCATAGGTGAAAAGACAAAGAAGACTCTAAGCATATAAAATATATAAAAGATTACATCTCTACTTGTTTTGGACGCAAAAATTCGAGACTGGAACGTCACAAAAAAAAAAAAGACTGGAACAACACATAAAGTTCTCTGGCTTAGCAGCCATGCAAAAGCGACCAATGTGAATAAATAAAACACTAAAATTTTCTTAAACAAGAAAATAAATGGTTTATTTGTTATTGGTTGAAAAAACCTTTCATGTCACTTCATGTTTGATTATACTATTCAGTAGGTACGTAAATTTTTTCAAAAACAGTCTTAGGTTAGGTTAGGTTAGGTTGATAAGAGGAGCTATATAAATATATAGCTCATATCCGTTGTGTCCGGATATACACCTAGGCCAGTAGGTCAGCTTGTTGTGCGCTCTACATCTCTACTTTCATATGGTTATCTATCCCTCTACTAACTTAAAATTCGGTTTCATCAGCAAATTTCCTGAGTGTTTTCCAGCTTATCCCCCTAAGACCCGTCAGTCCTGGTAGGGTGTCGTTGGCTAGATATCTGACCCTTGTTCTCGCAAATGCAGGACAGTAACAGAGGTAGTGTTCTAGGGTTTCGTCATCCTCTCCGCAAGCTCTACAAGTGGCCGATTCCGCCCGTCCTATACGGTATAGGTGAGCCATTCAGCTCAGATTGTCCAGTGAGGATTCCCATTATCCTACTAAGGTTTCACCTACTAAGATTAAGGACTTCCTTAGTTTCGTAGTGTTGGGAGTACCCCATTGTATCTTTGTAACCTTAACCACGTCAGTCTCCTCCCAAATTGATACATGCGAATTGGTTGCTCATTCTGCCAGTCGCAATTTGAGAGAATTGAAAGGTATTGGGTTTTCCAAATTGACTCTTTCTAGGAAAGAACCCTTCCTGGCCAGTTCGTCAGCAATTTCGTTTCCCACTATACCACTGTGTCCTGGGATCCACACGATTTCAAGTCTGCCTCTTCCGGAGAAATTTGCAATCTCTTCATTACACTCGAGGATAGTCCTTGATCTAGTTTTTTCCGCGGATATCGCTTTGATAGCCGCTAGACTGTCCGTAAATATTTTCACGTCTTCGGGAATTGGGGAATCCCGTGCGTTAATAGACCTAATACATTCCGTTATCGCGACCAATTCAGCCTGAAAGACAGAGTTGTGGTCCGATAGACGGGAGTGTTTCCCTGTAGAACGGTCCTCATCATAGAAACCTATGCCAGTCTTACCATGCAGACTAGATGCGTCCGTATAGTAGTGTGACCCTGGAAGTTTTTGTAGAATATTCCCGTTCATCCAACTTTCCCTGTCTGGTATCCGTATACTGCAGGGTACACCTGCTGACACTTCCGAGATTCTATCACAGCTAATATCCACTGTGTTAAGTTCCGGAATTTGATCTAAAATTGTCCGGTGTCTGGTCATGTGGTCGGTGATATATTCCCCTGTTACCCTTAATCGTAACATGGCCAGAGCTGCCTCATATTTAATTCTAATCTCGATTGGGTGTATAGATAGTATATTCTCTAAAGCCCTCGTAGATGTGGTCCTTATTGCACCACTGATCCCTATGCAATAGAGGCGCTGTATCTTTTGGAATGGTTTAATGTAGCATTTCCCGTTCATTGACGTCCATATGACTATGGATGCGTAGGTTAGAATAGGTCTAACGACGCTTGTGTATAGCCAATGTGTCACCCTCGGGTTTAAACCTCATTTTGAGCCTATAGCTCTTCTGCAAATGGCCCATTCACGAAGAGCCTTCGCAACAGTGCTCTCTATATGGTTTTTCCAAGTGAGCTTTTTATTGAGAATCACCCCAAGGTATTTCACCGTTTGTGTGATTTAAACAGTCTTAAGTGAACTTATTTTCTCAAAAAATTGTAAATAAAAAATTAAATTAAAATAGAAATAGAAACAGAAATAAAAATAAAAAGAAAACAAAAGAGTAGGTCAATAATTAATTGTATCCTTCAAGAAAAGTGTCATACATAATTATGTTCTCATCAATGATTTGAATTTGGTGTGCATTCGAGATCTCACGCACACTTATAGCACGAGTATAAATATCAGCGGTTTTTAAATCATTGTTTATTGTTTCGAAGTCGTTATCAGTCACTTCCTCGACTATAATTTGCGATAATGTGCGATTAAATGCTTGAACAAACTGAGATGTATTATTTACGATGCAGTCGCGAGCTCTGATGTGCTTCCGAACGATAGTTTTAACTGTCGCACCAATCCCATCAATGCACCCTTTACCATGCGAAGTTGCGAAGTAATTCCAGATTATTTTAATATGGAATCTTTCTTGAAGAACTGGAATAACAGCGGCGATAAACTTGTTCTTAAATTGTGAAGACGGACCATCACTCCAAATCTTTAAAATAGTCACAGATTTTGGTAAGTCTATTAATGGCTTAACTAAATGGGGCACAATTGTTAGTTTTGTATGGCTTAAATTATCCGAAATCCTGCAATTCACATACAAAGTCGATTTGAAGCACTGCTTCAGATTGAAAGGCGGTACTTGCTGCTCTTGGCCGATCAAAAGTTATGAGCGTGTTTGACTGTGAACTTTTGATAAAGCTGTGACGCAAGAAGTGTGTCGCAATTGCTGTTAAGTGTGCAATCAGATTTACCAACTTACCATTTTCTACGTGCCTTTCAATTCGGTTCGTGTTAGAATTTTTTCCATATCATCCATTTTGCATCGCGATTTAAATGAAAAGTATCAGTTCCTAGCAAATTTTTAGCGCAGGAACAGTAATTCCAGAGCAATTAGAGCATTTGCCGAACCAAAATTAACCTCGGGTTCTATACACAAAAATTTGTTTACGAAACTTTGATCGTAATCAGGCACAGTTGGAACATATTTATGCAAAGCTGACACAGCTTCTTTAAAATTGGCATGGTAGATGCACAAACATAAATGCTTTGGTAGATCGCCAATAATTTTAATATTTGGTGGCCGGTTTTCTTTAAAAAATGTCAAGCCACATGAGTCTGTGCAAAGAAAAAGTAAGCAGTTACAGTTGTACTAACTTTTCCAATGTTGTTGTCAATATCATGTGTCTAGTGGGCAAAAGAATTTGCTCACCTGATCTAGACAAATATTTCTTAACATCCTTGACTTTTGGCAATGTTACGGACACATCGTCCCGTTCAAAAAATTGTCGAATGTCGCTAATCAATTCAGGATTTTTATATGATACGACTGGAACTTTAGGCTTTAAATTTTTCAGCAATTGGCTTCGATCCTCCATATCATTAAACAATTTTATCAAAACTGCTTTTTCGATGGTGATCGCGGGAGTGCTGTCTTTGTTTTTGTTACTGCCTTTTTAAGAGCAGAATTCCTTTTGAAGGCTTCTTTTGCCTCATTTAAATTGACAATTTTATATTTTTTATTTGCTCTATATTTTGTGTTCTTTCGCGATCAGCACGCCACCGATCAACCTATATTTGTTTACGTTGCTCAAGCGGCAATTTCTCGTCCCGTATTTTCTCCCTCTGCCGTCGTTCTCGCTGTTTATCAGCTTTACGCTTTGTGTATTCTTCGTATTTGCCTGTGGCTTTTAATTTTTCTAGGAAATTATGATTTTTCTGAGCTTTACTCAGGTTTGGCTGTTAGAATGTTGATGGATTTAAGAATAAAGTGACACATGTGTTTTTCTTATGAAAAAGACTGGAACGTCACCATATTTTGATGACTAATTACATTAATATCGTCAATATTTTTCCCGATTTTTATATTTATTCTAATTCTTATCAGAAAACACGTCAAAGAAATTTAATTTTTGCAACGTCTATATGCGTTAGACTTTGCTTAAAAAAACTTTCATAAAAAGAAACTGGAACGTCACCAGATAATTTGGGATTCAAATCAAAGCCATCTAAAATGGTTCCAAATAATATTTTCACGTCAATTTTATATTAAATCTGTTAAACACATTATTATTTCATAAAACGATTGAAAACTTTATACAAAAATTTTGATTTAATCAATTATTATTACCTTTTTAGCTGGTGCGATATTATCACTCATTTCTAATGCGAACGGTAAACTACAACTTAATGCTCAAATATTTCGATATTGTAATACTTTACAAATGTACTCTCTGTGTTTTGTGAGGCTTTGGACTGGAAACAAACATATGACAATAACAAAAGCGCCAGATAATAATAAAAAAAATTTCTATCGAATTCCCATTTTCCGCGGCCTTGGCCATGTATATAAAATTTATGAATATTTAAATGAGCCTAAAGATATGTTAATCAATTTTAGCAATTCACAATTCAGCACAGATCGTCTGATATATAATTTAAATCATTCGCATTAATAGGGTGTAACGTATTAATATAAATATTTTATTTTATTTAATATAATATATTTTTAAGACAGATTAAATATAAATTTTATCATTCTCAACTTATATAGATTATTCACTTTGTTTTTTTTAAATAACTTATGCATTTTAAACTAAACTAAATAAAACATACCTAATAAGATAAAAAATTTAATAGTTATCTGGTTCATTATACCCTATACCACTATGTGGCTTGGGTATAACGACTTTGTGCTGCTGTTTGTAACTACCAAAAATATTTTACCTAGACCCGTCTTTTATTATACCGATCGATTCGATTTAACGATGTCCGTCCGTCCTTCCGTCTGCGTGTCCATGTAAACCTTGTAATCAAACTGCAGGTCGCAAATATGAATATATTTTGATGAAATTTGGTATTTAAGCTTTTGCTGGCCATGGGATGAACGCTATTGAAATTGGTGAGAACCGGTCCATGTTCAGACCTAGCCCCCATACAAATGAGCCTATGAAATCGACATAAATTGCCATAAGATCCAAATTGTCATATAAGTAGATCTTACTCAAATTGGGGTTGTATGCGTTTATTACACCCACTAATGAGTAGCCTAAAAATGATCCCTATAGGGCAACTCTTAGTCATAGGCCCCATAAAGACCGACTATAGTTTTCTTACTTGTTATATAAATGCATATGATATGGGGCTATGACTAAGAATGGTCCTTCAGGGTTCATTTTTGGAACACTGATGAATATATATAATAAACGTACACAAACAATATTTGACCGATATCTATGTGATAATTTAGATTTTATGACAATTTATGTCGCTCTCATAGTAGACATTTTTACTAGAAATGGTTGGACACGGTTTATTTTTAGACTACTGATTAGTGGGTGTAATACACATGCATACTACAAATTTTATCGCTGTATATATGATAATCTGGATCTTACTAAAATCTTCGTCGGTTTATATGGCGTTATTTGTATGGGGACTAGTTCTGAACATGCGCCGATTTTCACCAATTTCGTCCTATGTCCGATAAAATCTCATATACTAATACTTAAATACATATTTCCGACCTGTTTTGTGATTACAAGGTTTACATGGACACACATATGAACACACAGACAGACGGATGGGCGGACGGAAAGACGGACCGGCTTCGCTAAATCCGTTCAAAAAGTGGTTCTGAGTCAATCGGTATAATAAAAGGTGGATCTGGGTCAAAGATTTTTGTTGGTTACAAATATCACCATAAATTGATTATACCCTCACAAAATGGTATGGTATAAAGATTTATGTTTTTCTTTGGAATAATGAAATGTTTGATTAAAGAAATCTGAACTGCGTTTCTGACTTTGTTCCTTATTGAATATTCCAATGTTTTTTGCACAATAAAAAAATTCCTGACAAAGTAGATCAATATTTCCCTAAGCCAACTTGTGTGGACTTAGCACATTATTGGCTATTGAACTGTCATATAGGTCTTCATGTTGCAATATCACTTCTTCCGCATGTCTTCACTCAATAGCAATTTGCGTTCTCAAATCTTATTTATTCTCAATTTCAATTTGATATGGTGTAGTAGTTTGTTTAATATACTTGTGTAGCAATGCAACAGTGTAATTCCATATGTGACGGAATGACATTTTGAGTTGTAGAATTAAAGTTAAGGCTATTCCACATTTTCCATTGAAAATTCATTCTTCAGTTTGATAATGATTGTTAATTATTACGAGATTTAAAAAAAAAAACTCAGAAACAATTTGTTCACTATTTTATTCTTTTATTTTTGAGTAATTTCTTATTGTCATTGCGTCACATTTTTGCTACCAAGACTCTGTCCTGGTACTAAAACCTAGGAACTTTTGTGAATTAAGAAGCTAATCATTTTTTAAACTAATTCATATTTTACATATGATATATAATCAATATAAAATTATAAAATTATATACTAACGTTTAAATATTCTTTGAGTGTAAACAAATTTGCAAATTTGACATCAAAAAATTTTTAATATTAATTTTCAGTTGATTTGACTTAATTTCAGTGTAAAATTTTATTTTTAGTATAAACACTACAAAATGAAGTGCCTTTTCTTAAAAAATTATATTTTCTTGGTAAAAAAACTAAAATTTATTTTAAAAAGCTACCTTTTCTCATAAAAGTACATTTTCTTAAAAAAAAGTACTTTTACTTAAATTCCTTATAAAAGTACATATTTCTTAAAAAAACACCATTTCTTAAAAAAGATTTTTAATTAAAAAGTTTCTTTCCTTCAAAAGTAAATTTTCTTAATAACCAACTTTTTTTATAAAAGTGCCTTTTCAAAACAGTACATTTTCTTAAAAAAGTACTTTAATTTGAAAAAGTTTCTTTCTTTAGAATAGTACCTTTTCTTAAAAAATTCTTTCTTAAAAAAAGTAGCTTTACTTAAAGGAATACCCTTTCTTAAAAAAGTAACTTTCTAAAAAAGTATGTTTTCTTAAAAGAGAACATTTTCCAAAAAAGTACCTCTCCTTAAAAGAGTACGTTTCCTTAAAACTACCTTTTCTCGAGAAAGTACCTTTGCTTTTTAAAGTAAATTTTTCTTAACAAAGCAAGTTTTCTTAAAAAGTTTATTTTCTTAGGAAAGTACTTTTTAAAAAAAGTACATTTTTTTAGTACATTTTCTTACATTTTCCTCAAAAACTACCTTTCTTAAAAAAGTTAATTTTCTCAGTAAAGTAAATTCTCTTAAAAAACAACCGTTTCTTAAAAAGTGTCTTTTTTATAAAAAAAAGTGCCTTTTCATAAAAAAGTGCCTTTTCTTAAAAAAGTATCTATATTTTCATGAAAAGTACCTTTTGTTAAGAATAGTACCTTCTCTTAGAATAGTACATTTTCTTTAAAAAAAAGTATTTTTACTTAAAAAAGTTTCTTTCCTTAGAAAAGGAACTTTTCCTAAAAAAGCAAATTTTCTTAAAAAATTAACTTTTTAAAGGAGTACGTACCTCTTCTTAAAAAAGTAAATTTCTTTAAAAAATTACCTCTTCTTAAAAAAGTATATTTTCGTAAAAAAGTACCTTTTCTTATAGAAGTACAATTTCCTTAAAAAAGCTCCTTTTATTAAAAAGTTCATTTCCTTAGGAATGTACCTTTTCTAAAAAAGTACATTTTCTTAAAAAAAGAATTTCTTGTCTCAAAAATTGCCTTTTCCTCAAAAATTGCCTTTCTTAAAAAGTAAATTTTCATAAAAATTTACATTTTTCTTAAAACAAAAACCTTTTCTTAAAAAAGTGTTTATTCATAAAAAAGTAAATTTTCTTATAAAAAGATATATTTTATTGAAAAAGAAGTATCTTTTCTCAAAAAAGTATATATTCGTAAGTATATATTCCTAAAAAGTACCCTTTCTTAAAAAAACTAAAATTTATTAAAAAAAAACTGCCTTTTCTTATAAAAGTACCTTTATCTTAAAATAGTACCTTTTCTTACAAAAGTGTCTTTTCTTAAAAAAAAGTATGTTTTCTTTAAAAAATAAGAAGTACTTTTACTATAAAAAAATTACTTACTTACTTTAAAAAAGTAAATTTTCTTAAAAAAGTTCCTTTTCCCAAAAATTGTCTTTTCCTCAAAAATTACCTTTCTCTAAAAGTATCTTTTCTTAAAAAGGCACCTTTTCTAATAAAAGAATATTTCTTAATAAAGTACCCTTTCTTATAAAAGTACCTTTTCTTATAAAAGTACATTTTATTATAAAAGTACATTTTCTTATAAAAGTACCATTTCTTATAAAAGGACATTTTCTAGAAAAAGAATATTTCTTATAAAAGTACCTTTTCTTATAAAAGTACCTCTTCTTATAAAAGTACCTTTTCTTATAAAAGTACATTTTCTTATAAAAGTACCTTTTCTTATAAAATTACCTTTTCTTATAAAAGTACCTTTTCTTATAAAAGTACCTTTTCTTATAAAAGTACCTTTTCTTATAAAAGTACCTTTTCTTATAAAAGTACCTTTGCTTATAAAAGTACCTTTTCTTGAAAAAGTACCTTTTATTATTAAAGTACCCTTTCTTATAAAAGTTACTTTTCCTTAAAAAAGTAGCTTTTCTTATAAAAGTTCTTAAAAAGTATCTTTTCTTGAAAAAGTTTTTTTTTTAAAAAAGTGTATATTATTAACAAAGTACTTTTTCTTAAAAAATTACCCTTTTTATAAAAGTATATTTTCTTATAAAACTCTTTTTGTTCTTAAAATGTACGAGTACCTTATCTTAAAAAAGTTTCTTTCCTTATAATAAATGAAACAATTAAAAACCCATGTTTCACGCTAAAAGTTAAAAAAAAAAAAATGAAAAGTTTAACTTTGACCTAGAATTCCTTAAACAGTTCTCAATTAATTTTAATGAAATTAAAACTGACTCAAGTTCAACTAAATACCTATCCATTAAAAAAATTACTAAAGTATTTTGATCGGTTCAAAAGTTACAGAATTTTGGCCAATGAAAAACGATTTTCAGCCACTTTGTGCTCTTTCTCCTTCACTTTCTCTAATTTTTATACCCTATACCACTATGTGGTTTGGGTATAATGACTTTGTGCTGCTATTTGTAACTACGAAAAATATTTGACCTAGACCCATCTTTTATTATACCAATCGAATCAGAATCACTAACTGATTCGATTTAACTATGTCCGTCCGTCCGCCCGTCCGTCTGTGTGTCCATGTAAACCTTGTAATCAAACTGCAGGTCGCAAATATGAACATATTTTGATGAAATTTGGCACATAAGCTTTTATCAGCCATAGGATGAACGCTATTGAAACTGGTGAGAATCGGTCCGTGTTCAGACCTAGCCCCCATACACATGACCCCTATGAAATCGACATAAATTGCCATAAGACATAAATGTCATATAGATTTTACTCAAATTGGGTTTGTATGCGTTTATTACATCCATTAATGAGTAGTCCAAAAATGATCCCTATGGGACAACTCTTAGTCATAGGCCCTATATAGAGCTGCTTCCCGATCTTCACTTAAATCTATCAAAAAACAAAAAATATTGCACTGATTCTTCTCAAATTTTGTTTATATAGTTTTGCAAAATACAAAAGACTTTATTAAACATAGTCAGGATCGGTCCATTTTTGGGCCTAGTCCCCATATAGACATAGCATCCGATATGAACTTTTTCATAAACATAGTCAGGATCGGTCCATTTTTGGGCCTAGTCCCCATATAGATATAGCATCCGATATGAACTTTTTCATATCTGCAGCCGAAAAAATTAATAAAATCCCACTCAAATTTGGTTTATGCTTATTTTTTATGTCCAGTTAGTTGGGCCTATGAGATACCGTCTCTAAACGCATGGTATAGGGTATCATATAGTCGGTCTAGACCACTATAATTTTCTTACTTGTTCTTAATGACCTTCTATGACAAACTTCCAATCCTATAGACTCTTTCGCAGACGACAGAAATTCTGTCATTCATGTTCCTTCTATCGAAGGCCAAGCCTTAAGAAGATTTGGGCCATGGGGCAATATATAGGTGGTCAAGATTATTTGACAATCTGTAAGTGGAGTTGAATGAATAAGGTCGATTTTATTGCTCGTAATGTTGTTTATAGACCCGTGGGCGAGACTCATCAATGTCGTCTGCTTCTATGTGTGTTATCGATATTGCGGAAACAAGCGCCCCTGATGTTCGGGGCATGAAAATTCAGTATAACGTACGTTGGAATAAACACATTTTTCAATTGTCTAAAAATACTTTCAAGTGATTAGGTTTCCTATCCCATTATATCCGATCAAATATGGAAAATAACTCCCACATATGGTTAAGGGCTTCACAGCCTATATCGAAACTTCTGGGCCGGGAGGGAGATGGTGCTTATCAATGGCAGCGGGGTAACCAGTCTATTGACTCATTGGAGCATCGTCGAAATGTTGGATGTGTTACAGTGTACTATAGAATCATCCCTAGAGGAAGTTTATTTTTTTCGCACCACCAGCTCATCTAGTTGATCTCGTCCGTTTACGGTATATTGTGCAGTGTGCCGCACAACTCATTCCATGTGCAGAATACACTTCCAGCTGAGGTCTTTCTTGTCACTTCCAATATAGTTAAATTTAAGTCCAATATCGAAAAATACTACTCCCTCTTTCCTTTTATCGTGATCTCAACATAGTGATTTACATTACTACAAAACAGCTCCTGAGTGAGATGTATATAAAAAAGCAAGTAAGAAATTACACTCGGTCTAGACCGACTATACGATACCCTATACCATGCTTTAGAGACCTTATCTCTTCGGTCCAACTAATTAGATATAGAAAATGAGCAGAAACCAAATTTGAGTGACATTGTTATTAATTTTTTTGGCTGCAGATATCAAAAAGTTCATATCGGATGCTATATTTATATGGGGACTAGGTCGAAAAATGTACCGATCCTAACCATATTTGGTAAAGGCACTTATATTTTGAAAAAATATATACAAACCAAATTTGAGAAAAATCTGTTCAATATTTTTTTTTTTTTTTTGATAGATTTAAGTGAAGATCGGGAAGTGGCTCTATATGGGGCCTACGACGAAGATTTGTCCTATAGGGATTATTTTTGGACTACTGATTAATGGATATAATAAACACATACAAACCCAATTTGACTGAGATCTATATGATAATTTGTATCTTATGGCAATTTATGTCGATTTCATAGGGGTCATTTGTATGGGGACTAGGTCTCAACATAGACCGAATTGCACCAATTTCAATATCGTTTATCCTATGGCTTACATACCAAATTTCATCAAAATATATTCATATTTGCGACCTGTAGTTTGATTACAAGCTTTACATGGTCACACAGACGGACGGACGGATTCTGAGTCGATCGGTATAATAAAAGATGGGTCTAGGTCAAATATTTTTGGTAGTTACAAACAGCAGCACAAAGTCATTATACCCAAACCACATAGTGGTATAGGGTATAAATATGTAGACAAAGTAATATATAGTGTTCTCTGTCGAGGCTTTTGATGAATTCGAATAATTAAGATATAAATAACTAGTTCTTGTTTAAAAGATCTTTAACATTATTTTATATTATTTGTTGAACCCACTGTTTCTTACATGTAAAAAAAAATATTCAAATTTGTGTCAACAATCGTAACCCAGCACTCGAAATTCGAGTGCAAATCCTGGGAAATTTTATCTTTTCTTTAATGTATACATATGTACATAAAATTTATGATAATAAATAATTTTATAAGAGCCTAAAGGTATGCTAATCAATTTAAGGCAACTCACAATTCAGCACAGGGCGTGTAACATACAATTATAAACGAAGGATGAATTGTGAATTGGCTAAAATTGGTTAGCATTCTATTAGGCTTTTAGCGAATTATTTATTATTATTATTGCTTTATTTTATTTAATTTAATATATTTTTAACACATATTATATATAAAATTTAAAATTCTGCACTTCCCGTCTATATGAACTATAACTTTGCCAATTTTCTTACTTCACCGTGCCCGGTTTATGCTTAAAAAGTGGTGAATAAATTTTCGTTCACATACTACTATATAGATGTATCGATATGCTGAAAACATTCCTGAACATTAGGAACATTATTATACTGAATATAGATTACAAAACCAGAAAGCTAATAATTTTGATCATCTTTATAGAAATTTCTATCAAAAACCTTAAAATAAACCTCTAAGCATTGTATAGGATGAGCAGAGTCGGGCAGTTGTAGAGGATGCCAAAACTATAGAACATTAGTTTCTCCTGCTTTTGCAGGAATGAAATTAGTTGGAAAACAATTAGGAATTCCCATATTGATATGGCGAAGTTCCTAGTTAACTCTAGAGCACATAACAATGCGACTCTCTGTCTTCAGTGTATATCCGTATATACTGGATATAAGTTAAAATCAAGATTGAACCGTATTTATCTTATAAAACTGGATGATGACTTTCCTTATGAATAGAACTTTTCTGTATAGAATTTTTATTGTGTTTAAGCATATCATTTTGGATACATTTGCTTCCTAAAATCTCGTGTTTGCAACACTGTTTTTGAATCCCATAAACTCACAGTGACTTACATGAACAAATAAGCATTTATAAATTTATAAACCTGAGATGTCACAAGTAATAAATCAGCATCTAAACTACGGTAAAATGCCAACAGACAGATATATGTAATATAAGTATAAATCCACTTACGTGCATTCATATATATAGGACCCAAGGCAATGATTAAAAATTATATTTAACATTTTTATTCTTTATAATGTTGGTTATTTTGTTATTGTCATGACATGGAAAAAAACGGCCTTTTGGCCGAAGATGATGCTGACGGGCTTTCTGGCTGTTTGACATGAAAATTTATACAAAACTACAAAAACAAACAAACAAGCGTTACAAATTGGTAGGCACTCGCTGGAGACACGCAAAGGGCACACGGCTTAATGTTACACTGACATACCTTTTGGAAATCAAAACAACAAAAAGACATATACATATATATACAAAGACTGCAAAACTCATTCAAAATAAAAAAAAAATATGAAAAAAAATGAACAAAAAACATTTAAATTAATTCACAGAAATTGTAACGAACACAAAAAGGTGACTGAGAATTGTGGGACACAAATTCGATTCGACTGTATTTGTTTTCTTTTACTTCTCCTCCATCTTAGTTCATTTGGAAAACATTCAATTCAATAAAATGCGGTCAAGCAGTGTAACATTATACCCTTATTATGTACTAAGAGGAAGAGCTTAAAAGTCATTCTAGGTAAACTTTCAGGCCAGTGATGAAGTATGTTTGAACAGAATAAAAAGGTAAAATAGCCATCAATGCGCACAAGTGTAATAACAATTCAAACAAAATTTAACGTTAAAGATGCGAGGAAGCTATCGAACAGTATCATCTTCTGGTATAGTACAACAACAACAAAAAAACAAAAAACGAAACACCGAACAACAACAGCGAAAACAATAATAATAATCATGCTCATATATCAGATATGGACCAAACATGTCTTTATGCCACTTCTAAAGTATTAGTAACAAAAAAAAAAAAACGAAAAAAGAAAAAGAAGAAGAAATACTTTTATGAAATAAAATCATTATGGAGCAGTCTAAGAGCTACTCAGTGGAAATAATCATGATATAAATAGCTATAAGGTAAAGGAAAAAGATATTTCTGACAAAATTAAGCCATGATGTTGTTGATGTAGTTATAGAAATTAGGGCCATATTTTAAGTACCTGGCCTTGGTAAGAGAGGGTATTACACAACACTTCACATGACTGCTGTAAAAATATTACAAGTGAAAAAAATTCTGTAGTTTTGCAACAATGGATAACATTGCAAATAGAGCCGTAATTAATGGTTTGGTTTTGCAAACTAAAACTGATAATGAAATTAAGAGGGAAGTGACTGAAAAATTGTCTATGATCGGTCGCTTTCTGTTCCAAAAATGCTGTTGGACAGTGTTATTATTTGAAAATTACTGCTACGCATTATTTCATTATACCCTATACCACTATGTGGTTTGGGTATAATGACTTTGTGCTGCTGTTTGTAACAACCAAAAATATTTGACCTACACCCATCTTTAATTATACAGATCGAATCAGAATCAGTATCTGATTCGATTTAACGATGTCCGTCCGTCCGTCCGTCCGTCTGTGTGTGTGTGTTCATATTTCATTTATTATTTTTCATTTTTATTTTTTTATGTTTCATGGTTTCATTTTTCATTTTTTATTTTTCTTTTTTCATATTTCATTTTTCATATTTATTTTTCATTTTTTATTTTTCATTTTTCATTTTTTATTTTTTATTTTAATTTTTAATTTTTATTTTTCATTTTTCATTTTTCATTTTTTATTTTTTTATTTCTTATTTTTCATTTTTCATTTTTTATTTTTCAGTTTTCATTTTTCATTTCTCATTTTTAGCTTTTCGTTTTTCATTTTTCAATATTAATTTTTCGTTTTTAATTTTTTAATTTTTATTTTAAATTTTTTATATTTCATTTTTTATTTTTCATATTTCATTTAAAATTTTTAATTTTTCGTTTTTCATTTTTCATATTTTAATTTTTCGTTTTTCATTTTTAATTTTTAATTTTTTATTTTTCAGTTTTTATTTTTCATTTTTCTTTTTTTATTCTTCGTTTTTCGTTTTTCATTTGTTATTTTTCATTTTTTATTTTTCATTTTTCATTTTTAAACAGATTATTATATATCATAATTTTTTCACCAAAACAATCATAAGTCACACCGATTTTGTCTTACTTTTACATGACACGCTGTTTTTATACCCTATACCACTATGTGGTTTGGGTATAATGACTTTGTGCTGCTGTTTGTAACAACCAAAAATATTTGACCTAGACCCATCTTTAATTATACCGATCGAATCAGAATCGCTTTCTGAGTTGATTTAACAATGTCCGTCCGTCCGTCCGTCCGTCCGTCCGTCCGTCCGTCCGTCTGTGTGTCCATGTAAAGCTTGTAATCAAACTGCAGGTCGCAAATATGAATATATTTTGATGAAATTTGCTGGCCATGGGGAACGCTATTGAAAATGGTGAGAATCGGTTCATGTTCAGACCTAGTCCCCATACAAATGACCCCTATGAAATCGACATAAATTGCCTTAAGTTCCAAATTATCATATAGATCTCATTCAAATTGGGTTTGTATGTGTCCATTACATCCGTTAGTGCGTAGTCCAAAAATTATACCTATAAGAAATTCTTAGTCATAGGCCCCATATAGAGCTGCTTCCCGATCTTCACTTAAATCTATCAAAAAACAAAAATATTGCACAGATTTTTCTCAAATTTAGTTCGTATATATTTTTTCAAAGTGTAAGTGACTTTACCAAATATGGTCAAGTTCGGTCCTTTTTTTTGACCTAGTCTCCATATAGACATATCATCCGATATGAACTTTTTCTTATCTGCAGCCAAAAAAATTAATAAAAATGCCACTCAAATTTGGTTTATGCTTATTTGCTATATCCAATTAGTTGGACCGAAGAGATAGGGTCTCTAAACCTTGGTATAGGGTATCGTATAGTCGGGCTAGACCGACTATAATTTTCTTACTTGTTTAATATTCCTTTCGATTCGTTAAGAAGATTTTAGATTAAATGCTAATATTGTAAAACGTAACATTATTCTGTTCATAAACCGCTAAATTCACAAGTTGATCATATATAACACGAGATACACAAAAAAAAAAGAGAAAAAAATTATAAAACAAACTTGTCAAAAAAAAAAATTTTTTTTATTGCGATTTTCTAGCTTAACTTAAAAATTGTAATGGAATTTCAAATACATTTTGGTTGTTATCTAGTGTTATTATTATTATTTATTCATTTATTTATTTATATTTTTGTTAAATGTCCTAGTTGAATTGTAGAAAAGACTTTTTCTACCAACCGACATACTTTTTTTTATTCTCAAGTAGTATTATTTATTCAAAATATATCTTGATATTGTAACAGACAGCAAAAAAAAATAAAAAATTCTGATCTTATGAATTATAATAATGTTTCAAAACGCGAAATTCGTACATATGATGCTCTGGCACACGCACTAGTTTTTTCTTTTCTTTTTTGTTTAAGATTAATACAGAAAAACCTTTTTCATCTACTTCTAGTTTTCTTACCATTTTTCTTTCATTTTTATGCCTTTTAAAAGAATTGATTGTGACTGTCTGCCCCTTTTTTTTTTCCACCGGCTGGCATTCAGCGTTAAAAGCAGAGTGCGACTATCAGCATCAACAGCTACAATTCGCAGCTTCCTATGGAGTTTTTGTATGATTGTCTGTTTGTCTGCTTGTCTTCTTGTGTTTATCTTATAAAATGCGACATGCATATGAATTTATGAGTTATGCTTCCAAAAAAAAAAAAAAAAAAAAAAACAAAGAAAAAAAGCAAAACATAAAAATGATTCGGCGAAAGTAAAACACCCATGCCGAAACACTTATGGTATCTCTTGATTTCTCAAAAGTTTGAGTAAAAGTGTTATAGTTTTTAGATTTACGGAGCTTATTTTGCTAGTAAGAGTTACGTTTTTTTTTTGTTGACGCAACTATTAAAATGTCTCAAATTTCTTAGATTTGTGTTTGATTTATGTTTCTGCACAATTGTTGGCATTAAAAGCCACACATGTGTTTGAAAAGTAGAAAAAAAATTTGTTTTGATTGAAATTTAAAGTGGAAACACTGGGTGGCTGGTAACCTACTGGGCGAGTATGTGAACTGTAAATTATTTTATGTTGAATTTAAATATATATGCGACAATATAAATTTTGCAACTTTATGTGGGAGTAGTGTTAATATTTAAAAAAACATTCAATTACACTTAAGAAGTTTGAAATGGTAGTGTCTAAAAATCGGAAACCTATAAAGTGAGTACCATTAAAAAAGCACAATCATCTACTATGTCTACCGAATGGAAAATTTTTGGAAAGGTGGGATTTTTGTTTGTTTTTTTTCCGTAATCCGCACCAAATAAAACTCCAGTACCGAATGGCATACCAGCACTGGTGCTGGCTCTTCGACGCCTGCTACTCCAACCTTTTGAACTCTTCGTACCGTGTGGAAGTGTTTCCCTTTTGCGGGAAAGTTGTCCTAGAAATCCCTAAAAAAAGGTCCAACTGCAATCTGCTCTGCTCTTTCCCAGGTGATGGAAAGCATCGTAAATTACCATCTTCTCAACTATCTAGAGGCCAACTAAATTCTTAATGATCGACAGTATGGCTTTCTTAGAAATCTTTATACGGGAGACCTGTAAAATTTCCTTTCTGAACGTTCAAGTGAATCCATTCAAAATTCTGATGAAAGTAAAGTGATTGTTCTAGATATTTCCAAGGCATTCGAATGCGTGTGGCAAAGCTTATTGCATTTGGGGTCGTCATTGATTTTTCTTGATTTATATCGCAGAATACGTGTTGTTATTGATGTTGTTTAATTCGATGAGTTTCAGCTTCAAGGGTTCTGCTGTTTCTCCCTCTCTCTTCATTATCTTTCAAATATGCGACTCTATCTATCAATTGTCATTCATTTTCCTGCAATTGTGGGCCAAGCCTTTTTGAAGTTCGGGGCAAATGATAGACAAGAGCTGTTATTTTTCTATCACGTATTTTTTGTTTCGAACACACATAAATCACACGGATTCGAGTGTAGCTTTATTTTAAGTTCGTTTTCTTGCACGTGTACTGCTAACAAAAACAGAACATGTTCTTCAACGTGTACATCTAAAAATGTAAACATTATCCACTCGCCACTTCGGTATGTGTGTTGTGCAATACTATTCTATAGATATTATCATGGGAAGTGCACTGCTGAAAAAAGTGAACTTATACAAAGTGCCCGAGTTTCAATTCTTTCTACCCTATACAAAAATAAGTTTTTAGCGGTACACGTCCCATATATATTTCTGTATATGACATATGTATTAGCTGTGATACATGTTTAGATCAGGGCAGTATTACTACAAAATCTAATAATGTAAATCCCTTTCATGATTCATTGAGCGTGCCATATACAAATCTATAGTATTAGTAGGCAAGGGTATTTCTTGTGACCGTTGTAACTTAGTCGGCTTTAACCCTATTTTGACCAAACATCCCTCATTTGAAAGATATTTCTTTTTAGCTGTCCACCAGATTTACAGAATTGCGCCGTCTGGAAAATTTTTTTTTGAGTAATGCTAATTTAAAGTTGCACCTAAGACATACATAAAATTATACAATGCTGTGTGTGTGTTTATTAAATTTGTTAATGTGTTTGAAAAAATTGTATATGCAAAGCCCTGTGTTGAATTTAAAAATAGTTTTGGAATTTCATTATAATAATTGCCTATTACACGCCCTGTGTTGAATTGTGAATTGCCTAAAATTAGCATACCTTTAGGTGGCATACAAGGTGGTGCAAATACATTTATGCTCTTATTTCTGTGTGTTCAACGATTATTTATAATGTAATAAACTTATTGAATTAAACAGATCAAAAAACATTGAAAGAGATAAATCAAATGAAAAAATAAAATTTCCTAGAATTTGCACTCGTATTTCGAGGGCTGGGCTCTGCTAGTAGGTTATAAATAGTTTGAGTGCTAAAAATGTAATAAGTGCGTTCGAATTTATTTAGTTAAATTAGTAGTGTGTAAAATCTTACAAATAAGCAGAGTTCAGACAAAAACACACACTGAATAAAAAACTCGTACATATATGTAAACAAACATAACTTAGACCAACACACACATATTTTTATTTTCATATCAATTATGTTTGTTTTTAAGTTTTCTTCGGTGCCCAACACAACCATGACTGTGTTCGTTTTAATATTTCGTTATTTACACGAACATTTTTGTATCACGTACTTTTTGTTTCAATCACACATAAAGCACACATATTTGAGTGTTGCTTTATTTGAAGTTCATGTTCTGGTACGTGTACTGAAAAAAAACAGAACATGTACAATAAACAGGTTCGAGTTCAGTTATATTTTAAGTCGTGTTGTGTCTCGTGTAGTAAGAAAAAACAGAACATGTACAATAAACAGGTTCGAGTTCATTTATATTTTAAGTCGTGTTCTGGCTCGTGTACTAAGAAAAAACAAAACATGTACAATAAACAGGTTCGAGTTCATTTATATTTTAAGTCGTGTTTAAAATATAACTGAACTCGAACCTGTTTATTGTACATGTTCTGTTTTTTCTTACTACACGAGTCACAACACGACTTAAAATATAACTGAACTCGAACCTGTTTATTGTACATGTTTTGTTTGTTTTTTCAGTACACGTAGCAGAACATGAACTTCAAATAAAGCAACACTCAGAAATGTGTGCTTTATGTGTGATTGAAACAAAAAGTATGTGATACAAAAATGTTCGTGTAAATAACGAAATATTAAAACGAACACAGTCATGGTTGTGTTGGGCACCGAAGAAAATTTAAAAACGAACATAATTGGTATGAAAATAAAAATATGTGTGTGTTGGTCTAAGTTATGTTTGTTTACATATATGTACGAGTTTTTTATTCAATGTGTGTTTTTTTCTGAACTCTGGTATAAAGAGCTAAAGGATGCTTTGTTGAGAAATGAAACGCATTTATGCCGAAAAAATATTGTTATTCAAAAAGTCATGGAGTTATCAAACTGCCTTCTATGTACACTTGCTAGAAAAAGTATCGGTACATTCGAAGATTCGAATTTTCAAAATTAATAAAAATTTTAATAAAATATTTTGATTGAGAACTTTTCACCATTGACAGACACATTGAGTGCCTTGCTCGTTTTTTTAGAAAATATCTACTTATATACAACGCAAAAAACTCAGTATGGCTACAATAAGCGCCAGAATTTACAATTAGGGAATCCCACGAATTGTGCAATGACGTACAGGTTTGTTATATCGATTTTATTTTGTATAAAGTTGTTTTGACTTTATTATATTTCTTTTGGAAACTATATTTGGAGATGAGTCCAAAAAGCACAGAAATCGGTACTGACAATTAAGAGACAAATTATCCTAAAGCTAAAAAATGAGAGTAAATCTCATTGTGAAATGGCTCGGATCCTAGATAGAAGCCTCAGTACAGTACTTCGTTGAAATCTACAACTCCAACATTCAATTTTTCCAAAACCTCGTTCTGACCGCATCTCCTAACTAAGTGAACATAAAAAGCGAACTATTTTGGCTTCAGCAAAACAGAATCCCAGAATTACTACTCCCCAAATGAATTATAAAATCAAAGAAAATACCGTTTGCAAATTAAATTTTTGTAAAGACATTTTTTTGTAATTTTTTTACCCATTTTTAAAAAGGGTACTTTTTAAAAAAAAATTTTTTCCACATTTTTTACTTTTTTTTTAAAAAAGGGTACTTTAAAAAAAATTTTTTTTTTTAATTTTGATAAAATTATGCTACTGATTGAAAATTATGGTACTTTTTTAAAAAGAGGGTACTTTTTTTATTAAAGGGTACTTTTTAAAAAAGATTTTGCTTAAAAAAATTTTTCTCATCTTTAAAAAAAAAATTTTTTTTTTATAAAACAAAACTTTAAAAAAAATTTAAGGTACTTTTCCAAAAAAGGTGTTTAAAAAAAGTAATTTTCAGAAAAATGTTTTTTTAAAAACCTTACTTTTATAAAACAAGACACTTTGAAAAAATTTTGTATAGTTTTTTAAAAAGGTCGTTTATTTTTAAAACGTACTTTTTAAAAAAGAAGAAAAGGTAGTTTTTTAAAAAAGTTACCTTAAAAAAAATTTACTTTTGGAGAAAAGGTAGTTTTTAAGGATTATTTAGGGACCGTATATTATCTTTCATATTGGCGATTTTCTTTATCACATTATGATAACGATAAAAAAAATATGTGACAATATTTGCCTAGCCTAATGGACAGGTGAAGTATAAACATACACGCAACCTCATGCAGCAAATGGCACAACGACAATGAGTATAACAATAAGACGAATTACAACTCATACATATCTGAAGAAAAACAAGTAAGAGTGTTAAATTCGGCTGTGCCGAATCTTTGATACCCTCCACCTCGGTTTGAGTATTGATAATAAATGTAAACAAAATATTGGAAAAATATGCATGCGTTTCCGATTATATGACATAACTTCTCGTTTAATTTAGTTTTTGTTAATTAAATAGCTCGCCCTAACCTCCATTGCAAAGGTAATGGTTGTGTAGGGTGGCTATATGCATTAAGGTATGACCTCTCTTTCAACCCCACAAAAATAAAGTTTTTAAAAGCATTGTAGCTCAGTCGTTTTTCAATCTATTAACTTTTGGTTTTTTTATGTAAAAGTAGACGTAATTTTCTGACTTTTTCCGTACTTATTTATATTTCTATGTTTTTTATCCCCCCCCTCCCAGAGCGATGAAAAGGGGTACGTTAAAATGAGAAGACAAACGGGGTGTCGTTTTTCTGGAGAAACAGATGTCGTATCGAAATTCGGCGGACGGTATTTCGTTGGTAATTACGTCTGGCAGGTCCTGAACCAGGATATTTTGAAAATATCAAAAATTGACAAAATGGCGGGTTTTTTCTAAAAAATTCAAAAATTTGCTGTTTTTGGGGGGTTTTTGCCCCACCCTTCCTCCGTTAGTAAAGTTAGCCCAATTATCCTGGTTCAGGACCTGAGTGACGTAACTACCAACATAATGCCGTCCGCCGAATTTCGATACAACATCTGGCTCTCGAGAAAAACGACACCCCGTTTAAAAAAAGTGATTTCGAGAAAAACGCATTTAAATTTTATTACAAGAATTTTCTGTATTTTCCTACAATTATTTTATTATTGGTCATTACAATGATTAATCTGCTATACCAGGACCGTATAAAAGTTCTTCAGTTTCTTCAAAAGCCATTTTTCTGGCATTTTGGTCCTCTTTCCGTTGAATGCGCGATTCTCTCGTTGCGGCAGCAGCTTGCTTCTCAGCTTTCTTTACACGTCTTTCGTTGGCTGTTATTGCGTAATCGTAAGCGTATGTACCGATTTTGATTCCCAGCAATTCCATTATCTTTTATAACGTTATTCTACCTTCATTGAAGATTGCCAACGTTATAGCAGCTGTTATATCTATAGTTTCCTTGCCGCCGAAAACATGCTTTGGAGCCATAGCCCACAGAGTTTTGTTGTAACACTCGTTGTTATTTTGAGTGTTACCACCTAAACACCGCTCTAATAATTTTTCTTCGGTCAATGTCTCGTAAACCTTTTTGAGCATGAGCCGTATTTCTTTTTCAATAGCTGGCTTATGAGTATAGGTGACACCTCTTTACTTCGTTTTCAAGTATTCATACCACGCGACGTCACACTACTCATGCTGCGGGGAGTAATCGGTAGAAATTACGTGATAATAGGATGACCAAATGGCTTTTTTCATGTTTTCTACAGAATCTGTATTTCTTTGAATGGCCAGACTGTAATATACTGATAACTTCTTCATCACCTTGCCTGTGAGACCGGTTGTTTTTGGTGACTCTGGGTCTTTTTTCTTTGTCGCCGCCTTTTTCGGCGTAGCTGCGGAAGCTTCTTGTCCGTTTTCTTCTTGTTTTTTATTTTATTCAGCTTTTTTTAATTTATTCCTTTCTGTCAGTGTCTTTTTGAGGTCCTTGAGATGACGGAACATGCGTTTGCCTACATGTAAAACGCACTCTAATTTTGTGATAGTAAAATCCCTGCCGTACGGATGATCATTCGATAAATTTGTGAACGTTTTCGAGTCACCGTCTCCGATGTAATCAGAATACTTTGCATTGTGAAGCTGCATTGAATTTCGGAACATTGAAATTATTCCTTGCCCTCCATGCCACCTGTGCTGCCTTCGTAATTAGCTTCACAAGTTGTCTGGTGCTCGGCTTCCTACCATATTCCGAATTCGGCTGAGCTTTTAATTTTTTTTATAGGTGTCGCATTTCTTACAAAATTTCGATGAAACAAAAAAATCAAGGATTTTTCCTGTGTACTTTCCAATGACAGTACTGACGCCAATCAAGGAGGAAAAGCCGCGCTTTGAGCAGGTTCCATCTCCAGATACAGCCAATTCATCGTCTTTACCGTCCGCTGAGTTTTCTTGCGTAAGTTGTTTTTCTTCGACGCCGGCTTTTTTCAACACCGCCTGGGCTAGGATATGAGCAGCGATTTTGATCGTCTTGATAGTATCCTTGTATCCTTTCCAACTGAATGTACCTAAATCCATCATAGCACAGAACATTGAAATTCCCGTGTGTCCAACACCAAGAAGCCGCATCACAAAAACGAGTCTTTTATTTATTGAGTAAGTATCATTGACTTTTTCAGTGGCATTCCACAAGAACAATTCACGTTCAATTTGAAGCCTAGTCCACGAATGTCTGATTGGCTAAAAGTCACTTCACCATCACAACTTTTGCACTTTATTTTCTCTGATAAAGTTGAGAATATTGAAAACAACATTATCACGTGCAGTGTTCCTCGGTCCACTGATACATCAAATTCTTGCGAATTTTTAATTTTTTTAGCTGAGGCGCTCATAGATGAATCACCGGTTTCAAAAGTGTTTTGATTTCCAGCAAACCTACGTTTCAAAAACACGCTATCTTTTTGATTCACTCTATTTTTTCTTGTGCCTTTTCTACCCATGTTGGTTACAATACGGAACCATGTTCTCAAACGACTGTTAGATGAATACTAAACACTAGAAAATTCTAAAGCACTTGAAAGACCAAACATGTTAGAAAGTGGTTCCCAATTTGAAAAATATAATAACTGTACTGAAGGAATGAATATAATATGAAAGAGGGAGCGCGGACAAGGAGCAAGAACAAGAAGCAAGCGGGTTATGAAATGGTTCACGATTTCTTGTTTTCAACAATATTTTTTGGAATTTCTCTTTACACTCTTTTTAATATATATTTGTTTCGTATATATATATTTTTTAGTAGGGAATGAAAAACTAAAGAAAATTTTACAATAAAATGTCAACAAAAGAAAATAAATAAAAAAATATATAAAAGAGAAGATAATTGCAAAATTGCATGGAAAATTTCATAATGTATGTACATACAATAGAAAAAACCTTTCTTGCAGCTGTACCTCGACGCATGCGTATATTTAGCTCTGTAACTCCAACGATAATTCGAATTTTAAAAAATCCTTTTAGGGCATTATTTCTGAAGGATTTTAGAAGACATTTATCAAAAAAAAATCTAAAAAAAATTTTTTTTTCAAAGAGAGGTCATACCTTAAATCGTGCTAATTGGAAATGGCTGTATAGTTTCTTTTAACTGGCGAAATATTTTTTCATTGCGGCCATATATGTCGGATGGAGTAACAAAATAATAACCAAAAAAAGCTCTCTCAACTTTTTTATTAAAATATTACCATATTTGGAAAACATAGAGAATAAATTTATAATAATAAATAGTCAAATTAGGGATTCCAAACGCAAAAAACCAAATGTCCCAAATATTTTAAATAAAATAATTTGTTATCTTTATTTTCCAAAAAAAATTGTGAAAATTTATATATAAATAACATTCTCATCAAATTGCGTTTACTTATGTAACAGTTTTTATGTTCGCAATTCTTAAACATCATTTGAGGTTTTATTAAATTCATTGAATTTAAATTAATGTTTTCTGTAGTCCGATTCTGTAAATTTCAACGATCCGACAATCGCAAAATATATAGACAGCTATTGTTGTTTGCACTAAGGATGAAGTGATTCACTAAGTACATACATCTTAACGACAATCGACAAATCTATTTTCCTATTTATTTAAATTGTAAACAAGTGGCATCTCTGTCAAAATAAGCGAAAAACACAAAAGAATAGAAAAAAACAAATTACTTCGTGTTGACAGGATGATTTTATGTTTATGTTTAATATCTCTATTTTTTTACTAATATTTCTATTTATTTATTTGAAAATGAAATAATGAATTGAATATGCTATTTAATTGTTTTATTTATATAAAAAAGTTTTTTAATAGAAGCAAAATATTTTCACTATTTTATGATTTTTATTTATGTATGACGACATTTCAACCTAAAAATTTAAGTTTTTATCGATTGAGTAAACAACACAAAAATGGTTGTCGTTTAGCTGATTTTAACAATAGCGAATGTCGTTGAAAAATTTTACTGATAATTTTGCTTTTCTTTTTTTTAACTATTCGACTATCGTTCAAAGAAGTTACTGAAAAGCTATAATTTCTCCTGAATGCAAATATTTTTTTTAAATATAAACATTTTTTAATTGTAATTGTGTTTTTTTTTTGGAATTTGATGCAATTGATGTCTTCTAAACTTAAAATTATTATTTCCGACGTTTTGATATGATTTTCTGAAATTCAATTAAAATTTTCTAATTTATAATTGAAAATTTTAGTTCCAGTTTTTAGAATTGATATTTTCTAAAATTTGAATGGAAAATTTAAAAAGTGCAATTTTGTATTTATGTGGATAATAATGCTTTAGTAATTACAAACAATTTTTAAAAATTAGATGTAATCGCGATCAGATATTTTGTAGGTAAAGCAGAATAATAATTCTATATGACTATGTAGAACTGTTTTGTAAGCAAAAAACTCGGTAACTCTATTTTGTAAAGACAACAAAAAGTTAATATGCCAAACTTATGTTCATATTTGTAAAATAATAATGAAACAACGTATGAAATAAAAGACCAGCCCGTGTATACACTTAACATTGTTCTGTATGATATCTAGTCAAAAATATTGACATTCATGTTAAAATAGAAATAACTATTGCAAAGCTAATTAGAACAAAAATTGTGGCGCCATCTACTGTGGCATAGTCACGCTGAGTAAAATGAAGTGACACTCTGTTAATGCAAAAGAAATGTATTTTCCCCACAACAAAATATTGCAGAATTTTATGTAAATAAAATAATATACCGATTTATTCCTAACATGCAGTTATTATGGATATACATATATAGAATATATGTATATTATTTGTATTATTTAATATGTGCATGTATGTATATGTAAATATTACACACAAAAAATACAACATCAAACGTTATTTTTGTGTTTTTTTTCTTTAAATAAATAAATTAATACATAAAATTTTTTTTTTTGCTAATTAACATCGTTTTTTTTTTTAACAACTAGGTATTTTAGCATTATTTGCTTTAGATGCTGGTGAATTTTTACTCCCTTAATAATAACTCGTAGTGTCTGCTTGTCGAAAAAATTTTGGATCGATTTTAACCCCTTTCCCGTGACCCAATCGATCTGAAACTCTGCCGGCAGGCTCGTGGCAATGGCGGAAATGATCTAGTAAATTTTTTTAGTGATGCCAAAACAATGGAAACTTTAAAATTTTTCTACCAGAGTTGATAAAAAAAATGTACAAAGGGTTAGTTTTTATTATATTATTACCACAAAGACCACAAAATCAACAAGTCCAGCTATGACAAAAGTACAGCATTTAGAATAACAACAAGAACAATATAGAAATATCATATTTTTTTATTTTTTTTTTACTTTTTCAGAGATTTCCCTGGCCCTGTTCCACCAATTTTAATGATTTTTGAAACGGAAATCTTCCCATGAATTTGGTGAATCATTCTCACTAAAAATAGTCGCCTTAGCTATCCTATTGAGGGCGCAATCGTGACAAGAACAACAAAGAAAATTAAATTTTTTCAAGACTTTTTCAGTTCTTCATTCAAATCTCGGGCCCTAATCGACCGATTTGGACGATTTTAAATAGAAAACTTCTCAGGATGTTAGTGAATCATTTTTTATATCAACGAGCACCCTTGCTGCCCGATTGATGCCGTCATCGTGATTTCCACAGACGGACAGACGGACATCCCTATATCAACTCCGGTTGTTATAAGGATCACAAATATAGATATTTTATGGGGTCCAAAATTTTTTTCTA
The DNA here is from genome assembly GCA_963682025.1 of Cordilura impudica. Taxonomy (NCBI): domain Eukaryota; kingdom Metazoa; phylum Arthropoda; class Insecta; order Diptera; family Scathophagidae; genus Cordilura; species Cordilura impudica. The sequence continues at coordinate 101,762,338 of OY821520.1, read as the reverse complement.
ATTATTACAAACGGAATGACAAACTTATATATACCCTCTGCACACTGGAGTGGAGGGTGTAATAAAAAACACATTTTTATTTTTTCTGTAGTTTTTTCACATTTTCATTCATAGCTCGTGACCCTTTAGACCGATTTTGATGATTTTATACTTAAACTTCTTCATGATGTTGGTAAACGATTTTGTGGAAAAACGAAGAGTCTAGCTTAGTTATGGAGGATGTGGTTGTGATTTGTGCAGACGGACGGACAGACGGTTATCGCTAAATCAACATCTCTTTTTATAAGGATCAAGAAAATATATGGTTTCTGAACCTCCAGAATTTATTTCGATGCACAGTGGTGTTGATGGTATAAAAAGCGACTTTGCAAATAAGTATGTAAACTGGGCTCCAGAAGGTTAGGAACGCGTTTTATTTTCAGAGGAAAGCAAGTCTTGCATTTTTGTCATTAAAGTACTAAGCTTTGTTTGGCGAAAAAGTGGAACTGCATTAAATGAAGCAAATTTTTGGCTAATGGTTAAACACGGCGGAGGTGACATTATGGCTTTGGGTTGTATGACAGGCAACGGGGAAGACAACTCCATATTTGCTATTACTTATAATAGATCAACATTTAGAATAACGTTTAAAACAACTAAACCTTGGAGAAGATATTTGATTTTAAAAACTCAAGCTGTGGTGGCTCTGCAATACTAAAAATCAATTGAATTCACCACTCCAATAACCCGATCTTGATCCATAGAGCTTTTGTGGGAGCAGAACTCGTCAGCATAAAATAACATCTCAGAAGATGTTAAAATCGTCAATTTAGATGTTTGGGATAAAATTAGTTAAAAGGATACTTTAAAGTTGATTAAGTCGATGCCAAATCGGCTTGCATAGGTTACAACTTAAGAAATATTTAATGTAAATTTATTTTTTTATGTATATTTTTTTAATCTACGAATACTTTATCTTATACACACAGTTTGTTAAAGCCAATAAACCTTAAATAAATAAGTTATTTGAAAAAAATAAATAAACCAGCTTGGCTAATTTGTTCGTATTTTCTCGTAGTATGATTGTTTTAATTTTTGGTGTGCGGATTACTTTTTCTAGCTGATGTACTTATGTTCTGTGAAAGCTCAACGAATTTTAAAAAATTTATTTATGTGCTTGTTAAAAATCTGTAAGCTAGTAAGAATAAAGATTTACAGGAAAGTTCTATTAGAACTTTGTCTAAAAGACTACTGTATTAATATGAGACAACAGGCAACACAACACATTGGAGTTCAAGTCATTTTAAATTCCTGCAGACCTAAAACAATATACATATGTACATACATACATATCTTTGAAAGTACCGCATTATAATTTTATGGTCCATCAAGTATTTGGAATAGTTACTTGAGAAGCGAATTTAATTAAGTAACAGCCGTAAGTGCTGGAATTTCCACGGCTTAACAGTTGTCCGTGTATAATAAGTATTTCACGCTAAGTATCATAAAATACTGTAACATAATATGTTCATGTTCATTCATGATTATTTTACATCAAACTTCCAAACATTGAAGAATATAACATTTGAAAATATCAAATGTTATGATTTAACAGCATCTACTATAACATTATTTTAACTCTTAAATGTTTTTTGAAACAATGCTAGAATACAATCCACAATAACAGAGAGTATGAAGAGAAATAACAAAATACCTGCCGATGAGCAAATATCATATAAGGAAAAAAAAACAAAAAAAAAAAACTCAAACTAAAACCAATTGGCCATATGAATTAACAAACAACAAAACGTAAACAAAGACATTACTAAGGAATCTCCCTGCCAACAACAAACAACACAGAGAGCACGAAACACTGTCACTAAAACTTGGCATATGAGGGGGTTTATTTCACAGCACACAGCACACAGCAATAACATAGTGTTGGATTTTCATTAGCATCAGTATTAATTGAGCTCTCGTTTAGTAAACAACGTGTCGATAGAGAGTTTATTTTTTATTTAGCGTCGTGCGTACGAAACGGAGTTACAAACAAAACGATTTACGATACACGAAACGATAACTCGGTGTTATTAAAGGAAGTTTTAACTAACAACGGTTTACGGAAGTGTGGTGAATACGTGACGGTGGTGAAATTTGATAAGAGTTAAAAGAAAAGCATAGAATAGTTGTTGCAAAACAAAGTTTGTGTTTGTTTCTGGTTTAAAAAAAGTGTTGATTATAATTTGTTATTTTGTTTTGGAGGAAATGAAGAAGATGCTTGATGATATTTGGCTTTGAGTAAAATTGAAATGAAAACAGAATAACGGCAGCAGCTGATGGTTAAGGACCATTATTAACGGATGCTGACCGTAAAGGGAAAATTCAAATTAAATTGAATTAATTAAAAAAGAAAAAAATGTTTAAAGCTTAAAGAGAATTCATAAACATAAAACAAAATTTGTGAATTGAAAAGTTTAATAAAAAAAAAAAATTGTGAACAAAATTATAAAAAGAATCTAACAGACTTTAAGACTCCAAAAGAAAAATCAAATATTTTGCGGTTTTCAGGTGTTTGTTTAAGACATAGCTGGTGTCGGACGTGAGCTGTAGTAAATTGTGTTTTGTCGTGTTCTGCTACAATGCTCTTGTACCATCAAGTGTTGTTTTGTTTATCTTTGTTTGATGTTGCTGCTACTGCTGTTGCCGCCATAGCCGTATGCAAATTGGTGTAAATTTGTTTTACCGGTTTTACGTTGGGAATAAAAAGAATAGTGATAATTCCAGCGCATTTGCTTTGTTTGTGCATGCATACCAGAAGGTGGCAAAGCTTTTAGCCATACAATATTACTTTAACCGTGACATGAACATAGAAATACCGTCTTCTACGTTGGCAACTAAATCATCGTCATTATCATTTTAAAACATTAATAAAAGGTGTTAAATGAAAAAACGTATTAAGCCGAACCAGTTCAAGCTGTAATTAAATGTTAATTTCATTATAAAAATAATAAAGAAACTAAAGACAAGAATTGTGGAAAAGTCAGAAAAACGCATTTTTTTAAAGTCGTAATTAGTAATTACAAAACGTGTTCGTACATGCACGTGCGTGTTTTAACTGTGTACATTTTTGTAAAAAAAAAAGTGTTAAATCTAAAGCGTGTGTTTAGAATTTTTAATAAAACTGAATAACCATAAATAAAAGAAAAATTAATTAATATTTAGCAGAGACAAGGAAAAAAACACTCACAACATGTATTTTCTTAAGCAAATCTGGGTCTGCTTTATCATGTTCTGTCTTGTCTCGTTTGCTGTAACGAAATCTTCTTCATCGTCGAACAGCCACAATAACGATCCTTGTTATTTTGAAGGCAAACCACGTAAATGTTTGCCAAGTTTTGTTAATGCTGCTTATGGCAATCCCGTCCAGGCCTCAAGCACTTGTGGTGCCCACCAACCAGAAAGATATTGTGAGCTGAAAAGAGATGGTACCATGGATGAGTGTAAGATGTGTGATAATTCAAGGGCGGACATGAAATTTCCTCCCACGTCTCTAACAGACTTAAATAATCCGAATAATGTGACCTGCTGGCGATCAGCCACAGTACCAGTGCCCTCAGATCCTGATACGGCACCACCCGATAATGTCACTCTCACTCTATCATTGGGCAAGAAATATGAATTGACTTATGTTAGTCTATCATTTTGTCCCAAGTCTCCCAAACCGGATTCCATGGCCATTTATAAAAGTTCAGATTACGGGCAAACTTGGCAACCTTTCCAGTTCTATAGTTCGCAATGTCAAAAGTTTTATGGTCGTCCGGATAGGGCCAAAATTAGCAAGTTCAATGAACAGGAGGCCAGATGCATGAATTCTCATCATGACGGCAATACTAACAGATTCGCCTTTAATACTTTAGAAGGTCGTCCCTCGGCCAATGATTTGGATTCTTCATTGGTTCTTCAAGATTGGGTTACTGCCACAGACATAAGAGTAGTATTTCATCGTTTGGAGATACCCAAAGAATTAATAAACATGCAATCGCCGCTGGATAGCAAACCAGATGCTAATAGTTTTAGTGATGAAATGACTAGCAGTCAAGAAGAAGATGAAGAGGATGAGACAGCCGAAGACGATTATGATTATAATATACATGATAATGATAGTGTGGCTTACGAAGATGAGTTGGAGGATTATGCCGAACCCAAGAAACATTTGGAATTGGATGATGATTTAGATTTAGACTATGCCAATGATGGCATTAATATTATGGCCTTAAAACCCAAACGCATGTCACATAAGCAGAAATCTTTGGCTTATGAGAAACACTATAAAAATAAGGCCGCAAATCTAGTTTTGCCAACCGCATCGTCAACAACATCTACTCCAGCTATAACCACCTCAACTGCCAAAACTGCTTTGACCTCTACTTTATCGAAACAACAACAAAAATTGTCAGCATCTTCATTGGAAAAAACAACACCTTTACCATCTGCCCGAGATCTTTTAGCCATATCGCAACATTATGCTGTTTCGGATTTTGCTGTTGGTGGTAGATGCAAATGTAATGGTCATGCCTCAGAATGTGTAGCTCATGTTAGCTCTAATGAAGCTAATCTCTATGGCAGCGATGATGGTGATGATGGTAATGGTGGCATTGTAACATTAGGCAATCTAGGCGACTCAAATGATGATGCTATAAATTTTGGTCGTTCAGCAGTTTCATCTTCATCGTCAACATCAAATACGGGTATTGCCATAAATGCCAAATTAACAATGACATGTTCGTGCAAACACAATACAGCCGGACCGGAATGTGAACGATGTAAACCTTTTTACTTTGATCGACCATGGGGACGTGCCACCGATACTGATGCCAACGAATGTAAAAGTAAGTACGGAATTAAGAAAAATTTTTGAAAAATACTTTGATGGCAAAAAATTCATATATTGGAAAATATGAATTTCTCATGATAGAGATTTTGTTGAAAGTAAAGTTTAGTGTGTGGCAGGCAATCTGTTATCTCGTTTCATTTATTTGCAATTTTCGTGTAGTGATGTTTAATGGTTTGTTGCTTTTCGTATTTATGTGGCCTTGTAAGTTCTTAATGAATTTTAGAATACTTGTGCAAGCACTTCATATTTGTCGCTACAGTGTTTTGCTGTTGTGAAAATGGTTGCAGATATTTTGATAATAGTTTGATATTTTTTATTTTTTTATATTTGGGTTAGTCAAAAGTGAATGGAGTTGTGTAATGTTTCAGACTTTGTTGTAAAAATTTATCTGTAAAAGATAATTCTCGATTCATTTGTCTTGTTATGCTATATCTGAGAAGAATCTTCTTTCTTTCAAGAAAACAAATTAATTTTGGTGAGGAGTACGATTTCCTTCTTTTATGTTCCCAACAAAAAGATATTATAATTATCAAAATAGCTTTTTCAAATATTAAACTGTTTTGAAATTTCAAAAATCTGAATTTTGTTTAAAAATCAGAATTATAGTTTAATGCTGTTTTCTTTTCTGACAAAAAATGTCGCACTTTATTTGAACTTTTTTCGAAAAGTGTATATTTTTATATATTCTCAATTAAGAGCTACCTTATCTTATACATCACTCGAAAGGTATCAAAGGCAAGCCCTCGTAAATCGCAAAAATTGCACCCATTGACTTTTTTCAGCTTATAGTGTGAGAATATTTCCCCAGTGTTTCCCTTTTTTGAATATTTACACCCAATGACTTCAAAGAGGAAAATAATTAAATTCTTTTGCATTTTATGAACACAGCTCTTTGAGGCCTTTCGATTGATGTATAAGATAAGGTTGCTCTTAATTTAATATATATAAAAAAAAATACACTCTTCGAAAAAAGTGCAAATAAAGTTTTTTTTTTTTTATATATTTATTTATTTGCAATCTGTTATTCAGTACAACAATAAGCAAATTTGATAATTTTAAATTATTAACATATTATTGCACACCAATGCGTACAATAGCTCCTTTTTTACAAATTTTAATTTTTACAATATACAATAATTTATATACATTACAATAATCTACAATATTATGAAAAATGTTTTTATTTTTAATAATTATTGATTTATTATCTGAACGGTAGATCTAATATATGTAATCTTTTCAACCTTCGTACATCTTCAGTTTCATCTAAAAGATTTATAGCTAATAGGTTAGGATGGTTACTGAGTCTATCAAGATACCTAGTAGAGTATTTTTTAATTTCTTCTTTAACTGTTACCATTTTGAGATCTCTGTGAATTGATTTATTTGTCACATACCATGGAGCGCTGGTGATGAAACGAAGCGTTTTGACTGAAAACGTTGCAGAATTTCTATATTGGAATTGCTTGCAGTTCCCCATAACTGAATCCCGTAAGTCCATACTGGCTTAAGAACTGATTTGTATAGGATAAGTTTATTGTTTAAGCTCAACTCCGATTTTGAGCCCAAGAGCCATATCATTTTTTTTATTTTAATGTCGAGATGTTTTCGTTTTGACTTGATGTGTTCTTTCCAAGTTAGTCTTTTATCTAAATGCATCCCTAAGTACTTTACTGTATTAGCCTTGGGAATTGGGATTCCATTTAATATAAGAGAAGGACAATCACCTCTTCTTAAAGTAAAAGTAACATGAGTAGACTTTGTTGTATTTATTCGTATTCTCCATTTTTGCAACCAGTTCTGAATCTTATCTAGTTCTATTTGGACCAGGTTTGAAGCATCTGAAGGTGAATACATCTAGAAACACTGCTGAACAATATTTTTTGTTTTCTAAAGTATCAGTTATAACTTTAATAATACGGTGACATTGCTCTGGAGTGCCATGGCTGCTTCGAAAACCAAATTGATAGTCGGGGATTATATTATGTACCTCCAAAATTGGTTTTAATCTAGCTAAAAATATCCTTTCAAAAAGTTTAGAAAACGTAGCTAGCAAACTTATGGGACGGTAAAACGTTAAACTATTTTCCGGTTTATTTGGTTTGTGAATCATTATAATTTCAGCGCATTTCCACTGTGTTGGGAAATGATATAACCTTAGTATGGAATTATATATAAGAGTAAGGAAGACAATGCTTTTTTGTGTTAACGATTTTGCTTTGCTAACTTTGAATCAATTTTGTCATAGCCAGTAGATTTTCTGTTTCCAAGCTTAGTTATTTCATGTTTAACTTCATTTGGCGTTATGTGTTTAATCGGCCAATTCATTTGGCAAGGTGAATCTAAAAACTGCATTATATTGGTATCTTCAGATGAATTATTGTTCAAGAAAGGCTGAAATTGTTCTTCCAAATGTAATGCGAATGCATCAGCTTTACTATGGTATGATCTACACCAACTATTGTTTGTGTCCCTTATAGGAATATTACGTTGTTTTGGTCTTTTAAGCTACTTTGTAGCATTCCATAGAGAGTGTTCATTATTTTTAGATGGATCTAATGACTTTAAATATTCGCTAACTTTATCATTTTTCAATTCAAAGAGCCGTTGTTTAAGGTAATTTGTAGCTCGATTACGTACTCTCTTATCAATAGGACTCCTGCTTAACTGCCAAACACGCCTTAATCTTCTCTTGGTACGAATCAGGTCCCTGATTTCAGCGGTAACTAAGACTCTGTTTGACACAGCTTAGCATGATAAAATTGGTGTTGATAAGACAGCAGCTTCATGAATCAGATTTGTAAACATCTCTGCAGCGTCGTCTAAGTCTTGCCCATTTGCTATTGGTATTTTAAGCTGGATGTTTTTGTCCATCCAATAATTAAAAGAATCAATATCCGTTTTACTTGAAATAAGCTTAACAGTTTTAGCAACTGTTTCCAGTGTGGTATTGTAATTTACTATTATGGGAGAATGGTCTGAACTAAGGTCGTCACTATCAATAATATCCAAACAATTGTTAGGAATTCCAGAGTACACAACGAAATCGAGTAAATCTGGGATTTTTGAAGGATCAGCTGGCCAGTAAGTTGGTCTTCCAGTAGAGAGAGTTCTGTAATTCCTTTTATTGATACATTTGTACAGCTCTCGGCCTTTAGAATTAGGCAATCGTGATCCCCACCACGGGTGCTTAGCATTGTAATCTCCTCCTACAGTAAATCGTGATCCCAGTCCATCAAAGAAATTTTCATAATCGTGACAGAGTACTGTGTGTCTAGGTGGAAAATAAACAGCATATATTGAGATATCACCACTGTCAGTTTTTAATTTTATACCAGCAGCTTGTAAGAATGGATATTTTGTTTCTTTTAGAACTTCGTATTTAATATTTGATTTTATTAAAATTGCAGAGCCAGCGTGAGCTCTGTTGTCTGGATGCTTAGTTGATATTAAGTCATAATTTTTGATTCGAAAATAAGTTCTATCAGTGAAGTGAGTTTCTGAGACCAAAAGTATGTCAATAAAATTAGTTTTTAAAAAGATTTCAATTTCCTGTGTATGATTAGAAAGCCCGTTGGCATTCCATATTGCTATTCTTAAATCTATTTGCATAATTGGTCCAAAAGACGAGTCATTACACTTAACAAAGTGTTTGTTAACTCTATTTGTTTGCTTAACATATTCTCTATTCTCTCGAACGGATTCTTTTCAACTTCACTGGTATTTTGTCCTTTTAAAATATTTGCATAAGATATATGTATTTGGGCTATTGGAAGTATTTGTATACTGATATTGATTTTGATTGTATTGTTGATTTCTTGCAAAGCTTGGTGTTCTATTTTGAGAATTAACGCTACGAGATAAACTTCTGCTCACAAGTTGTTGGTAAACTCTGCAACCTTTATAATTCGCAGCATGGGTTTCTAAGCAATGAACGCAACGAGGAGAAGTGGTTTTATTCATTGTGCACTCAGCGGTAGGATGATCAAGGGCACATTTGACACATCGGAATGGCTTTCTACAATATGATTGCGTATGTCCAAATTGCTGACATCTATAGCATTGTTTTAAGTCATTAACTTTACGGGGAGGCTCTATAGTTACAATAGCATTCTTTATATGTCGAATTTCATAAATTTTTTTATTGTTGGGATTTGGTTCGAGATCAACGTAAAACATAGAAAGTTGTTGCTTTGACACCCTACTTCTAACATTACATACATTTCTGACTTCATATCCTTTTAACAAAAGTTCAGCCTTTATGTCTTCAACAGGTGTGGTAAAGTGAATTCCCTTAATTACTACTCTGTATGCACGTTCCTGTCTTATTTGATAAGTGTGAAAACTGGTTTTACGATTTTCTAAATACCTAACTAACTTTCTATACGAATCTACACTTCTTACCATTAATTGGACTTCACCATTTCGTAATGTTTTATAACTTAACTCATTTTTAGGAATAGTTGTACTTAAGTCACTAATCATATTCATAATATTATTTACGTTAGGAATAAATATTGGTGGTGGTGTGGTTTCATCAGTCGTGTTGTTGGTATCATTCTCTGGTTGCATCTCTACTTCATCATTATCAAAAAGGGCGAATCTATTGGCAGTTGAGTTACTTGGAGGATCATCAGTAATGTTAGCCTTCTTGGAAACATTTCCAATTGGAGACTTACATAGAGTTCGTTTATGTGAAACATGCTTAGTTTGCCAGTTATAAAAATCACTTTCATTACTAACATCATCATCATCATCATCATCAGCAGTACTCATTCTGTATTAAGAGTTGTTGTTGTTGTGTTGTTAACAAGTTAATCCCTTTGTTTTTAAAGTTTTTATAACACTTTGGTTTTGTGTTTTGCAATATAAATTTTTTTTTTTTTTGTAAGAGTTCTTGTTTTTGTTTTTATACATAAAAAGAAAAAGAAAGAATACACTTGTTTGCGCACAGGTCTTGTTATGATCACTGTCAATAGAAGACTCTCAAATAAAGTGCGACATTTTTTTTCAGAAAAGAAATCGCATAAGACTTCGTAAAGTGGGATTATTCTTGAATGATATTGCGTAAAAGGACATATCGCACACCTAGTTCAGAAGTGACTCAACTCAAAATTTTCATTTCTCAGAAATCGAAAAAACTTTTTACCAATTGAAACATAAAGAAAGACATAACTGTTTTTTAGCAACAGTTAACAACAACAAAACTCACTGATAAACAAATGTATTGTGCATAGTTTAAACATATAAACCCGAAAAATGAAAATTTTGAGTTCAGTCACTTTTGAACTAGGTTTGCGATATTTTCAATAAAAGGAAATTAATGGAAATAAATTAATTAAGACGTAGTTTAAAAAAAAAATTCTAAAGTTTCTGCTGGAATACCGCTTAATCGAGGAAGTTTATATGAATAATTAACCGAGTAATATGAACACTGAAAATTGCGAATAACAAACAATTGGATTAAAAAAATTTTTTCGATTAGTCGATTAAAACGAAAAAAATTTGTATTTTAAAATTTTCTGTTTTCAAAAAATTTAAATAGAAATAAGCAAAAATATCCGATATAATTTGACTTTAAATAAAAATAATGTAAAAACATGTTTTCGAACAAAACTGAAGCCAACGAAAATAACTTAAATGAAAGATTAGAAAGTTACGTTTTTTTTTATCGGATTCAAATTTTTTTTTCTTTGGACGTTTGTCTTGAATTTTTTCCTACTCCTTTATACTAACCCACTGAATTTCTACAAGATTGTTCTTTTGATTTGTTGTGGTATATCTTTAATGTAATTTTTTTTTTTAGAAGAAAACCATCGAAAGGGACACCTTTTCTTCCTTTAAATTCCCAAAAAATAATATAATCAAATTCTCAAAAACTTTCTAAATGTTAAGCGGTTTTGAAACAAATCTGAATTTTTGTTTAAAGCGAGATTAATCATGATAGCTGTTTTTTAAAAATAGAACTTAATACAAATGTTTATCACATCTTATATTCTGAATTAAGAGCAACCTTATATTATATATCAATTGAAAGGTCTCAAAGTGCTGTGTTTATTAATGCAAAAAAAATTTTATCCTCTTGGAAGTCATAGGGTGAAAATATTCATAAAAGGGGAACAATGGGGAAATATTCTCACACTATGACCTGAAAGAAGTCAATGGCTGGAATTTTTTGTGATTTACGAGGGCTCGAATTTGAGACCTTTCGATTGATATATAAGATAAGGTTGCTCTTAATTCAGAATATATAAAAAAATACACTTTTCGAAAAAAGGGCAAAATAAAGGCGACATTTTTTGTCAGAAAAGAAAACGGCATTAGTTTTTGTTAAAAATTATTATGGTCCCAACTCGAACAATCTTCACTCGATTAATAGAGAAAACGAATAATTAATCGTGTTATTTAAAAACGGAAAATTGTGAATAGCAATAACGATCTAAACGAAAAAATCATGTTTTTTAAAGATTTAACTTTTTAATAGAAAGTAGAAAAAAAAATATTCGTTACTAATTCATTTTAAATAAAAAAACTATGTGAGTCCGATCACAGGGGAGATGTGTAAACATCTATTAACACATCAATTAAAATCTAAAAGTAAACGCCATCTATGTATAGCAAGCAACTGCTATGGTTTTTATACTTTTATACATACTTGCAGATGTGTGCTATACATGCATGGCGCTTTCTGTTGGTTGTTGAATCAGCTAAATAAATTTAAATCATATGCTTTGCACCAATACACTTACATATACCTCACACCGATTTTCCCTTACGCTGTTTTTGTGATTGTATTGTGAAATAGATTTTTACCCCCTGAGCGCATAGATGCTTACACGTCCATAAAAATAAAACAAAACTGTAGCCTGCCTATATGAAAAAGTACAAAATATTTTTTTATCGCACTTTAAATCCAGTCACAAAGGTGGACTCAGATTTTTTGCTCTGGATATTTGTCTTGAATATTCTTCATCTTCCTGCATATTAAACCACTGATTTTCGATAAGATGTTCACCATTTTAAGCTCAATTGGCATGACAAGTTGCTAGAGAATTTGAGTCTACATAGTTTAGAATTTTTTTTTTTTGGAAAATATTCTGGAAAACTAATAATCGGGAAACTCAAATTGTTGAAAAATCCTTCGATGTTTTTCCAGCTATTCAGAGTTTTCTGCGGAAGTTTTCAGCTCAAGTTTTGATAGATTTAATTGTCAAGTGCTTACGAGCGTGCCAAATATTTGAAAAATGGTTTGTATTAAAATAGAGACATTACTATTATTATTTTTTTTTTTGCAATATAATCGAATAACAAAATTGTATACTGATTATTCAGATATTACATTAGTGAAAATCAGTATACATATGTACTCCGAAATTTATGTTCCAAAAAAATATTTTTGTTTTCGCAATGCTGTTGGGTTTTAAATTCAAAAAAAGCTATTTATACGAAATAAACCGCATAAAATCAAAAAAGTTTTTGAAATACCATTATTGTGGGATCTAAAAGTTTATACGATATTGGCTTTTTTTTCAAAATATTTCCTGATTTTTTTTGTTATTTAAGCATACTTGTATTTGAGAAGGTATAACATGCCACCCTTCTTTTAATTCTATTTACATCATTTACATCAATCAGTTTAGCTGACACATTTTTGTTTATATACAGCTCAATTCTAAAGAAAGAACTATTGAACTCAAAGAGCGAATTATTTATTAAAATACTTATGTTAACTTCATCAAAATCTAACATGATTAACCTACCAACTATCTGGAATTGGGTGGTGCTATGATGCTTTCTGGAGAATAATTCCGCTTTTTAAACAAAAAACTTATTTTGAAAGTAATAAGTATATTACAAATTTGTTTTGGTAATAGGAGGAATTTAAAAATTTATTTTCTTGGAAAATATTGTTTTGACGAAATAATGGGATTGCTAATTCAAAAAATTATCTACCGGAAAAGTATTGTTTTGAATAAATAATTTCTTACGCAATTGTGCCGGAAAAAACCATATGTGAATATGTGAAGGAAAATTCTTTCGTCCCTTTAAGCATAATGCGAGCATGGAGGGGTGTGAAAATTGGCATAGTTATAGTTCACTAGTATCGCCCAGCAGTCGAAATTCGACTGCAAATTCTAGGAAGTATTATTTTTGCATTCGATTTTTTTTTCAACGCTTTTTTAATCTATTTATAAATGTTACAAATTTATGAATATTTAAATGAGCCTAAAGGTATGCTAATCAATTTTAGCAATTCGCAATTCAACACAGAGCGTGTGCTATACGATTTAAATTTAAATCATTCGCATTAACAGGGCGTAACGAATTATAAGAAATATTTTATTTTATTTAATTTAATATATATTTAAGACAGATAAATAAATTTTATCATTCTCAGCTTCTCCTCCATATGACCTAAAACTATGCCAATTTTCACACTCCTTCGCACCCGCATATTGCTTAAAAACGGAACTAAAAATTTTCCTTCACGTATTAATATGTATATAGATATGGAGGGGAAGTGCAGAATTTTAAAATTTTTGTATAATATGTGTTAAAGCTATATAAAATAAAATAAAATAAATAAAAATAAAATATTACTAACATATAATTTTACAATAGCTTAAAGGTGTGCTAATCAATTTTAGCCAATTCACAATTCAATGCATTTCTAATATAGTTGTCTATCACATGCCTTGTGTTAAATTGTAAATTGCTTAAAATTGATTAGCATACCTTTATGCTCCTATAAAATTATTTATTATCATAAATTTTTTATATATATACATTAAAAAATATCGAAAAAAAAAAATTGTGAGGAAAAACAAAATTTCCTAGAATTTGCACTCTAATTTCGAATGCTGGGTTATGCTAGTATAAAAAAAAAAACACATCCAGACTCAAAACAAACATTTTAGATTTTACATATCATATAAAATATTTTGAGTTTAATTTTTGTGGAGTGGGTAAAAAGAATCGGTTTAGTTTGTACGGGCGACCAGCATTAGAAATTGACAAAATTGAATTGGTGGGTTTGTAGCACTGTTTTGTTTGGTTTTGGGATTCATCTCAAAATACAGTTTTCAAAAGAAATCTACAAAGAATTTTGTCTTCTAATAAAATAAAAGCGGTGTAACAGACCCGTACGCCGTTTGAAAATTTGTGGTATTTCGCCAATTGTAAATGTACGAATACTTTTTCTGTAAATAAATAAAAGAGTTGATGTAGAAATATTCCGTAAGTTTTTTGAAAAACAAGTAAAATTGCCAATGTATCAATGTTCAAAAGTATGCACTTTAAAATATTTTATTAAAATTTTTATTAATATTTAAAAGTATCATCTTCAATTGTGCGGATACCATTGCGGTTGCAACTCATTGAAATAAATTCCGGAGATCCTACAAACTATAAAAAATTTCATATTATTTTATTTATATCTTTTTAAAAACTATAATTGAAATCCCAATTCGTTACGAGAGAAAACAACCTATTAACAACATTAGTGATAGTTATATACAGTTATTTCTCTAATATTTTCGAGGTTTTCTCAGGATTTGTTCAACTCAGGATTTGTCCGCAACTCTGGACAGTTAACCTCCTTAATCTGTTAATCCTGCAATCTGTTTATACAAATCTAACCATATATATTTGAAATCTTTCTCATGTTGGCCAATTTGGAATAAACCGGTTCTTATAGAACTGCGACAAAATTTATTGTAACCATTCGTTAATGAAGGTGTCTTTTTTTATAACTTTGTGTAACGCCTACAAGTTTAAATTCCTTGATGAACCTAATATTTTATTGAAATTTATACACTTTTTTGTACTTGTGTATTCTTTTTATATATCGCCGCATGTAACTTGTATATTATTTTGTTTGCTCAGATATAGATAAAACTATTTCCGGGCATATAAGATTATTCAGAACTATTTAAAACAATTTTCTCATTATTTTCTTTCCAATTTTATACTGTTTTTAATTCCTGTTTAATATTTTGGAGCAATATTCAAGGGTAGTTTTTAAATGATTTTTATAAAAGCTAATACCATGTTTAGGCGGACAGCAAGATTCGAGGTTCGCTCTCTAATTCACGGTTCGCGCCCCAATCATGGTTGAATCTACATGATTCGCATTACAAAATTTTGAGAGCGAACCAACTTGGTTTATTTTGAATCTAGCTGCGAACCACAAAGATTTTACTGTCATAACCAATTTTTATCAAAAATTATCGCTGGTTTATCTGAACTAGCTGTCAAAAATATATAAACAAAGAAAAACAAAAAATTAGTGTGTGCAATAAAATAAAGAGAAACATTTAACAAATATACAAAGTATATATTTACATATATGTGGGGGTTTTCATGTCAAGTGCACCAACTTTTGACACCGATCGGAATGAAATTTGCACCAAGGTTAGTCCTATTGGATAGTAGTTTAGACACAATTTTTCAACAAGATCGGTCCAGATCTCTCTGAGTTAGAGGGGATCAAAATTTGACATTTTGGCCAAACAGGTGTTTTTTATCATCCATGTAACTTATTACCTATTATTCTTAGAAAATTTTCTCCCAAAGAGTTTAGATAGCTATTTCTTCAATATTTCGGAAAAAAATACTTACAAAAAAAAAAAAATAGTAGAATTTTTTTTTTTTTTTTTTTGCTAAATTAAAGCATTTTTTGCCTTTTTTCAAAAAGGTCATTTTTTTTTTCATAAGAAAGCTTAGGATTTTTCCTTTAAGAGCTTTTTGGTTGCTTAGTGGGATGGGAGTGGGATATCTATCAAAATAAATGTTTTGTAACTCAAGACAACGGTTTTTCAATTTTTCTCAAATGCACTATTTTGAATTTTTTCCTATTTGTGTCTAAAACCTTACAAATAAAACATATACTGAGAAACTAGACAAATTAACCTTTCCGAAGGTATGTAACATACCTAACTAAAATTTTATACCCTCGATACTGTAATACCCAGAATATGTTAACCTCAGGAAAAAAATCGCTTTTTTTCTATAGAAATGTTGAAAAATTATTATTTTTTATTTACTTTTAATAATAATTAAATTAATGTATAATAATAATAATATTAAAAACTAGATGTAAACCGGTGCGCTTCGCTACACCCTCCCCTCCCCCCCCCCTTCCGAATTGTTACGAAAAGGCTCACGCAAGTTCCAAGGCTCTCACTAACACAGTAATTCAGATATATCACGTTTAATATTAAGTTTGTATAGGGGTACCATGCGCATTTGTCCAATCCCGCCCATTTTTTTGTCTGACTACTCACGTTAATAATAGATGACCTAAGAAAAATTTTCAAAGCTCTCTCTATCATAGTACTTTATATATATGATATTAAAAATTTACTTTAGGAGGTGCCACGCCCACTAAAAATATTAAAAAAATACAGCCTGTAGCACTTCCGATATCCGCAGTAAGAATCAGTGAAAATTTCAGGAAGATCAGATAAGTCGTTACGGAGATTACCTCCTACAAACAAACAAACACATTACCTCTTTAATTCTTTGTTTTTGATACTTACTGATATAAAATTTTTTTTGTTTGTTTTCGCGATTTTTGATTTTGACAATATATTTTCCACGACAAATCACATTGATAACTAATGTACTTGTCAAAAGACTGTTGCTTTCGTAGTACATCATATTTTTGATATAGGAGGTGCCACGCCCACTAATCCCATCCCGCCCAATTTTTATTGGACTACTCATATTAATATCTGAGGGACTCGTGCAAAATGTCGAGCCTTTCCCAGTTATATGATATTAGATATCTACTTTGCATGGGCGGTGCTACGCCCACTGCTTCTATCACGCCCATTTTTTTGTTCGACTAATCACACAAAGAACCTATGGGCTCACGCAAAGCCACAAAGCTCCCTCTTTTACAGTACTCCAAATATTTGACATTTAATAGTTACTTTGCATGGGCAGCTCCACGCCCATTGGTGTGAACCCGCCAATTTTTTGTCTGACTACTCATACTAAGATCTGATGGTGTCGTGCAAAGTGTCAAAGCTTCCCTCTTTTAGTACACCAGTTATATGATATCATATATTTACTTTGTACGGGCGGTGCCACGCCCACTGCTCCGATCACGCCCATTTTTTGTCTAACTAATCATATGAATAACTTATGGGTTCACACAAAGTCCCAAGACTCTCACTATAACAGTACTCCAGATATATGGCATTTTATATTTTATTTGTATGGCAGGTGCCACGCCTATTGGTCCGATAGTGCCCATTTTTTGTCCGACTGCTCACATTAATAATAGGTGCCATCAGACAAATTTTAAAAGCTCTCTCTATCATAGTACTCGAGATATATAACATTGAATTATTTCTTGTATGGGAGGTACCACGCCCACTTCTCCGATCCGGACCATTTCCGGCACGGATACTAATATTAACAATAGGTGACCTCACACAAATTTGCAAAGCTCTCCCTGTCATGGTACTCAATATATGTATATGATATTAAAAATTTACTTTGTGTGGGAGGTGCCACGCCCACTAAAAATATTAAAAAAATTATAGCCTATAGCACTTCCCATATCCGCAGTAAGACTCTGTGAAAATTTCAGGAAGATCAGATGAGTAGTTACGGAGATTACCCTCTACAAACAAACAAACAAACAAACAAACAAACAAACAAACAAACAAACAAACACACATTACCTCTTTATAATATTATATAGTATAGATAAAAAGATAAATAATTTATTAAAATTGAATCTTAATTGCATTAGATCCATTTATATCATAACTATTTTTATACTTAATTTATTGTAGCTGATGAAGTATTTAAGTCTTGTAAATTTTTAAATACCCAGTCTTTCATCCAGCTTTTTTGTCGCCTTTATTTACTGCGTTTTTTTGTCAATCCTTTCTTGGCGTTACTAGGTTCAGCTGTTGATTTCGCTGCTGGTTTATTTGTTGTCTTTGGAAAGAAATCGCATTGAATAGAGGCAGAAAACTTTTTCAACTTGAGTCTTCCATCGACAAGCGGTATAAAAGCATGGTATTGAGCGGTGCCATCGATTGTTACCGCAGAATCGAATCTGCTCTTCAGTGTTTTCAATGTTTCCTGATGATCCTCTTTGCTACTAAAAACTATTTTAGTTTCTTTACAATAACTCTTTGCCCAATGGAATAAAGCAGTCGCATCTAAGATGCGATCTTGATGAGAGCACTGCAGGCTATACTTCGCTGCATTTCTTTTAAGGTTTGCTCCAATACCATCACATGCTCCTTTACCATGAGCAGTAGGATGAAAATGCCACTCAGCTGGCATTCCAAAATCTTTTTCATGAGTCATAAGATTTGCCAAGCTACTTTTGTTTTTAAAATGTTGACGAGCTCCGTTCGAAACGTAGTATACCTTCTTTACTGTAAATTTAGATTTTAGAAATTTTAGTATTCTCTTCTGGGACTCATAAACTGCAACGGTATCATGTTTTAAATCGTCGGATATGATTGCAATACTTTTGTGTTCCAGTTTTTCATCTTTCATGTAGTAAATAACTACTGTGAATATAGTTGCTTGGTCGTTATTGAAGTGGAATGCTTGTATGGCATTCTGAAGAACATATTTATAATTTCCTGCGAAATCATATGAAATAACGAATTCACCAGACTTCAAATCCTTGAAGAATGACCATTGCTCTTTGACTAAAAAGTCATGGTTTCTCAAGTTTAGCAGTCCTGTACACATTTCTTCCACAAAATCATCCACATTTAAAATGATTGTTTTCAATGTGCATCTGTCAGTCTGAATCCAAGAATCAAATTTGACCTCCTCTATATATTCTCGATCTAAAGAGTTGATTAAATTTTCTTTGATGAATGTTGTTTTCGGGCAATTGGTACATTCACCTAAGTGGCAAGAAGTTGTTGCATTAGGACACATAGTCAATTTAAGGCAATCGCGGTAATCGTTTAAATCTTCTGCCGAATCACCTGTTAAATACTTTAAGTTGATTTCCTTCAACATCAGTTTAACATTTTCATGGAAAATGGAAACGCATACTGTGTGAGTTCCGCTGCTTTCTGCCAAAACGCAATGTTTTGGCCTCATTTGGGTTAATTTCGCGGAGCCAATTCTAACATCCTCGTGTTCAGATTGAAATGTTGCAAATAACTCTTTCAGGTTACAGATAACCATTCTCTTCTGTTATGTTATGAAATTATGTTACATACCTTCGGAAAGGTTAATTTGTCTAGTTTCTCAGTATAAGTTTTATTTGTAAGGTTTTACACACAAATAGGAAAAAATTCAAAATAGTGCATTTGTGAAAAATTGAAAAACCGTTGTCTTGAGTTACAAAACATTTATTTTGATAGATATCCCACTCCCATCCCACTAAGCGACCAAAAATCTCTTAAAGGAAAAATCCTAAGCTTTCTTATGAAAAAAAAATGCCCTTTTTGAAAAAAAAGGCAAAAAATGTTTTAATTTAGCAAAAAAAAAAGTCTAAATTTTTTTTTTTTAAAGTATTTTTTTCCGAAATATTGAAGAAATAGCTATCTAAACTATTTGGGATAAAATTTTCTAAGAACAATAGGTAATAAGTTACATGGATGAGAAGAAAAACCTGTTTGGCCAAAATGTCAAATTTTGATCCCCTCTAACTCAGAGAGATCTGGACCGATCTTATTGAAAAATTGTGCCTAAACTACTGTCGAATAGGACTAACCTTGGTGCAATTTCATCCCGATCGGAAGACATCGGTTTCAAAAGTTGGTGCACTTGACATGAAATCCCCCATATACATATATATTCAAATAAAAATGGAAAAAATTAAATAGTGATACGTAAAGTGTAGAAGAATATATTCTAATATTTGCACAAAAAATATAAACGTCAAAATAAAACAAGAACAATTGTCTGAACACCAAGGTTCGCAATCGTGATTCAGAGAATGAACCAGGTGATTCATTTTGCTGCCTGAACATTTAATGATTCACAACGATGAAACAGAAATTTTATTACATTGTACTTGCAATTTTTCCGTTAAAACTATGTCAATGATGATCCTTTAAATGATTTCAATAAACTTTATAGTTTGATTGAGTTTTATACTAATGTCATCAATATTAAACGTAATATTAAATTGTTTTTAAACACATCATCTTTAATTGAATTATTGTAATACATTTTTATTATAGTCTGTAAGGAATTCTTTCATAAAACATTGCATACTTATGGTCTCAGCTTATTTTTTTTTTACTTTTTTAATATCAGTTATGGTATTTATTGTCAAATCTCTCAAGGAAATATTAAGTTTTCGTATCAAATCTCTCTTTGTAATTTTTCCTCATTTACGATCAGTACATCAATAAAGTTTGCTTCGAATTTAAAACTAAGCAAACAAACGTCAAAATTAGGAAAACTTATAAAATGTCATAAAAAAGTTTTTCTGAGTACATCAAACCCTTTGCAGGTTTTGCTATACTGGCCTATTGCTTTAAAGGTGACTGGGAATTTCTCACTCTCCCAGACAATGACCCCGAAAATATTCCACAGTGTTCTTGATGATTTTTAACTGCTTTTTTTTTGAGTTGTTGGCTATTTAAAATAACTAGCAGACTCCAGCCCTCGAAATTCGAGTGCAATTTCTAGGCAGCTTTATTTTCCATCTTAGCCGAATCACAAACCAACACTTCTATGGTTTATTATTATTGTGAATGGAGATAAGAAACTCATTAACAAACGCATTAACAAAAATTATTAAAACACAATAGCATATGTATAATGTTATGTATGTGTTATTAGCAACTTTAAATGCAACTTACTCGAAATAAAGGAAAAAATTTAAAAATCTATATATTGCGAAACGGCTAAAAAGAAATACCTTTCACATAATATGCGTTTGGTCAAAATTGGGATAAAACGGTAGAACAAAACGTCGGTCACAAGAAATCACCTAGCCTGTTAATAATATAGATAATTGAGGTCAACCTGCAAGGCCATTGATCTTTTAAGTGTGGTTCGTAATCCATTGTTGTTACGTCTATATTTAAACCGGAATTGCTTAAAATAATATCGACTGTGGATGCTTCGCGATTGTGTTGATGGGGGAATAGGGCTGGACTATTAAGATAGTGAATAAAAAATTGCTTGATTGCTGTAGGTTGTTAAGTGCGATTCCTGCAGTATTATTTGAACGGCAATTCCAAGAACAATGTTTGGCATTTAGACCACCAAAACTTAAATATTCTTTGGTGGAAGGTGTTAGGATCAAGATATCTGTACAGAAGTTATGGGTATATCTTGGTGAATATAACGAAGATACAACAACAGGTCTATTATATATAACTTTAATTGAGATGTTTTCGATTGATGTGGTGTTTGACATAAAGAGGTTTTTATGTGCGACAGATTTGTGAATTAACAGAGCTACTCCTCCTCGTCTTGCATCTGTTCTGTCACTTTTATATAAATAATAATTTTTAAAATAGGGTCTATGATTTTCTGAAAAAAAAAGTTTCATTCAAAGCCGCTATTTTAATATTTTCTCGTTTAATTAGTGTCTCAAATTGTTTTAATTTAGAAAAGTTTGAAATGCCATTAGCATTCAAGTGAAGCATTTTGAATTCGTTTAAATTATTAGTATAATCCATGGGCGTATTTTACCATTGACATTACAACTTTGATTTGTTGTACTTTTGAGGTGCACCTATGCAAATCATCCATAGCTGTAGTGAAAATATCAAAAAGCTCATCAATGCTAAATAAATCGTTGTTTGTTTTCAGCTGGTTAGCATATTTTTTTGTTATTATTGATGTTATTGTTACAATTTGTGTTGTTGTTACTTAAATTTGGGAAATCAGCCTTTGATTGAAATGAAATATTTTGTTGTTGCCTGCTGTTGTTATGACTTTTGGAAGTTACTCTTGTTCTAGTTTCCAAATAGAGAGAACGTAACGGACAGTTGATGTCGTTTGCAGAGTGATCAGTTCTCTCTTTTCCATGTACGAGATATTTAAACAAATCACCGATCACGAAATATTTAAAAGAATATAAACAGTTTCTGAAAAATATTAATTTTAGATTAACTGATCTGGTAGAGGTTATCAAAAATTGGTCGATTAAAACACTCTTACTTAATTTTGTTAAACTTTACCAATTTTTTAATCGATTATCTATAGTTTTTATTCGAATTAATTGTTATTCGAAATTAAACATTTAAAATAACTCGAGCAAATATTCCTCGACTTATGGAACGAATATCTATGAGATATTTTTTAAGTCGCTAAATCTCTATAAATTATTAAAATTATTCATTATTAGAACCATAAATTTCTAGACCGAGTTTTCTACAAAATTTTTTGTGACATCATTGTTTGAAAAAATATTTTATTAGAACAGCTGGAGATCATGCCAGCAAAATCTTATCATTTACCTTAAAATCAATTTTGCTTTGCCATTCATTTCATTGCTGAAATTTTTAGTCTCAATTTATGACCTTGATACACACAGTTCTTACAGTGCTTTATGCCTGAATCAATAGTATAACCTTTCTAAGGTTTGTTCAATGGTTATTTAGAAGTCAAATAGGAATTTGTAGTTTCTGCAAAATTTATGATGTTCATAAGCATCGCAAAAAGCGTACAGTACTGCGCCACAGAAATAATATATGAGATGGTTTCTTTAACGATAACTATATATCATGCGAAAGTTAATATAATTTTTTTTTATAATCAGTTCATTAAATGATTAAGTTAGAAATTGATCAAGCTCAAGATCAATTGCTTTAACTTTTAATAGAATATTTTTGGTTTTATGGAATAACCGCGTATGTCCATTTTTGTCAGTTTTGAGTTAACGATGCCAAATATAATAATTTTTAACGCTCTTTACATATGTTAAATTTTTTTTTTTAAATATTGACCATTTCTGAGCTTTTTCTTTAAATAACGACGTAACTTAAATGTTTATTAAATTAATTTGCAGCACTATCGACATATGTCAACCTACGTTTAATCGCTGATAAATTATTTTCTCAGAAAACGACACATAGCGACATACGTTGTTATTAATGAAGAAAAAAAATGCAACATAATTTTGGATTATTTTTCAGTTTATAACCACTTGAAAAAACTTGTGTGTTTATTTCTGTTATTTTTTGTCACTATTATTCTTCATAAGTTGTTATATTCTCATCCTAAGTCTCGTTAACTTTTTGTTGACGAACAAAAAAATCCATTTTTTAAGCAACAACAACTTATGTCTACATGGGTGGTTGCATTGGTAGTTTTCTTTTTCAAAGAAAACGACGTTTGTCTGCACACACTTTAAGTGTTATTTACATATTGTTTTTTCGTCCTTCTCTACGATCTATTCCTTTTAAGATTTTTGACTCAAAATTTTTTATAGAGTATTTATTGCCCATATCTGCAGGACCGTTAAATAACAAGTCCTAAAAACTTTATATTTTGATTTTATGACATACGCGGTTATTCCAGAAAAGCACATATTATGTAGATTGGACATATTTAGAAGTTATTTCAATCGTTATAAGTTAAAAATCGAAAATATGATTTTTTATTTTTAAATTTGTAAAACATATTAGTAGTAATAAATTTGCACAAAAAATTGCTAAATATATTTCATAAAAATTTCGTTATTTTAGATAAAAGTTTTGATTAGCAGGTATTACTTTACAATCTAATTATATTTCATATAAATTCCGTTATTCTAGATAAAAGTTTCTTTTGAGCAGGTTTCGCTTTTCCATTAATATTTTATAAGTGTTATTAAAAGGTTGATAAAAAAGAATATAAAATGAGTACAATTAACGATTGCTTTAAAATTATAAGAATTTCAAGATTTTTTAGATTTTTACTTATAAAATTATTTCATAATTTTTTGACAAACTGCTGTATGTGGGTTCTTCTTTCTGGCCTTTGACAACACATGATGGTTAACCAATATTGTGGCTATATTTGTGGTGAAACCGTTAAACTTCATATCAGCCAACGTATGAGATGATGAAACTTTTCAAAATTGTAATGAAATGTGGTCGTTTTCCAAAGACAACAAGAAGAGTGTTCATATATATTCGAAAATTTTACGGCCAACTAGATAAGTTAAACGATTGAAAAATTAGGAAATTTTTCGATAAACGAAAACATTAAAATTTTATCACATCTGCCACCTTAGTGGTGGCAATACAAAAATAAAACTTCTAATAATTATGTTATATCTGTTTTTCTTTGTTTTCTTAAAAGAATAATAAAAATTCCCTTTTAATTGTGTTTAATAAATGGCCATAAATTTATTGTAAATCCATACAAATTTTATTTGCAGCTGTTAGTAATTTTCCAATTGCAGCTCAATGATGGTTGAAGCTATCAAGTCAATTAGAAATTACAAATCCCTACAATTTGCAAACGCATAGAATTTAAGGAGTGCAGCTTGTACATTTTTGTGTTAACTACTTTAAATCTTGACGATACTCACATAAAAACCCAAGCAAATAATCGTACATTGATTGGAATTTTTTCCAATACTCATTTCGTTCAATTTAAACAACGATTGACATTGGTGAATGTGTGGAATTGGTTAACAATACAATCACTTGCTATCTGTCCGTCTGTCTGTCTGTCTGTCAGTATGCTTGTCGGTCTTTCTTTTGGTCTGCTTGGCTAGCATTATTATGCTTGTTGTTGTTGTGGAAAATCTACCACCACCACCACCACGAACAACCAACACATGCTTTTATTTATAATCAATAGTTAGTGAGATGTGAGACACACTTTTCGCCATGGGTGATACATGTTGAAACAGAATATAAAACATAAAAGTATTAAAAGAAAAGAAACAAAAAACGAAGAATTGTTTTGATGAGTAAATTGTAAATGCTTCAGGCCAAAATATTGTATTAGTATAATGTTGTTCAACTATATTCTTTCATTTAAAAGTGCTGCTGCTGCTGTTGCTCGTGTTTTTGATAATGATGACAACGAAAGTAGGTACGTTCATTCATTTATTTAATGTTGGCGTTTAAAAGAGGCGTGGTGGAAGAAGAATTAAATAACTTTAAATGAATTACTGTTTTGCATTAAGTGTTTGAAGTTTTTGTTTTTTAAAGGTATTTAGCCAAAAGGGGAATTTATTAAGTACATCCTTAGAAGAGATTTTTCTCAATGGCTCCAAACAATGACTCTTTTCTAATGTGAAAAAACCTTAAATCTTCCATATGTTATAAGTCCGATAGCCATTACGCGGAAATTTAAAGGCCAATGAAGTTTCGCTAGGCCAGCTGAGAAATATTAAGAATATTTTACCGGATAAGAAAATATAGATGTCAACTATGTATGTATGTAATGTACAAACGAACGTGAGGCCACTAAATTTAAAGATTGTAAGGGAAATAAAGGGCGGCCCCAAGCCAACGTTACCTTTAGAAGGTTCAGAAACTTTATTGGTAGTACCCTATAATAACTGAAGCGATTACTCTTTAGCTGGTCCTAAACTTAAACAATCACATACTAAAACAAACTGCTGAACAAATTCTTCCTAATTAAATATTGGGAATGTCACATCAAATTTAATAAAGTATTTCTAATGGAAATTTTGTTTCCTGGATAGAAGTTTTGATGCTGCAACGAAAATTATGAAAAAACAATAGTGTTTATTCATTCTATTAAATCACTTTCCGACTAAACCTAATCAAAAATCTTACGCTAACAATATTTGCAGAAATGTAGTCAGTTCCAGAGAAGAATCTTTCATATATTGGCGTGAAATTAAAAATTCCCCGACTAGCTGCGAGAACTGAATGTGCCAAGGTGCTAAGTTTTTTTTTTCGCATAACGTGTTCATCAGACTGTCCTAAGCCATAAGGGAGAAATTTTTTTTATCGAAATTAGACACGCATACCCTCTAGTTTTTTTACATTTTATCTAAAAATTACAAAATAAAAAGTTTCATTACGATTGGACAGTGGTAACCCCTGCCTCCTTGACGCCAAAATTTAAAAAAATGCCTATTTTAAGCGTATTTTTCTCTTTGGGTTATCTTTGGAGAAAATTAACCAAAAAAAAAAAAAATACCAGAATGAATTTTTTTAAATAGAGGAGACGAATACAATTCCAAAATGCATTAATTTATTAAAATCGGTTAATAATTGATAAAGTTATAATATTTTTAACACAAGAACCACAGTGCAAAGTTACGTTGTATTATCAAAGTCCCGTTATTTTGCCAATTTGTAAACACATGAATACAGTTTGGGCATCAGTATGGAATATTTTTTTCCCTTTTCGTCTTCATTCTTCAGAATTTCTCGTTCAGTGAACACGTGTTTTTAATTTATAATATAAACTTTGAATAAATCAATATGTCGGTGGGATTACGAAGTGGTAAAAAGAATATATATCTAATAGGCGGTGTAAAACATCAAATAACTGGGTCAAAACTTCCTTCTAATAGGCAAGTTATGAGTGTTTTATTTTACAAATTTACGTCTAGTAAATTTAACTGTTAATGCAAGCGCAAACCTTGTTATTCGTGAATGCATAATATATTGGGAAAAGGCTCGCATACCCACCAAAGCTATCCCTAATTGTGTCAAAAAGCTTGTGCAATTATATGAATTTTGGAGAAATTTACAAAAGAATGCTAAAAAAAACTCAAGACGGTTATGTTCAACAGCGCCAAGGATTTTTCAATACTTTAGACAATTTATTCGATATTGCTCACATAAACGCACTTCAAACAATCAAAATAAGCGAAGACAAAACATTTCTGCAGCGCCAGAGCGAGCCGGGGCGACCTGGCTGCTTAGCTGGAGTCGACAAAAAGCTGGCTGATATGGAAGAAAGGGTTCATCTTAGGACGATCGAGGAAGAGAAGCGGCAATGTTTTATCGAAGCATTACCCTCAACGTCTTCTTTTGACGAGGAAGAATACTATTTATCTTCCGACTCAGATGGAACAGTAGATTCACACGAGAGTGTACCAACTTTAACTACAGAAATTAAACACAAAACACGTAAAACATATAAAAAAGACTTTATTACTCCAAAAGTAGTAGCAGCTCTAGATAGATGCCAGCTAACCATACGAGACTCTATGTTTATTCTTGAAGCTACGCTTGAGGCACTTGGGCACACTTCAGACGATTTTTCTATCAGCAAGAGTACAATTCAAAGAATTCGTACTACAAGACGAAAAGATCGTGCTGAAGCCATAAAACGCAACTTCCAAGACAAGGTGCCAGATGTTGTGACAATTCATTGGGATGGAAAACTTTTTCCAGCTTTGGACTCACGGAAATCGAAAGAAGAGAGGCTTCCTATAGTAATATCATATGGCAGTCAAGAACAGCTACTTGCTGTGCCACGTTTGGAAAGTTCCACAGGAAGGGAACAGGCTCAGGCGGTATGGAATGCAATTGCAGACTGGAATCTAGAAAATAAGGTACAAATTCTTTGTTGCGATACTACAGCGTCTAATACAGGCCGTGTTAATGGTGCTTGTACGCTTATCGAACAAAGACTTAATAGGGAAGTTATTATATTTGCCTGCCGTCATCATATATATGAATTGGTGCTGAAAGCTGTTTTTGAAATAAAAGTCACTCATGTGACCACAAGCCCTGACATTCCCCTCTTCAAAAAGTTACAAATTTAGCCTCTATTTTCACCCCTCACTCTCAGAATCGACCTAACTTTTGCTAACCTTAATTTGTTCCACAGTGTTATTGTTGCTTGGAGTGTCGATACTATCCTCAGTTCTGTAGTATTTCTACATCATCACATAATATTCAAATATGTAGAAATCATAAAAATTCTTACAACTTTTTCTCTGAATTATTATAATAACAACAAAAACATTCCATAATTTTGTTAAAAATATATTCAAATCCAATTGGTACACTAACATTGGCACTGAAAATTATACTGTGCACCATGTCATGAACATTAAGGAAAAAATTCGAACTATGTATGTATGTCTAACAGTTTACCATTCGTATCATAATAAAACATCAACAGATGTCTTTGATTAACTTTTACTCTACTAAACACAAACAATAACAACAATAGCGAACAACAAACAACCACCCCGCGTTATGTGATTCGGAAATTTATGTTTTAAACTGCATGCAGAGAGGCAAACAAATTGCTGGTGTTCACTAGAAGTAATCAAAACATATTGCAAAATTATTTGTACTTACAGCAGAAAAGATGAAATCAATGAATTGGAAATGACAATGCTTTAAATGGCATCAATGAAAAAAAAAAAGAAAAATATTTCAAGTCACACAAAATTCGTAAGCCCTATTAGCAACAGTTGTTGAGTAATATAAATGTTGAGGGAAATTAAGATCACATAAGTGTTCATTGCTAAGAAAAAAATCCGCATACGACTGCATTTTGTATAAAATTAGTGATTAAGATTTACAAAAAAAAAAAAAAAAAAAAAATTATAAAAAACAAACACCCACTAACTAATGTGTTTGCAGGAGGAAATCACCAAACACGCCTGTTTTGTCTTCCCTTTCTTTTATTTATTTGTTCTTTTTTTTTACTAGAAAACACAAGGGATACTAACTACAAAGGATTAGGTAGTCCACACGAGCTACACAAATACCCAGCCAATATAAAGTTTATTTTCTCTGTCTGTCGGTTAATACAACTATAAATCTTTTTGTTTTCTATTTGATGAGCATCCCTTAACACATACCCAGAGTATACACGATTAATACTAATAAAAATCGACCTTCATTTGGTGTTTTTTTTTTTTCTTTTGACATAATTTCAAATGTGCGTGACTAGGGTTCGTTTATTCCACTATGTAGTTGTTGTTCTATTGTTTTTTTTTTTTTATATATGCAAAGATATGTTAGAATGGTTTTGGGTTCTTGCTAGCCCAGACATTAAGGTGCCAACCAGCCAGTCAGCCATTTCGCTTTACGGTTTATACTGTATTTGTTTATTGCAAAATGTAATTTTAAAAGTATGGATAATAAAAATAATTTCATTCGTTCTTTCTTTCATTTCTTTCATATGCGTTTCGTTACTCGTAATTCCCCAAAGTGTTGTAAAAAGTCATATGACATTTTATGTTAGAATTTGAAATTTTTATAATATTTTATTTCCGCACAGTATATTGTGTGTTGACAGTGGTGCACTGTTTTAACGAATTTTTAATAAACAATAAATGTTACTAAAACTAATAAAGAGTTGAAGTTCCGAAACCATACATTTTTTAATTACATAAATTTAAACAAAATAAAAAAATTAAATAATCTCAGCTTGAAATCTGATAACCCATTTAACAGCTTTACAGTGAAGAAATTATCTTTATCATAATAATTAATTTTTATAACCCACACCACATGAGGTCAATGCAGGTATATAGAGTTTTCAGCTAATTACCCATATAATTAGAAATATCTTCTAATTCATTATTTGGTTTCGTTTGTATAGTGGTTAACCCATTCAATCCCACTGTACTCGCTTGGGTACAAAAAAAAAACGTCAATTTTGTGATGTTTTATCTCACATGTTACTACTTTTTTTTATACCCTATATCACTATGTGGTTTGGGTAAAATGAATTTGTGCTGCTGTTCGTAACTACCAAAAATATTTGACCTAGACTCAATTTACATTATACCGATCGACTTAGAATCACTTTTTTAAGTCGATTTAACAATGTCCGTCCGTCCGTCCGTCCGTCTGTGTGTCCATGTAAACCTTGTAATCAAACTGCAGGTCGCAAATATGAATATATTTTGATGAAATTCGGTATATAAGCTTTCATCGGCCATGGGATGAACGTTATTGACATTGGTGACAATCGGTCAATGTTCAGACCTAGCGCCCATACAAATGACCCCTATGAAATCGACATAAATTGCCATAAGATCCAAATTATCCTATAGATCAAAGTCAAATTGGGTTTGTATGTGTTTATTATATCCATTAATCAGTGGTCCAAAAATAATCGCTATAGGACTATTCTGAGTCATAGGCCCAATATAGAGCTGCTTCTTGATCTTCACTTAAATCTATCAAAAAACAAAAATATTGCACAGATTTTTCTCAAATTTGGTTTGTACATATTTTTTTAAAAATATAAGTGACTTTACCAAATATGGTCAGGATCGGTCCATTTTTCGACCTAGTCCCCATATAAATATAGCACCCGATATGAATTTTTTTCATATCTGCAGCCAAAAGAATTAATAACAATGCCACTAAAATTTTGTTTATGCTTGTTTTCTATATCCAATTAATTGAACCAAAGAGATAGCTTCTCTAAACAATAGTATAGGGAATCGTATAGTCGGTCTAGACCGACTATAATTTTCTGACTTGATTTTACATAGATATATTAATAAAAATTATTTATTTAAGAAATAATAAATCATCAACGGTTTTTGAGTTATAGCTGAAAAATTAAGCAAAAAAATATTATAGCCTGAGAACGTCAAACCGTTTGGATGTTTTACTATCTTGGGCTAGTACTTCCAACCGAACTTGAAATTTTCCACCCCCCACACAATGACCTCGAAAATGTTCCACAATGTAATTGAATGTCTCATTGCCATTGCGGTTAACTCCATTTTCAGATTTATTTATTTAAAGCGCAAGATTGACGACTGCTTATATACAAAACAAGTTGCTGTAATAAAAAGGTGGTATTATTGGTGTAGACTTTCCGAATATTATTAAATAATTTTGTTAGTAAGGCTCCAATAAAACTCTTTGAAATTAAGACTTACACAAATATGAAAGTAGAGCTAATCGATTTAGCAAGTGAGGGTCAATTAAAAATATATATGTTCCGAAAATCAAGGCTGTTCATAGATTTTCATTTATTTCGGGGCGACATTGTTCAAATTTTGCGAAATTTTAATTTTCAGAAATTGGTTAATCGGAAAATTCTGAAACTTTAAAATTTTCTTAACGAGGCTAAGACTGAAAGTTTCATAACAAAATTCCTACGAAAGGGGCAGGTAAAAATAACAACAGTGAGCTGATGAAGTTGCTTTGAAATGTGGTGAATTAAATAATGGCCTTTGGTGGCACAAAGATGAACTTCATTAAACTTGCCCATAGTCGGTGGTTCTGCCAGGAAAACATACATATGTGCCTGAAATTATATTGCAAGACCGTCATGTTACGTATCATTATATTTAGTTAATAAGAATTCGATTGCAATGAGGTTGTGGTAACCGAAAAGTTGGTTACAGCAACCGAACTTCAGTTTCTACGATCTAATTTTGGTTGCTAAAACTGAAATTCGGTTGCTTAAACGCATTGTATATGGTATCCTATAGTCGGTCTAGACGGACTATAATTTTCTTACTTGTTTTTTAAAGAGTTTTTTGTTGTACATATTAGTTAAGAGTGTAGAGAATTATTATATTGAAATGGTAAACAAAGAAATAAAATGTCACGTTAAATTTGCACATTCTTTTTTGTCAACAGTCATTTTCGTTTTTGGAATTATTTTCACTTTTCGTTGCAATTTGCTTGAAATAAATTAGTGTCAAATTAAAGTGAAAAACAAGATAATAAAAATATAAAAAAAATTAAAAGATAGTAATAAAATAGAAAGCAGATAAATTTTATATGTTGCTTATGAATTAATTTTGTTTATTTTTATTATTTTTTTAAATTCTATATTATTATTATATTTATTATATTTTTTATTTTTTATAACTACTAATGAATTATTTTAGATTTTTAAAATAAATTTGGTTGAAACAATTGTTGTCGCTTTTATAGGGGTGTATCAGATTTTTCCGATCGCGTGTGGATAATGTTTTAATTTTTGATATACGCGTTCAAGAACATGTTCTGTTTTTTTAGCAGTACACGTGCAAGAACACGAACTTAAAATAAAGCTACACTCGAATCTGTGCGGTTGATGTGTGTTCGAAACAAAAAATACGTGATAGAAACATGTTTGTGTACATAACGAAATATTAAAACGAGACACAGTCATGATTGTGTTCGGTACAGTACAAAATTTAGAAATACACATAATTGATATCAAAATAAAAATATGTATTTGTTGGTCTGAGCTATGTTTGTTTACATAAATGTAAGAGTCTTTTGTTCAGTGTGTGCTTTTTTCTGAACTCTGATTTAAAGTTAGCTTAATGTAGCAACTTTTGCATCTACAGTGTCGGACAAAACTAAATCACGGACTTCTGCATGTTTGCAAATAGTACATTAAAATTCCCAAAAAATTATATTAATTAATTTTTATGTTTTATTGTAGGTAGACTATGCACTAACTATGCAAAAATAGTAATAAAAACATTTTTGTTTTTAGTAAAAACATGTTTTTTTCAAAATTATTATAAAAACTGGATGCTTACTGTTTTAGTTGGTTGTAAGAAACTACCAATAATAAGTTCCGTTAAATAAAAAGAAATTATTCTGATAAAATTTGCACATGTCTATCAGTCGTTTATGAACAGTAGAAGCCGCCGTATATCTTTTTAAAGTTTAACAGCAAAAATGTGTCGCAATAGATATTCAACACAATCAAAATAAATAATAATAAGTGATTTCAATAAAGGTGAATCGGTAATGTGCATAGCAAAGAAATTTAAAATTCACTATGGCGTAATTTCCCGAATTATAAGTCGTTTTCGATCTTCGGGTCCGTTGTATATCATACATGGAGGTGGGCGACTGCGGAAAACCAGCAAACGCACAATAATTCGGATTATAAAAAGATCCCTTTGTATCAGCAACTGCTATTGCAGATCAATTGCAATTACACCTTACGCCTAGATCAATCCAAAGACGAGCTGTAGAAGGTGACTTAGCAACATACAGAAGCTCAAAAAACTCTATTTCCCAAAGGAATAGAGGGTCCCGGCTCGAATAATTGGACCACTTCCCGATGGAAAACCGTACTTTCCTCTGACGAATCGAAGGTTAAATTAAATGGTTCAGACGGTTTGAAGCTAGTGCTTAGATTAGGAGGACAACCTCTTAATCCGCGGTGTACTGAAAACACCGTGAAGCATGGAGGAGGCAACGTAATGGTCTAGGGATGCTATTCGTCCAATAGAATCGGACCAATTCATAAGATAAAGGCATAATGGATCGTTTTAGGTACAAAGACATCTTAAAATAGGTTATGCTACCACACGAAGAGGAGGAAATATCACTAAAGTGGATATGTCAGCAGGATAATGACCCCAAACGCACAGCTAAGTGTGTGAAAGAGTAGTTTGTTGAGAATAACATCAATGTCCTTAAGTGGCCAGCACAATCGCCTAATCTCAACGTCATAGAGAATCTATGAGAAATTATAGATCGCAAAATAAATCGCGATACATGCAAAAATAAGAACGACCTTTTCCACCAAGCTGAAATCGCATGGAAAGCAAGGTTCCGAAAATATACACATGAAACATACAATGTTCTGTTCAAAAGCAGCCAACACATATCTTTATTTTCATATCAATTATGTGCGTTTTTAAATTTTCTACGGTGCCCAACACAATCATGACTGTGTTCGTTTTAATATTTCGTTATTTACACGAACATTTTTCTATCACGTATTTTTTGTTTCGGACACACATAAACCGCACAGATTCGAGTGTTGCTTTATTTGAAGTTCGTGTTCTGGTACGTGTACTGAGAATAAACAGAACATGTATAATAAACAGTTCGAGTTCAGTTATATTTTAAGTCGTGTTCTGGCTCGTGTACTAAGAAATAACAGAACATTTAGAATAATTAGGTTCGAGTTCAGTTATATTTTAAATTCGTGTTCTGGCTCGTGTACTGCGAAAAATTGAAACATCAATTCGCGATCTGATACACCCCGATAAAAACGACGACTATTGTTTCAACCAAATTTATTAAAAGTTTATTGACCCTTTTTTATGACTTACGTTGCAAATTGTTTACAATTGTCAAATATTTTAAAATTTTATTGGCCATATTTTTGTGATTTACGTTGAAATTATTTACAATTGTTTTAATTGACTGGTTTTTATTTTAATAAAAGATGGTAATAAAATACTTAAGACACAAAAACTGCACACTGCACTTAAATCTTTCTTGCAGGTTTCAATCAGACATGTAAATTTTTTCGTTTTGCTACTAAGTTGCGTATTTTTTATAGCAAAACTTATTTCTGTTATTGCTTTCCAATTTTTTTAATTTTCACAAAATATTTGCAATTTACACAATAACACAGTACACTTATAGATCACGATCTAATGAAAACTGAACCACTTTTAATGAATAAATGACGCACGCACTCGCTATTTATTGCAAAATCAATTGCGTGAAATTGTAACACTTGCAAGCAATTGTAACGTAAGTCATAAAAAAGGGACAATAAAATATGAAAATATTTGTTTGGGTTTTTTTATTGACACTCATTGCGTTTTTACGCAAAAAATCGCAAAAAATCATTGAGAAAGGGATTGTGCATTGACACTAATTAATTCGTAAATTAAGGGTGTTCTATTTTTTCTTAGTACACGAGCCAGAACAGGACTTAAAATATAACTGAACTCGAACCTGTTTATTGTACATGTTCTGTTTTTTTTTTCAGTACACGTACCAGAACACGAACTTCAATTAAAGCAACACTCGAATCTGTGTGGTTTATATGTGATCGAAACAAAAAATACGTGATAGAAAAATGTTCGTGTAGATAACGAAATATTAAAGCGAAACACAGTCATGATGTGTTCGGCACCGTACAAAATTTTGAAATATACATAATTGATATGAAAATAAAAATATGTGTGTGTTGGTCTAAGTTATGTTTGTTTACATATATGTACGAGTTTTGTATTCAGTGTGTGTTTTTTTCTGAACTCTGATGGAAAGGCATTTCTGGCGAGGTTTTATCAAATTTAATTGAGTCTATGCCACGAAGATGTGCAACAGTTTTTAAAAATAAAATAAAATTTCTATTTAGAATATTGAGTTCTTGCATTTTGTCGCGTGAAATTAAGGAACGTTTCTAATTTTGTATGAATATTTTTGATTTAAATGAAGAATAATATCTGTGGTCACAAACGATAACCGCCTAAGTCTACTTAAGAACGATTTGAGTTATGTATGCTATCATATTCTACTAAAAATGCTTTATATTTACGTGAAATCCCCGATTATCTAACTTTGTTTTTTAAAAAGATATTAATACAAATATTCTGACCTAAGTCGTAATAAAACCTCATTAGATGTATATAAAAAGCTATTTTTCTCGAAAGCATGATTTTCGAGTTAAGCGGTTATTGCTTATGACCACAGATATTATGTTTCTATTTATTTTAGTAAAGCTAGTGTGTAATCGTAATAAATGAAAAAAAAAAAATTGAAATCTAACCAAGTTTCCTAATATTATTGAAATACATTGTAGTTAGTATAAACCCGTGCTTTACTCTTACGAGTACAGGCTATAAAACACTTTTCCAAAAACCTTTTTTTATTTTTTTTCCATTTTATTATTATTTGACTCCTACTAAGATAAATATTACAAAAAGGTATGCGATTTTTTGTTTTAAGGATGGTTGGGATCTAATGGGTTAAAAGCCAAACTTATACTCGTTTTATGTTTAATGCTAACACTATGCCTACCACACGTGGTCAAAAGACCGTTTTTATAATTAATGTGTGTGTTTTCCCCCCATTTTTGAACTCGCGTGGTATGAATAGGTATACATCAAACGTCGGTAGTGTTAAATATCCGCTTATTAATAAACAAGTAAGAGTGTTAAATTCGGTTATGGCGAATCTTTGAGACTTATTGCACTATCTATTACAAATGTAAGGAAAATATTAAAAAATATATTTTTTCAATTGTTTTGTCATTATTAAGCAATTATATGACCTAAATATTTTATCTGATTTCCAATATTGGTTATTTTTAAAAATTTTTTAATTTTCTGAATGTTATCTTATATTTAGTTGACTTTTGTATAACTTTTGTTTCTTTTAGCATTGCACATTTTAATATACGCTTTCATGGTTTTTAACAGTAGTGAACGTGGAAGAACCAAAGACTTGACAATGCATATGGTCAGAATCTTGGCTAAGCACAAAAAGGTTTTAAAATCGTAAACATAAATGCCCAAAGATTGAACAATAAAGAAGATGAATTTAAATTAGTTTTTGTGAACTCCGACATTGATTTTATTTGTGTTTCGGAAACATGGCTAGTACCATCAACCCTGATAGTCTTATATGTCCTTATGGTTACAAGATTTTTAGATCTGATAGAGGAAGTCATGGTGGTGGTGTTGCGATATTTGTGAAAAATAGTACTTCCTGCAAAATTTGCTGTAAGTCATCAAATAGTTCAATTGGGCAAGTAGTTGAGTTTATTTTCATTGAAGTTTTATCATTTGGCAATAAAACGTTTATAGGCCAAATAAGAGAATACCTTTGACCGTTTTGTATTCTACGCTTGAGAATCTCGCCTCAGAGTATGATGGTATAGTCATTACTGGGGATTTTAATTCAAATATCTTAATGGGGACGACCCTCCCTGATAATATGTTATCGCTTGGTCTCTTTCCAGTAAATATGAAAAATTCAACATATACATCAAGCACGCTGATTGACCTTTTCCTCGTGTCTAACACCGCGAATATAATTCTGTATGATCAGATATCAGCTCCATGTTTTTCTAAACATGACCTGATCTTTCTAACATATAACTTTCAAGTTCAACAAGTTAATCAGTTTTTCAGTTATCGTGACTTTAAACACTTACATTTTAATCATTTATATGAATATTCATCTCACATTGCTTGGAGTGACATCTATTTTATGTCTTTCGTTGATGAGCAATAATCATTTTTGGAGCACAATATTCAACACCTTTTTTATTTAACTGTACCACTAATACACAAGAGAACGTTACATAGACAAAAACCCTGTTTTCAAATGCTGTTAGGAATGCTATACACCAAAGGGATTTTGCATGTGCCAGTTGGAGGAGATTTAAAACATCTGAGCTTAAAATACAGTATTCCGTTGCCAGGAAAAATGTTAATAGACATATCAGATATGCTAAAACCGAATATTATTCCAAACGGTTTAGCACTGCGATCAGTTCTCGACAGACTTAGAATACTATTCGCGAAATAGGAATTGGTAATGCGAACAACAACATTGCTTGCCAAGTAGATGCAAATATGCTTAACAGAACGTTTACCAACGCACCTGTAATTAAAGCAAATTCCACTTTTTATAATTTTTCCTCAGCCACCTTAATACCGGTAACAGGTAAATCGGCAAACATTTTCAATTTTCTTGCGTAACTCAAAATGACGTTATTTCAATGTGCTCCTTAATAAAATCAAATGCAATGGGCAGTGATAACTTACACCCAAAATTTATAAGATTACTTCTACCCTCTGATTTTCCGTATGTTACTCATCTCTTTAATACTATTAGAATGTCTTGTATGTACCCGCTAAACTGGAAACATGCAAAAATTGTGCCCTTACCGAAGTCAAATGGAGAATTCAGACCTATAGAAAGTCTTGGAAAAACTGTTGTATAAACAAATGATTTCATATGTCAATACACATAATTTGCTTTGCAGTACGCAATCTGGTTTTCGTCAGAGCCATAGCAGCTACGGTTACGGCTCTTCTGGAAGTTAGTGAGAACATACGGCAAGGATTGGAAAATGGAAATATAAACTTTTTAGTGCTTCTAGCCCATTCTAAGGCCTTCGATACGGTAGACCATGATATACTCCTTGGAAAACTGAAACACTTTTTTAGATTTACGGATACAACAACCAAACTTATATCATCATATCTTTCGAACCGCACACAATCAGTATTTGTAAACGATGTATGGTCAGATAGATTATCCCTTATTAGGGAAGTGCCTCAGGGCTCTATTTTAGGTCCATTTTATTTTCCTTGTTCTTAAATGATTTGCCAAAACAACTCTCCAATTGTAAGATACATTTATACGCAGATGACGTGCAACTCACGTTAAGTAGTCCAGTTCAGAATATTGCTTCATGCATAACCCTTCTAAATGACGACTTAAACAGAATCTACTTTTGGGCTAATGCTAACGGACTCTGTTTGAATCCACAGAAATCTAAATGCATTGTTATACGAAAAAAAAGTTTAAATCCCACCATTTCTGAAGATATTGCTTTAAATGGCCAGAAAATTGAAATTGTTAATACGGCGAAAAATCTAGGGATAACTTTCAATAGCAATTTGACATGGACTGATCATATAAATTCACTGGTTGGTCAAACTTATGCAAAACTACGAGCTGTCTGGTCCACACAGTATTTCACCCCTTTAAGAATAAGGGCCTTACTTGCCAAGACGTATCTGATTCCTTCCCTGTTGTATGGGTGCGAGCTATTTGGAAGCTGTGATGCAGTAAGTAATAGGAAACTAAATGTCTTGTTTAATAATGTTATAAGATATGTGTATTGAGAAGATTTGATCATGTTTCCTCTGTTGAAAATTCGCACTCTTACATTTTTGCATAAAATAATAAACAGACAAACACCCAAATATATATATGACAAAATCCGTTTTTTCCAATCGCCAAGAAACCGAAATATTGTAATTCCAAGGCAGCAATGCCTAGTATCTGATGGCAGTTTTATGTACATGCCGCTCGTCTTTGGAACAATCTTCCACTAAGTCAACAACAAAACAGCAATGCTAAAAGTTTCAAAACTTTTTTATTTGACTTTTTTAAATAGTCTATTTTTTATCAATATTGTTATATTATACTAAAAATGTTATGTTAATAATTAATTATATTGTAAAATGTTTTCTTTGTAACGCAATACGTTCCTGCACTTTAAATATAAGACTCTATCTTGTTGTACAGGAAATGGAATTAAATAAATAAATAAATAAATAAATTAATAAATAAATAAATAAATAAAATAAACAACTTGATAAATTTAATTCTTAATTATATGACAAACACATTGAATTTTTCGCATTTTTTTGGGGTGTCGCCATATTTTAGGCCATATCTTGCAGCAATGATGCCCGAATTACCACATTTTGAATTCAATTCCAACCTGCTCGAAGTAATGAACGAAGTAGATGGTTTATTTTGTGAATGAGCATGATTACAACCGACAGACAGACGAACATTGCTATATCAACGCGAGTTGTTATAAGTATCAAATCTACGTATATACTTTATGAGTTGGCAAAATAATTATTACTGGTATAGCCCAGCAGTCGAAATTCGAGTGCAAATTCTAGGAAATGTAATTTTTTCATACAATTTTTTTTTCAATGTTTTTTAAATCTATATACATATATAAAAAAAGAATTATGAATATTTAAATGAGCCTACAGGTATGCTAATCAATTTTAGTAATTCATAATTCCACACAGGGCGTTGATACAAAATTTATATCATTCGCATTAATAGGGTGTAACGAATTATTATAAATATATTATATTCATTAATTTAATATATTTTTAAGACCTATTAAACATAAATTTTGTCATTCTCCACTTCTCCTCCATATGAACTATAACTATGCCAATTTTCACACTCCTCCGTGCCCGCATATTGCTTGAAAGGGGAACCAAAAATTTACCTTCACGTATAATTATATATAGATATGCATTACAAATGGAATTACAAACTGATAAATACCCTCTGCAAAGTGGCGTAGCTTGTATCCAAATTGAAACCAAAAGAGACAAGTAAGAGTGTTAAATTCGGTTCTGCCACATCGATTTTACGTTTACATTAATATCTGGACTTATTGCACTATTTATAACAAATGTAAAAACAATATTTTATATAGCAACAATTTGATAATTTTATAAATTTAACACTTTATTATTACGACAAACACACTGAATATCAAATTTTTTCTTAGAGGTTCTTTATCTTTTTTTTTTAATTATACAATTTATACAATTATACCCGATTTACACCATTTTCAATATAACTCTACCCAAGTAAGTGGTTTATTTTGTGAATGAGCGTGATTTCTAAAGCAGACGTACAGACGGATAGACGGACATCGATATATGTATGGGGTCGGAAATACATTTTTTGATATATTACAAAAGGAATCTTAAACCTGTACAGTTGGGTGGAGGGTATAAAAATAATAAAATATTTCTGTATCTGAAGAAAAAAATCTAAAATCTAAAATCCATTCTGAAAACCACTAAAGGAAAAAGTCTGTTTTGAAGAAAATATTAATATAATCTACATGACTAAGTTGAACGCAAGAATATTATCCAAAGGGCTAATTTTAATGGTAGCAACAAAAATAAAAAGGATTTCTTAAATATCGTCAAAACACATGGATGCAAGATGTTAGATTGATATATTTTTCACCAATGAAAGCAAAATTGATACTTATATTTGCTATCTTAAAACGCAAGATAGTATCTCATAACTTTTGCTTTTAACATATTATACTTTGTAACATTATATCGATACAATAAATAAAAATAAACACTTATATTTGGATTCGATAGAAAGCAATACGTATGTTTGACCTAATAACCATGTTTTATTATACCGATCGCCGTCCGTCTGTGTCTCCATGTAAAACTTATAATCACTCTGCAGGTATCAAATATGAATATATTTTGACGAAATTTGGTATATAAGCCTTCACCATTCAAAGACGAATGCTATTAAAATTTTTGTAAATTAGGACATGTGCAGTCCTAGCCCTCATTCATGTAAATGACCCCTAAGAGATCAACTTAAATTGTAATAAGATCCCAATTATCGTATAGATTTCGGTTCTATTGGGTTTTTGAATGTTTCTTTCACTCACTAACCAGTAGTCCAAAAATAACCCTATAGGACAGTTCTTAGTCATAGGCCCCATACAAAGCTGTTTCTCGATCTTCACGTAAACCTTTCAGAAACAAAAATATGCACAGATTTTGGTTTCTACATGCCTTTGCAAGAAACTTTAGTAAATATGGCCAGGACTGTTCCATTTTTCGACCTAGTCCCCATATAAATATAGCATCCGATATTAACTTTATCATATCTGCAGGCAAAAAATTAATATCGAACAATGTCACTCAAAATTGCTTTATGATTATATTGTATATG
The DNA here is from genome assembly GCA_963682025.1 of Cordilura impudica. NCBI lineage: Eukaryota > Metazoa > Arthropoda > Insecta > Diptera > Scathophagidae > Cordilura > Cordilura impudica. The sequence continues at coordinate 101,721,379 of OY821520.1, read as the reverse complement.
GGTAAATCCCAGCGTGTCGGACGTTTCATTCGGACGCTTCTTTAAAAAAAAAAATTATACCATCGAGGGATATATGTAGGACGGGTGTAAAGTACCAAAAAGCTATCTATTAGTATAATAAAATTTAATCATTAAATTATTATTTCAACTTAAGTGCTGCACTAAATTTTTATTTTAAATATGCGTTCGGACGTTTCTCAAAACGGAAGTTATTTTGAGACTAAGTTAATAATCTGCATAAATCTGCGAATTCAGCAGCCATGCAAAAAAATTCTGAAGACAGTATTTATTATAAATATAACAAGCTTTCGAACAAGCTATATTTCGTCTTTATTAAGGGCAGTAGTAAGGTCGTAGTTAATTATTTTAGTTGTTCGGACGTTTCGTGTCGGACGTTTCACATATTTCCACTCAATAAAAACGATTATTTTTTCAAAGAAATTTTATTGAAAATACATGGTAAGATTAATTTAGCCTAATATTTTTTACAAATGTATTTTTGTGTAGTCAGATTTTGCAGTTTTAGCTGATAGTATAAAGTTTTTATCTTTTAAATATTTAAAATGGTGATAACTTTTAAGCTTTGGAATACTTTTAACACTATTCCACATTTTACCAATTCCTTCAACTTTATCATCAACATCTACTGATGAAATATACAAGATTTGTATCCCGGGAATATTCTGTTTCGCACAGCTATAAAAATCTGCAGCATTACATAAAACTATGTTTTGAGTTCTTATCAGTTCCCAAACCTTTCGTTTTACTACTGCGCCAATGCCATCAACTGCACCTTTACCATGCGAGGTGGCAAAAAAGTTCCATTCAAAAGCGTTTAAGTCAAATGATTTTAGAAAATGTGGCATAGTTCTTAAAATAAACTTATTTTTAAATTGCCCACTACAACCGTCGGAAAATACAAATACTTTTGAAACTTGGTGGGTTTCCTGCAACTTATTTACAATTTCAGATAGAAAGCAAACCACATCAAATTTATTATGAGTTAATTTGTCACTAACAATAGCAAACGATCTTATACAACCCTCAAGCCATGCCACACATGTAAAAATTGTTACTTGGCTGTGCGCAGACTGTATTTCATTTTGAACAGTTAGCCTGAAGTTTTCAGCGAAATCAATTTGAAGAATTAACTCTCCGTGTTTCACATTTTCTTTTAAATTTTGAAAATGGTTTTGCTGAGACCGCTTAATGTATGTGTGTAGTTTAAAAGAAGGCAGCTGTGATTCGATTTCAAAAATGAGATCACTTACTGTCTCCTTTGAGTAGCTCAAAATCATTCGGTTATTTACAATGCGCCAGGTCTTCCACTTAACTTCTTCATCAAGTCTAGTAATATAACTTATGGGCACTAAATTAAAAATTATATCTGATTCCCAGCTGTCACATTTATTTGTCATGCACATTTCATTTGAGACATCGCAACAAACACTTTTGAGAAAATCATTAAAAGTTGTCAGAAATGATGGACATTTTTTTTTCATAGCCTCCAGCAAAAAAGTAAAGTTTGCATGATATTTGCAGACGCACATATTATGGGGCATGGCTTGACTAAGTATTACAGTTTTTGGTCTGTACCTGTAAAATTTGCTTCTACTAATATTTGTATTTAAAAGTTCCTCTTTAAAGTGTTCGTATGCCTCGTTTACAGTCATTATCATATACCTTTTAGGCGTAGGGATTTTCTCTGGACCAATTAGCAGAGTTTCCTTACGACCTGGTGCTTGCACAGAAATGTCATCTCGAACAAAAAAGTTCTGAATAAGCTTTATGTCTATATCTTCAACACTGTGTGATGAGTTGACTGCTGCTGCTACTGCTTTGTTTTTATTACAAAGAACTTCAAGAACTTTGCGCCTTTTCAAAGAGCCTAATGGCAAACCTCGTTCTGCCTTTCGAACAGCTTTAGCCAAAGTCTGCTTACTCGTATATGGCTGTAAGGCTGGAAGTGTGGCTAATTCTTTTTTTCTTTCTCGAAACGATTTTAACCGCTTACTACCTTCTAGTTGTAATTTTTTGGCGAGTTAGGGGTTACTTGCTGCTTGCTCTTTTACCTTCTGCCTGTAAATTCGCTTCCTTTCAGCTTCTTTTGCACGAAATTCTTCACTATTTTTCATTGTGTCCCTCCATGCTTTGGACCTCGCTGCTGATGATTTTGACATCTGTACAAATAAGACATACGAGCATATTGTGTATATATGCACAACTAATCTAATAATATTAAGACTCACCGTTCGGACGTTGCAATAATAAAATTGCCTTTAAAACTAAACGCCTTTATTTTTTTAAAACCTTTGTTTTTTATTCGAAAGACCTTACAAAGCTTGCTTAGAAAATAAACTTTTCTCGCAAGTACTTTATTTTTTTGCAGCCCTATAGTAAACTAATGTGATATTTGCGTGTCGGACGTTTCACATAGGGAGCACTTGAGAAAAAGTGGGATTAACAGCCATACAGTAGTGCCAACATTGATCTCATAGCGGAAAATCAAAATAGAGAGATAGACGAAAATGAGTATGAAAACAAATGGAGGAAAAGCTTCACTTTGATACTTTAACAGCTGTCATAAAAGCAAGTATAAAAGGAAAAAACTATCATTTTGTATGTGTGATGCAAAGAGTCTTACAATTTTCAAAGTCAAGATAAAAAGAATTCAAATTTATGAGTTGGATTAAATAAAGAAGGGATGCAGCTTAATATATATACTGAAATTTTTTGCGAAAATACTAACTTACATTTTTGGTTTCGGTTGACGTTTTTCAGGATTTACCCATATCTAATTAGTTGGACCTAAGACCATTTCGTTAAACGTATGGCGCATAATTTTCTAATGTATTCCTTCTTAAAGGCTATATTTTTCACCGATGAAATCCAATTTAATATGCTTGGATCCGATGGAAATACATACGTATGGCGAAAACCTAATGCAGGGTTTCTTTCAAAACATGCTTAACCACGAGTGAAACACGGCGGTGAACCGGATATAAATTGGGAGTGGTTTTCGGTAGCTGCCCCTGGTTCTCTCCATTTTTAATCGCAGGAATAGTGAATCAAAGACTATATTTAAAAATTTTAAAAAACAATTTGCGCATATCCGAGGAAATGCTAGGTCTAAGTAACAACTACTACTGCTACTAGGGCAGCGATACCAGGCATAAGGCATATAACGTGAAGTCGGGGCTGTTGTGTAACTGTCCGTGTGTTATGGAAACACCACCTTATAGTGCCCAAATTAACCCATCGAGAATATCTGGAGGTGAGGAAACACCACACCACATTGCCTCAAAACCAGAGTTGAAGCAAATGCTTGAGGATTGGGCAAATATTGAACCAAGGTTTCGTCGTAAACTGTTATAAACTATGCCTTAGGGCACTGTTACACGTTCAATATATATTGAACGCGATCCCTATATAGCATTTTATATGGAACGTGTAGCATGCAGTATTGATGCATCGCATCCATTTTAATGGATTTCAAAGTAGGTGGCCATTCCGTTCAAGTAATTTTTTACTAAAATTTTTTTTTATATTTGGGGAGACGAAGAAGCCGTCTCTCCTCATTACTGAGCCCTTTGATGATAAAATGTTTACCTTTATGTTCTTCTGGCGTTGTCAAAAAAAAGATATAAATAAATAAATAAGGAAAAAAAATAATTAAGAATATTATAGTCGTTCTAGACTGACTATACGATACTCATACCATGTGTTTAGAGAAAAGGGCTCGGGTCCAACTAATTGGATATAGAAAACAAGCATAAACTAAATTTGGAAACTTATAAACCAAATGTGCTCAAAATATATGTATACTTATTTGCGACCTGCAGTTTGATTACAAGGTTTACATATAGACACAGACAGACGAACGGACGGACGGACATCACAAAAACAACTCAAAAAGTGATTCTGAGTCGAAAATTATTCTATGTCGATCTGTATAATAAAAGATGGATCTATGTCGAATTCTTTTCGTTGTTACAAACATTAGCTCAAACTCATTATACCCTGACCACATACATATATAAGGTATAAATTAAATCCAACATACTTTAGTTTTGGGGAGATTCAGATTTTTCTATTGCTAGTGACCTTCAGTTTATTTAGGGTTGATATTAGAGGTGTGTGTTGCTTTTGTTTGTATAATGTTTTTGTGGTTTTTTTTTTATATTTAGCTAACAAAGGGGGTGCTACATTAAAGGTGGTTTGAAATATCCCACTTTTCTTTTGTCGTCTTTTGGTGTTTGTTGGCCTTTTCTTTGATAAATTTACTCATACTTGTAATTTGTTTGGTTTTTTGTTCACGGTAAATAAATACGCAAAGTTAATCGTTTGTAATTTATTGTATAGTTCATTTTGGTTCGAAAGATACGACGGATGGATTTATGATGGTATTTTATGATGTTTTGTTGTAAAAGTAAAAATGTGTGTTATTATAAAGAAAATTAAAATTAAAACAAATTCTAATACTCGAGAGAAATTAAAAATTCTCTGTTAGCGATAACGCTTAATAAAAATCAATAACTATAGTTTTAATCGAAATATGAAAACCTCTATTGTTGCTTCGTTTCCTTAGCTTAGTTTAACAAAAAAAAAAAAAATGTTTTGTCATTATTTCGAGTTTTCACAATGTCTTGGTTTTTTTTACTTTATATTTGAATTTGAATGAAAATCCCCAACAAGGAATAGCATTAATTAAAGTTTGACACTCATGAAAAGCGAAAGAAACAAAATGTTACACGCAAAATTACAATCTCACTACAAGAGCCTTTACATAAATACTCAAGGATTTCCTGAATCTCTCTGGCTACATTTTGTTGCAGCATAACGAGTAACGATTCAAGAACAAAATGTTTGAAATTCTTGTTTTTTTTTTTGATTCTTTAAATACTTCTCTATATGTGCATTTGAATGAAGCTTATGGTTGCATAGTTACATTATACTTTTTTCTCTCTTCGAAATTCTAGATGTTTTTTTTTTTTCATTAGGAAGAAAAGCCAAACGAAATAGCATATGGATTTCTAGTGTAAAGGATAATTTTGCTTTTTTTCCACCCATTTTTACTGCAGTGAAGGATTATTGTTTGCCAAGAGTAGTAACGAATGTTACTTTAGCATTGATGCTTAGCTTAAAAGTTTTTTTTTTTTTTTTGAGTAGAATACTCGCATATAGAGTGGATGTATAGAGTGTATCTGGGTGGGAAATGTGTTTGAATATAAAATGAAATTGTTAAAGTGTTACTTTTTCATAAACTAAAGGATTGCCAACTTTCTGTGAGTGAAAGATGCTTGAATCTGATTTGAATGCTTTAAACTAATTATCTAACTTAACTCAATTGGGAACCAATTTTGTTGGTTAGAAAAATAAAATCTCGAAATTACCGATTTTGAATAAACATATATATATTTCTGCAATACTACAATAATAATTTTTAAATCATCAAACATGCATCTATTTTTGCTATTTTTAAAACACCGCAATACGGAGATCCATTAAAATCATGATTTTTTGCTTTTGTAGAGACATTATTTGGAGTTTATATAATAAATGATTTTAACCAATGTATGGGTAACAAATAAGGATTATTGAAAATAACTAAAAAAATTTTCCAAAATAACTGTTAATTGGACTTGGAGAGATTTGGGGAACTGATTTCTTTTAGTGCAAAGTCGACTTTTTGTTGCCTTAGCATTGTCTGAAGGCGCTAAATCGAGAGAGGAATGATTTTGTCTCATCCATGTATCTGAAACATGGCTAGATGAAAAACACCTGACAGTTTTATTTCACTCACGGGATATAATACTTTCCGAGCTGATAGAAAGACTCGAGCTGGTGGCGTTGCCATCTTTGTGAGAAACAATATTCCCTGTAAGTTTTATTGTAAGTCTGGTGATAAGGATGAAGAAAACTATAATTTTGATGAAACAGATTGTGAATGAGAGGAAAGAGGTTGATAAAAGGAAAGAGGAAGAGAAAAAAGAACAAGGATTTGGTTTTATATATTTTTGTGGACGCCTTATCATATGGTAAAAAAATGCTCTTTGGTTGTGTTTATAGACCAAATTGAAACGTTGATATAACCAAGTTTATGAAAAAATTAGAAACTATAATTTTGCCATTTACTGATATTTTTATTTCTGGAGATTTCAACTCAGATATGCTAACTCAAACCTTTTTAGCTGATAATATGATGTCACTTGGACTAACTCCAGTAAATAATAGGCTTCCTACGCACTTTACAACAACAAGAAATAGTCTTCTGGATGTATTTTTTGTTGGAAATGCCTCGTCTGTTCTTCTCTATGACCAAATTGCAGCGCCATGCTTTTCTAAACGTGATTTGATATTTGCATCCTATGATTTTAAATTGATACGGGAAGGAGAACTGTACACTTATCGTGATTTTAAAAACCTTAATATGCAACTTTTAATTAACAAGTTTTTAAGTATTGACTGGAATGTGATTTATACCATTCCCTCAGTTGATTTACAATTGTCGTTCATTGAATGACTTTTTTTTCCCAATAAAACAAAAACGTATTTCAACCAACTCTAAAGCTTGGTTCAATCAAGCAATTAGGCGTCTCATTGAGCAAAGTTGATATTGCATACAAAAGGTGGAAACGTTTTAAACCCACGGAGTTGCACGATGAGTATAGACGATTATCGAAAATCTGAATACTATTCTCAACATTTTTCCAATGCACTAAATTCCAGAAAAACATGGAAGACTATAAAAGAAATCGGTATAAGAAGAGTAGAAAATAACAGCAATTTCTCGGCTGATGTGAACGAAATTAGTAACACCTTTATGAATATACCTGTGGTTGATTCTAACCCCGAATACTACAATTTCAACAATTCCTCACCAACAAATTTACAAACCTTAAATACAATCATTAATCCAACGGAAAATGGCCCATCAGTCAACAATCATGACTCAAATTTTCACACCAATTTAGTTGAGATATTTGAATTTGAATGTGTAAATCAATATGATATCGCTTTGTGCTGTTCAAGAATCAAGTCAAATGCTGTTGGATTTGATAACATACACCCAAAAGTCATAAAAATACTTTTGCCATTTCTTCCACCTTACATTACATATCTTTTCAATAACATCCTTACAACAAGTTCATATCCACTTAAATTGAAATATGCTAAGGTTATACCAAATCCTAATTCAGACAAAGAATTTAGGCCAATTGCAATCCTTCCATTTCTCTCCAAAGTCTTTGAAAAGCTGTTACATTCTCAAATAAGCGATTCTGTTAAAAGAAATAACTTACTTACTGAAAGGCAATCGGGTTTTCGTCCAAACTTGTGTCACAACTTTGTTAAGTGTTTCCGAAGAAATAAGGCAACAAATAGATAATGGAAAAGTGGTTTTCTTGGTACCGCTCGATCACTCGAAAGCCTTTGATACGGTAGATCACTTTATTTTATGTGAACGTTGAAACATATGTTCAATTTCAGTTACACTTCAGCTAAACTTATGTCTTCGTACCTATCCGGTCGTTCACAATCAGTATTCTTACATAACCGATTGTCTACCACAGACTCTGTATCTGGAGGTGTGCCTCAGTGATCGATTTTGGGGCCCCTTTTATTTTTCATATATGCTAATGATCTACCAGGTAAACTGAAATATTGTAATACCACAATTCAGATGCTCAATACATCAATTTCCAAGCTTAATTATGAATTAAGCAATATACATAAATGGGCAGCTGTGTCTCAACCCGAAAAAAATCGAAATGTATCGTTATTCATAAACGATTACTGAATCTTGATCATGTTTTTGACGTAAAACTAAATAACAAGCAAACTGAAGTCGTAACCTCTGTCAAAAACCTCGGAATTATATTCAATTACAGCCTCTCTTGGACAAATCACGTAAACAATGTTGTGGGAAGTACATATGGAATGTTAAGAACACTTTGGGCCACTCAACACTGCACCCCACTAAACATTAGAATGCTTCTTGCTAAAGCTTATTTAATTCCCTCTCTGCTCTATGGATGTGAAATTTTCTCAAATTGTGATGCTGCTAGTAAGTGTAAACTAAAATCCATTTTTAGAAACATTGTGCGATATGTTTTTGGTATAAGTCACCCCGTTCAACACAAAACTTTTTGGAATCTCTTTCGAAAACCTCCTCAAACTACGAACTAGTTTATGTTTACACAAGATTATATATGAGAAAACACCAAAGTATCTACATGACTTACTTAAATTTGGGAGATCCAGCAGGGGGAAAAGAATTATCGCCATTAGATATAGAACGCTTGTATCTGGGTGGCAATTTTTTATCAATGCCATAGGCCTTTGGAACGCACTACCATATCATATTCAGCTATATAGTAACGCATTAAAATTTAAAAATGAAGTTCTTAAATTATATGCTTAATTTCTGTAATGAGTTTGTTTTTATGATTTTAAATTTACATTTAATTCTTATAAACATTTTTAACCTGTTTAGGTTTATAAAATCCTATGCTGTAATTATAAGATTTAATCTTGTAGCGTAGGACAGTCAATGAAATAAATAAATAAATAAACAATTAATGGAATTTTTCTATAAATTTTTGTGTACCTGTCAACTAACCCTTCATTGAAAAATAATTGTTCGTTGACCCAGTGATGCCTACTTAGTGCTTTTTGCGCCAGATTTAGCGATTTTTGATGAGCCAAAAAGCCAATTTTTCCCTTTTAATAACGCTTTTTAGTTCCTTTTCAAGAGCTCTTAACGTTTTTTTAACTACAGCAGTCAATATTTAACAAAAATTTTGGAGATGTTACTAATTATACCCTATACAACTATGTGGTTTGGGAATAATGACTTTGTAAGTACCAAAAATATTTGACCTAGACCCATCTTTTATTATACCGATTGAATCAGAATCACTATCTGATTCGATTTAACGATGTCTGTCCGTCCGTCCGTCCGTCCGTCCGTCCGTCCGTCCGTCTAATCAAACCTTGTAATCAAACTGCAGGTCGCAAATATGAATATATTTTGATGAAAGTTGGTATATAAGCTTCTATCGGCCATAGGATGAAATTGGTGAGAATCGGTCCATGTTCAGACCTAGCCCCCATACAAATGACCCCTATGAAATCGATATAAATTGCCATAAGATCCAAATTGTCATATAGATCTTAGTCAAATTGGGTTTATATGCGTTTATTACATCCATTAATGAGTAGTTCAAAAATGATCCCTATGGGACAACTCTTAGTCATAGGCCCCATACAGAGCTGCTTCCCGATCACTTAAATCTATCAAAAAACAAAAATATTGCACTGATTCTTCTCAAATTTTGTTTGTATATGTTGTTGCAAAATACAAGAGACTTTACCAAACATGGCCAGGATCGGTCCATTTTTGGGCCTAGTCCCCATATAGCTATAGCATCCGATATAAACTTTTACATATCTGCAGCAAAAAAAAAATTAATAAAAATCCCACTCAAATTTGGTTTATGCTTATTTTCTATATCCATTTGGTCTCTAAACGCATGGTATGAGGTATCATATAGTCGGTCTAGACCGACTATAATTTTCTTACGTGTTCTATAACGAATTTGTAAAGTCAAAAAAAAGAAACCGAAGAGTACGAAAATTGTTTTAAAAATAAAAGTAAATAGAAGAATCAAGACAGCTCTGATTTATTTCGATGGAATACACAGCTTCAAGACGTAAATCAATGAATATCCGTTTTTAATCTTCAAGTTTTGCTGCAGATATATTGACTTTTCCGTTCTCAAACATCAAAACCGAAAGAGTGTTCAGTGCAATTGAGTTATTTTTCACAAATATGAATATATTTTGATGAAATTTTGTACGTAATCTTCTAATGGTCATAGGATGAACGCTATTGAAATTGGTGAAATTCGGTACATGTTCAGACCTAGTCCCCATACAAATGTTCCCTATGAAATGGACATAAATTGCCATAAGATCCAAATTGTCATATAGATCTTAGTCATATTGGGTTTATATGCGTTTATTACATCCATTAATGAGTAGTCCAAAAATGATCCCTATGGGACAACTCTTAGTCATAGGCCCCATATAGAGCTGCTTCCCGATCTTCACCTAAATCTATCAAAAAACAAAAATATTGCACATATTTTTCTCCAATTTTGTTTGTATTTATTTTATCAAAATATAAGTGACTTTGCCAAATATGGTCTGGATCGACCCATACTTCGACATAGTCCCCATATAAAAAATCCATCCGATATGAACTTTTTCATTTCTGCAGCCAAAAAAATTAATATAAATGCAACTCAAATTTGGTTTATGCTTATTTTCTATATCGAATTAGTTGGACCGAAGATATAGGGTCTATAAACCTTGGTATAAGATATGTCTAGACCGACTATAATTTCTTACTTGTTTAAAATTCTAATTATTTGTGGAGTTATAGAGCTATATATGTATATAAATATTTCTACGATTATATAGAAAATTCTTGTAATAAAACTTTAAAGGCGTTTTTCTCGAACTCAATTTTCGCGAATTAAATTGGGGTGTCGTTTTTCTCGAGAACCAGAAGCCGTATCGAAATTCGCTAACTTTACTACCGGAGGAGAGGTATTTTTTTTTTAATCGCGACATTTTGTCAATTTTTCATATTTTGGAAATATCCTAGTTCAGGCACTGCCGACACCCCATTTGCTTTATTATTTTTACGTACCCCTTTACATCGCTCTGGTGGGGGAGGATAAAAAATAGAAAAATAGTACGGAAAAAGTTAGAAAATTACGTCTGCTTTTACGAAAAAAACCCAAAGTTGATAAGTTGAAAACCGATTGAGCTACAGCACTTTTAAAAAACGTTATTTTGTCGGATTGAAGGGTAGGACATACCTTAATACATAATTCCTTTAATTCCTTAGTTCTTTAATACATGTTACCATGGTTAATATATTTGGAGAGTTTGGAACTTTCTGATTGGAAGTCTCAAAATAATGTTTTGTCTTTCACTCGTTACCTTAGACTTTAAGGCAAGACTAGTCATCCATCCCAGGTTTACACTGAGAGCAAGCGGAAAAGTAATTCTGGGGAAAATGACGCAGAAATATATGATATAAAATATATAAAATATATGTAATTGAATAATTTTTGTTCGAACAACAATCTAAGTCTATATTGTGCCCTGTTTTAAATCGCTTTAGAATCCCGACTTGATTCCTAAGATGACCCGTTTATCTATGATTCCATGAACATGATTTTAAATCTGCATGATTAAATAACAATCATCAGTCTTTATGATATTGCTATTCCACAATTTTGTATGCTTAAAATTTAAGAAACTTGTAATAAGTTCCAATATAACAAGTTTTAAAAGTACAAGGATGACTGTCTATAGAGCCACGAGTTTAGATAGCCATGCATCTATGATTTGATTTTCAAATATATTTTGAATCATGATATTAGTTTCAAAAGGTTAAAAATGCGAAATAAAAAGCAATCATAAATATAAAAATTTTAATTTTAATTTTAAAACAATTAAATTAATAGAAAATATTTTAAGATCAATATGTGTGTTCTTTTTTAAAGAAATACCTGCTCCTGTAAAACTTCTTCCAATTTGCTGGTTCTCCATGTTTCACCATCACTCGACTGTTATAATATCAACATTCGGTTAATTTCTCAGCTTAGAGGTCTTTAAATTATTAAAAAGTTGAGATACTGCAGGATTTTTATTCTAGAAGCCAAAAAGAAATATTTTAATTTCAACATTGCGAGTTTTTTTCAGTAAACTTGTAAAATTCACCAAGAATTTGACAATAGGCCAACACAGGCCTACAAGTCAAAGATCTATTTTAGAGATATTTTGATATGGAATTTATTAATTTTAGTTATAGTACCTATAAATATGACGATTTACAACACCACTTTTCTGAAGTAAATAGAGACATCTCAGAGTAGATGTCTTAAAATTTTCAGTTGAAACAGGTTCAGCTTACTCCAAAAATGCATTTGTGTGATAAGTAATTCCTTATCTAATGGAAAAAAGTTCGAAATTTAAATTGCATCAAAACACTAATTTAGTACTTGGCCATATCTCATTCTGGGAATGAGACTGACACCACCAAGTTTCGTTTCCGTTTCCCTGTGGCTGCGGACCCTTAGTAGAGTTTTCACGGAGTGATAGCTGGGTTTAGACAGTTTTTGATTGTAGGAACTCAAAATTTCCTAAGTGAAAGAAAAGATACCAGCACAGAGGCCCAGCTCATCTCACCTTGTAGCCATCCGTGTAGCCTTGACTCATAAAGTTGGATCCTCTGTCTTACATTTATTTGGAGAAGGGATAATAATGTAAAATGTGATTTAATATTAACTTTAATTTATCTCAAGGCAACTGATGACATCTATAATATTAATAGCTAAGGCGATTTCTTGTGACCGATGTAAGTTTAACAGTTTTACCCCGATTTTTACAAAAAATTTATCATTTGAAAGGAATTTCTTATTAACTGTTACCCAGATTTACAGATTTTCATCGTCTGGAATATTTTTTTGGAGTTATGATCGTTTAAAGTTGCTACTAACACATACATAAAATTATACAATGCTATGTGTGTATTTACTAAATTTGTAAATGTGTTTGTGTTAATGTGTTCAGTTTGTTTTCTTCATACAAAATGAGTTGAATTGTGAAGCATACCTTTAGGGTCTTTATTAAATAAAAAATAAAATTTCCTGGAATTTGCACTCGAATTTCGAGTGCTGGAATCTGCTTGTTTTTTTAAATGGGCTATTTTGAAAGGGTATTTATTTAGAAAAGGTACATTTTAATGAAAAGGTACTTTTTAAAAAATAAAATAAAAAGTTTTACTTTTTTTTGAGAATATGTACTTTTTTAAGAGGAAATTTAATTTTTTAACGAAAAGTACTTTTTTTTTACGAAAATGTACTTTTTTACGAAAATGTACTTTTTTACGAAAATATACTTTTTTTAAGAAAACGTACTTTTTTATGAAGACATTTTTTAAGCAAATGTACTTTTTTGCGAAAAGGTACTTTTAAAAAAATTCTAATTTTTTTAAGGAATGTGACTTTTTAAGAAAATCTACTTTTTTGAAAATGTAAATTTTTTTTAGAGAATGTAGTTTTTTTTATGCAAAGGTACTTTTTTAAGAAAATATATTTTTTTTAAGAAAAGGTACTTATTAAGAAAATTAACTTTTTTAAAAAATTTTATTTTTTAAATAAAATGTATTTTTAAGAAACGGTTAATTTTTAAAGAAATGTACTTTTTAAGTTTCGGAATTTGTTTGGAAATTTCTATTTATAAACAAAGACAGGTCGGACGCATCCCCTCCCTGAATTCATTTAAATTGGTACACATGTAGTACCAGACTCCAAAAAAATATTTTTTAAAGAACTTGGATCCTTGGCTTTTAAACTTTCCAAAAGTGAGAAGAAGTCTTTAAAAGTAGTTTACCTAACAGTTCATTTGAGGTGAAAAATAATTTTTTTTTGTTGCAAAAATCAAAGGATTAAAATAAAAAAGAAAATATATATTTTGTTGTTGATAACACTGTGGAACATTTTCGGGCTCCTTATCTGGTGGGTGAGAAATTCATATAAGTGGGAAAGTACTAGACCAGTATAATAAAACCTACAAAGGTTTTGGGATTTCCTTGTCTTGATGCTTGTTTACTTAGTTTTTTAGTTATAACTATTCATTCTTTAGCAAGATTGTAACAAGGGCTTATATAAATAATTTTTATTAATATATCCATGTTAAAAATATAATAAAAATACTGATTCGTGTTTGATTTAATATTAAAAATATTACTCATACGTATACGTAGTTTCTACTCTACTAATATACATCCCAGGAAAAATTTCGTAATAGCAGCTCATTGATTTTTGCATTACCAATAATGACCTACCACTGCCCACTGCATTACTTCTAAAGTGCAAATAAGGCGTTACTAATAATGTGTTATACAGCTACTTATATTTCATGCCAGCGCCTTCCATACTGCATTACTTTCAAAGTGAAAATAATGAGTTCCTAGGCAACTCCAATGACAGCCCCGTGTTAAAAAATGAGCTTATCAGGCAAACTTCAACCAGTTACATCTCATTCTAAAACCAATTACTTGGTAATGTTTGTTTTTCCTGGGATATAATAATCATATGCCCTGAATATGTTGTTATTAAAAAAATTGTTTTCATTCGATTTATAATGAAATGAGAAATCATCAATGGTTCTTGAGCTGTATAGTAGCTAAAAAACTAAGTAGTCATCAAATTAGGCTAGTACCTTCATCCTGTCTTGGAATTTCTCACCCCCCTAGAATAGCTTTTTTCCTTCATTAGTGATAAGTTTTATGAGTAAGATTTTATTGGTTCCTGAGTTATAAATTTATAATATTACTAGCTGTTTTTACCCGGTCTTGCCCGGGATCCAAAGGCCTTTGACATGAAAAATGGTTCACTATGCTTACCAGGCGCTGAGTACTTACTGCTCAACGAACAAATTCCTCAAAAAACTTAACTTTCTCCCCAAAAATTTGTATGGGATTGGCGAATTTGTTCACGATGAAAAAATTCCCCAATGTTTTCGTTTTTTGAGGAGTAAATTCTTTTTTTATTTCAATTTAAAATTTTTTGATTTTTTAATTTAGAAGTTTTTTCTTAAGTCGCTGCTGCAAAACTACATAAAAAAATAAGCTGCGATACCTCTTAACGTTTTTTTTTTGAAGATTATTTATTTTGTAAACATCAAATATAATGGAATCATTTGCAAATTAAAGGAATCATAAGTTTTAAAAATTGAATTAATTCATTCAACAAATGATCTTCATTCAGCAGAGACGTCAAATTTATAGGAGTTTCAAAAATGGAAAATGAATGCGAAGTTTAAAATTGCGCCGCGAGGTTGCTTTAAACAACTGCTTATTGTATATGTATGTTTGGCCTATTTTGATCAACAGGTAATTATTGCACATACGTAGAAAAAATTTGTCATAAGACTTTTCACTCAGCTGTGTGTATTAAATGAAAAAAAAAAATTCCTAGAATTTTCACCCCAATTGCGAGGGCTGGGATCTGCTAGTAGAATTTAAATGACATCTGTAAAATTTAGTTTAGAAAACTAATTTTTAAATTTATATTCTTCATTTCTTTAGATAACAAAATTTGCGGAAATTCGTTAATTTAAATGGTTCATTATTAGACTTGTATAAATTACACAACGAAAAGATTTATGAAATACAAAAATATAAAATCAAATGTAAAAGTAAAATCCATATAATTTTATTGTTTTAGTTATATCTGAGGAACCAATAAAAACCCGCACACTACATTTACCACAATGTAGAGAAGACAATCGGCAACAACATACATATATATTTAAAAACAAAAATTTTAAAATAGCACTATATACTATATTGCTTTGACCTCTGATCTTTCACCAACCAAAATTTAGGCACATACCCTTGTAAGCGATTTCTCAATACCTTTTAGTTTGGACTTTGATTGAAGTTGTTGTTTCACAAGTTTTATGTTAACCTTATTGCTTTTTTTTAAACTTTTCACTTTTCGCGCCGCCACATTTCAGCTATTGTTAGAGCTAAACGCCCAACATTTTAAATATTACTTAGATTGTACATTCATGCCAAATTTTATGAAGTTCAAAGAGGGTACCATCGAAACCGCTTTATTTTCCTGATTATAAGTAGAAGTACTCACATATTAAAATGTTTTTTTTAGATTAATATTATCAATAAGATATCAATGGTACCAGCTTTCCCTTTTGACCGGTTTTACTTCCATAACCTTCCAATTTTCAAAAAATGTCTTTTTGGCTGATGTTTATGTGTTTGGCAGAATCAACATACGTAATCACATATTCTAAGGATCATTTGAAGAGAAGACAAAAATGCACAATTTGCGAAAGAATTTCATAAAATTTCGTTTAAAGTTTATTTTTCGAGTAGAATCTTCCTACCAATTTCATTTATTTAGATGACAAAAAATGTATTCTCCTTTTGGCTATTTTTAATCCCTTATCGTTCGAATATCCAAAAATCCCTTCTTAGTGGATCTTTACGCTGCACTGTGGGATTTTGCTGGCAAAAGTCAGTTTTTCGAGTAGTGTTTAATTAAGAGAAATGCAACGCAATTGTTTTTTCAGAAATTTTTTTTTCCACTCTATAGTAACTGCCTCACATTTTCATGCATTTCAATGATCGGGGTAGATTATTTCTTTTTGTCGTATCTATATGATGTAAGTATATTTGGAAAATAAAGTTCAACATTAATATTGAAAACAAAAATAATTGGTTAACAATAAAAAATATTCAGGTTTTTATGACGGCACTCAATAATTCAGTGCTTTTAATTTTTCTTGGACAAAAAAAAAAAAAAAAAAGATGGTGAGCTTTATCGACCTTTGTTTTCTGGTTGCAAAAAATGAAAGCTGAAAGTATATTCCTTTGATTTAATGACTAAAATTCGGATAATGTTGTATACTGTTGAACAAAGTTGTAAATTTTATAAAAAAAGTCAGGCGAAATTTCATTTCAGTAATTCAAAGAAACACGATATAAACTGGTGAATACTTTTAGGCCCATGTGTTTTAAAAAGCTGAAGAAGCTCGAAATAACGACTTTAGAAGTTATAGACTAATGCTATCCAGAAAGTGCAACAGAGTCGCAACAAATACTGATATACTCATAAACATGTTTCGGAACTAGATGGTGTCGTTAAAGAAATGATAGTAGATGCATTAAAGTCTATATTTGCATACAAGGAAAAATATTTGCCAGT
Source organism: Cordilura impudica (assembly GCA_963682025.1). NCBI lineage: Eukaryota > Metazoa > Arthropoda > Insecta > Diptera > Scathophagidae > Cordilura > Cordilura impudica. The sequence continues at coordinate 101,704,565 of OY821520.1, read as the reverse complement.
TTATAGTTTATTTTGTTTCAGCTAGTTTTTTCATGGAAAAATATTGTTACTATTTTTTATTCACAAAATTTTTAAATAAAACAAGTAAGAAATTTATAGTCGGTCTTGGCCGACTATACAATACCCTATACCATGTGTTTAGAGACCCTGTCTCTAAGATGCAACTAATTAGATGTAGAAATCAAACATAAAGCAAATTTGAGTGGCATTGTTATACCCTATACCACCACTATGTGGTTTGGGTATAATGACTTTGTGCTGCTGTTTGTAACTACCAAAAATATTTGACCTAGACCCATCTTTTATTATACCGATCGAATCAGAATCGCTCTCTGATTCGCTTTAACGATGTCCGTCCGTCCGTCCGTCCGTCCGTCCGTCTGTGTGTCCATGTAAAGCTTGTAATCAAACTGCAGATCGCAAACATGAATATATTTTGATGAAATTTGGTACGTTACCTTCTATCGCCCATAGAATGAACGCTATTGAAATTGGTGAGAATCGGGCCATGTTCAGACCTAGCCCCCATACAAATGAAATCAACATAAATTGCTATAAGATCGAAATTATCATATAAATCTTAGTCAAATTGGGTTTGTATCTGTTTATTACATCCATTAATCAGTAGTCCAAAAATGATCCCTATGGGACAACTCTTAGTCATAGGCCCCACTTCACTTAAATCTATAAAAAAACAAAAATATTGCACTGATTCTTTTCAAATTTTGTTTGTATATATTTTTGCAAAATACAAGAGACTTTACCAAACATGGCCAGGATCGGTCTATTTTTGGGCCTATTCCCCATATGGATATAGCATCCGATAGGAACTTTTTCATATCTGCAGCCAAAAAAATTAATAAAAATACCATTCAAATTTGGTTTATGCTTATTTTCTATATCGAGTTAGTTGGGCCCGAGAGATAATGTCTCTAAACGCATGGTATAGGGTATCGTATAGTCGGTCTAGACCGACTATAATTTTCTAACTTGTTATTAATTGCTTTTGCTTTCGGATATGAAAAACTTCATATCGGATTCTATATTTATATGGGAATTAGGTCGAAAAATTGACCGATCCTGACCATATTCGGTAAGGTCACTTATTTTTTGCAAAAACATATACAAACCAAAATCTGTGCAATATTTTTGTTTTTTGATAGATTTAAGTGGAGATCGGGAATCTGCTTCATATGGGGGGGGGCTATGACTAAGAATTTTTCTATAACGTGTATTCTTGCACTACTGATAAAGGGATGTAATAAATATACACAAACCCAATTTGGCCAAGATCTATATGATAATTTCGATATTATGGCAATTTAAGCCAATCTCATAGGAGTCATTTGTATAGGGACGAGGTCGGAACATGGACCGATCTTACCAATTTCAATAGCGTTCGTCCTCTGGCCGGTAGAAGCATTTATACTAAATTTAATCAAAATATATTCATATTTGATTACAAGGTTTACATGGACACACAGACGGACGGACAGACGCACATCGCTAAATCGACTATGAAAGTGATTCTGAGTCTATCGGTATAATAAAAGATGGGTCTAGGTAAAGTTTTTTTTGGTAGTTACAAACATCAGGACAAAGTCATTATACCCTGGTATAGGGTATAAAAACTTTTTTGGGTTATATGGGCGGTGGGCGTGGCATATTTCTGTAAAACTTTGAAAACATATTTACTTCATATTATTGATAACTTCAGTTAAGTTACAAGACTTTTATTGAAGATATACATACATATTCGGGTCCAAAAATTCTTTTTCGGGTATATGAGCTTTGGGTAATGAGCGTGGCCGATTTCAATGAAAATCTCCTGATATCCCAATTCCATAGCACTGCTGACTTGTGCCAAGTTTCATAACATTTGGTGAAGAAATAAAAATTTGGGACAAAAAAATCTTTTCGGTTATATGGGCGGTTTTCGGCGATGGGCGAGTCCAATTCTGATGCCACTTTAAATTTTTCTTAAATGAGTTGATAAAAGACTCTGGGCCAAATTACAATGTTCTCAAGGCTCTCCTTATACTTTCGGTCAAGAAATGTGTGAAGCGTTCCCACTATGCGCCTGTAGGGGAAAATTCCATATTTCGATCTGCTAGCTTTAAATCTATAATATTAAAAGGCTAAGCGATTTCTTGTGACCGATGTTTTGTTCTACCGTTTTATCCCGATTTTGACCAAACGTATATTATTTGGAAGGTAATTATTTTTAGCTGTTCACCAGATTTACAGATTTTTTAATTTTTTCCTTTATTTTAGTAAATTGTATTTAAAGTTGCTACTAACACATACATACATAAAATTGTACATATGTCTGTGGTTTTCTGGAATAACCGTGTATGTCCCATTTTGTCAGTTTTGAGTTAACGATGCCAAATATATATTAATTTTTAACGCTCTTAACATGTGTTAAATTAAAAAAAAAAAATATTGACCATTTCTGAGTTTTTCTTTAAGTAACGACGTAACTTAAATGTTTATTAAATCAATTTGCAGCACTATCGACATATGTCAAACTACGTTTGATCGCTGACAAATTATTTTCTCAGAAAACGACACATAGCGACATACGTTGTTATTAATGAAAAAAAAAAAAAAAATGCAAAATAATTTTGGATTATTTTTCAGTTTATAACCACCTTGTAAAAACTTGTGTGTTTATTTCTGTTATTTTTTGTCACTTTTATTCTTGATACGTTGTAATATCTCATCCTAACTCCCGTTAACTTTTTGTTGACGAACAAAGAAAATCCATTTTTCAAGCAACAACAACTTATGTTTACATGGGTGGTTGCATTGGTAGTTTTCTTTTTCAAAGAAAACGGAGTTTGTCGACATAAGTTTTTTTTTATCTGCTCACACTTTAAGTGTTAGTTACATATTGTTTTTTCGTCCTTCTCTAGGACCTATTCCTCTGAAGATTTTTGACTCAAAATTTTATATAAAGTATTTATTGCCCATATCTGCAGGACTGTTAAATAAAAAGTTCTAAAAACTTTATAACGAGCCCATAATTTGAAATATAACTTTTTTTGGCTCCCCTGAGCATTTTGATTTTATGACATACGCGGTTATTCTAGAAAACCACAGATGTGTGTTTTATTATATTTTTTGTGTGTTTATATTGTTGTTATTGAGTTTGTTTTCTTCATTCAAAATAATAATAACTAAAAAAAAAGTGGTGGTTTGTGAATAGGCTAAATTGGAAAATAAAATTGCCTAGAAATTCACTCGAATTTCGAGCGCTGGAATCTGCTAGTAATCTTAAATCGTACAGTGTAACAGAATCAAGCCGTCATTCATTGATCGTGGTCACATGCATTAACCACCTAATTCGAAAATAATGCTTTCGAGAAAAATAACTTTTTGTATTTGAGCTTCATTACAACTTAGGTCAGTATGTTTTCATTAATAGCTTTTTAAAAAACAGTGTTAGAGAAATGGGGATTTCACAGATATATAAAGCGTTGTTTGTAGAATATGTTAGCATACATAACTCAAATCGTTCTTAAGTCGACTTAGGCGGTTATCGCTTGTGACCACAGATATATTGATTGAAATAACTTTTCAACTTTTCCTACCCTTATGCAACATAAAGTTTTCCTTGATGACCTTTGGCAACCCTTAAGTTACTTTGTTCTACAAACAATTTTTCTAGGTAAATCTTTACTGGTTATAGTTTTGTTTTTCGTAATTCAAACAGTTACAATGTTTGTATGGCGGTTTCTAAATGAGAATTTATTCTGTTTTATGTAAGTTTTCTATTTGTATTAAGTATCCCTTCTGTAGACTCATACTTCTACGTATAAATACATACATATATCCATGTTAAGGATGTATGCACATGTGTATGTGGTACAAATTGCAATTAGTGTTGACTTTTGTATAAAGCTAAGCCAACCTAAAGCTAAAATCATAGTAGTTGTAGTTGGGGAGCTGTAAAGAAAATGGAGAAGAAAAAATGTTGTAAAACAAAAACAAAATTTAAGCAGTAAAGGATTTTGATGTTTTATTTTGTAGACGGGATTTTAAAGAGATTTTGACATATTTTTTTTTTAAATGTCAAGAGGAGATTTCACTAACATAGTTGAACACTACAAATTCTGACTATTACGTCATAAATTTGGATCCAAGGTATACACATTTTAAGTAGAAATAAATGCTATAAGGTAGAATGGTTCATAATTATTGATTAACTATTGGAATGACTTCTAAAATGAAATTTTTTTGTTGTTTCTAACATCATAACACTTTGAGACAAAAAGTTATTTTAAAAGTCATTCCAATTGTTAAAACTAATAATTTACAACGTATTATTATGATCTGAATTAAGATATGTCAAGCATTTAACGCATTCTCAGCATCTTTGAAATAAATTTAAACACTTACTTTTCAAAAATTAATAATCGTAAATTTAAGAAAACTATAAAAATAAGAATGAGAATCTATTACTTGTGGTATTTGCACTAGACTTCCTAAAATTAAGAAGACCCCATAATAAAATATTTTACATTAAGTGTTGTAGTATTTTTTAAATAAAATAAAACATTTAACAGCATCTAGTGTTTATAGACTCTCTGATCAGCGAGAAAAGCTACATTTCCATATGCCATCAGTCTAGGAAAAGAAAAAAAGGGGGGAATAGGTAAATTTATGATCATGTTTAATGGGTGGCATGTTTTATTGGTTTTTATTTGCTTGAAAAGAACAGCAGAAAAAAAGAAAAACCAAAACGGGATAAGGAAAATGTTTTAAAACACCTTAGCGGCAAAATGTTTAACGTTTTTTTTGGTGTAGTTGTCTTCTTCTTATATTTTATTTTCTTTATTTAATGAGCTGCCAGCCACAACTCACAACTCTATGCTATTCAAATGTGGTAGTTTGGTTTTTCTTCACAATCATTTCTCCACCTTCAACTCAACACAATTGCCGATGATATGGTTGTTGAGTAAGCTGGAAAATATATTGATGTTTTTAAATTAAATGCGTGAAAATTTGTTAGTCATTAAAATTGATGAAAGCATACTAAATTGTCACGTTGACAATTAAAATTGTTTTGTTTTTTTTTTCGTTTTATGAAAATATTTTATTAGCAAAAAACGATGTAGAGGAAAAAGGGGAGAAATATACTGAAAGTGGTTTTGAAAGAAGGTGTTAAATTTCATTAAGATAAAAGAAAATGTTTGTGAATAATTTATTAACTTGATACGAATACATATTTTAAATCGAAAATTAAATTTAAGAGGCTGTTGAGTTATTTGAAGAATTTAAAATCTCTTACAACATGGAAAGCTAAACGACAAAAACTTGGAATCGATGAACCTGTTTTTGGAAAATAAAGACCATCATTTAGTAATAGTAAATTTATTCAAACAATATTTCCTTAAAAAAAAGTTTTAAGAGAATTTTATAAAGCAAAAAAAAAAAAAAAAAAAAAAAAATAAATAAATAAAAAATTTGCAAATAAAATTAATTTTCTCCAAATAGTCTCTTCTATCTTAATTAATTCTATCCCTTTCAAATTATAGGACTTCTCTAGGTACTTGAAAGAGTCATTGGACAATGATTTCATCTTCGGAGCTAGATTTATAAATTAGACATTGAGGGCTAAATCCTGAGAATGTGGCAGATGAGGTAGTAATTCGTAGCCCAATTCATAGAATTTTGCCATGACGCATTGCCGTGCTGAAAAGGGACTCTCTTTTTGACCGTATATGAATTTAGCGAATAAAGTTAAATTCGTTTTTTAAAAAAGTTAAATACTTCACAGAGACGGTTAAATTGTTTTCTAAATAATCTAACTCATAAAAACAAAGTTTTTATTAAAACTCTTTCTTGCCTTATGCATATGAGTTTTGAATCTCTCCGTGACTGTGCGTGACTTTGCTTGAATATCTTAAAATTAACCTTTGGCCACAACAAGTCTATGGACAAAGTTTCAGATCGATCGGATGAAGGCAAGTGAGGTTTTAATCTATCCGTGATTCTGCGTGACTATGCGTGACTGTGCATAACTATTTGTATGGAGACTATGTCTGAATATGCACCGATTTTCATCAAATTTCAATAGCGTTCATGCTAGAAGCTTACGTGCCAAATTTCGTCCAAACATGTTCATATTTACAACCTGTGGTTTGATTACATGGTTTACATGGACATACAGACGGACGGACGGACATCGCTGAATCAACCCAGAAAGTGATTCTGAGTCGATCGGTATAATAAAAGGTTTAGGTCAAATATTTTGGGTAGTTACAAACATGAGCACAAAGTTACATATTAAAACCTGACCACATAGTGGTATAGGGTATAAAAATTATTTTTTTTTTTTACCAAATTTCGATTGATTGAATTTTACAGGTACTCCATGATTAACACGGAACTTGAATACCATGATCTCGATTTAACACGGTTGGTAAATTGGATACACCCTGAACGAACACGGCTTCAAAATAGAAGAAAACGTTGGTTATCGCGGATCAAAATTTTGTAAATTTGGACTGTGTAATAATAGTTGTTTTTCCTGTACGGGAACTAAAATTTTCTATCTGGATAAACACCATTTATATAACACCATATGGAATCTTTAGTGTAGACAAGGAAATGTTAGATCATACATATCCCTTTCCAGAAATGAAATTTTCCTGAAATCAGAGTATGGTTTATGAGAAAATTATTTAGATTTTAGCCTTAAATTTGGGGTTTTCTGTCTATTTCTGATTTTAATCTTCCATATTTTGGAACTGATTTTTTGATCTTCAACTCCCTTTTCAAAAGAGCCCAAAATCTGTCCACCGGCCTAAGCACCAGACAATTTGTAAGATTGCCGCCCTTAGTACAAAGACCACGTTGTTGTTTTTGTATAACGTTAGAGCTTTCTTACCGTAGTAACAGGATACCAAATCAGTCCAAAATATGTGGACACATTCTGTGAGCTTATAAAAGAAAGTGGCATTCTTTGCAAACTTGTCCTTTCTATAAATTTCGGTACTTCCAGAGCCCGTTGTAACAATTGACTTACTTCTTTTGCCGCAAATGCGCATTGCTAGGAACTTTTTTTTTGGAAATTTCGTCTGGAAATTGGGTCCATAATTTATTACTTCAACAGTTTTTTGAGCATCATACATATTTTGACCCGGAAGCCAGTATTACCGGTACAAACGTTTCGTGGTCCATCATGCATGTTTTTTTTCATGGAACATGATATAAATTTCCGTGCTATGTTTTTGGCCTCTAAATATTTTGCGGTATTACTGCCTGGAACTTTTTGGACTCATGTTTTCAAAACTGCATAAAAGATACCGAATTCTGAGCTAACCGTGCTGCTTTTCTATCAGATGTGTTGGCTGCTCTTCTGATTATGCTTTCTATTTTCTTGGCCTTAAACACATAATATGAACCTTTCATTCTTCCCAAACCACGTTTTCTATTAATTACCAAATTCTCCTGACAGTTTCTAATAACATTGGAGAAGGTTGGACGTTATACGTCTGATTCTGTGGCCAACTTTTTGTAGGACCAAGTTGGATTTTGTTGAAAACATTTAATAATTTAATAACACTGTGGAACAAATTCAGGTTAGCAAAAGTTAGGTCGATTCTGAGAGTGGGGGGTGAAATAGAGGCTAAATTAGAAGACCCATAATGCGGCGTTTGTTTATGTTAGTTCGAATTTTTTTTTTAATCGACCTTCGAACTTTGCAGTCAAATGCCGATTTTCAGCATATTGTTTATATGGTTTTTTGGCTATAACTCGTCGACTAATTGATATTTTTTCAATCTGTAAAAGCCAAATTATTGCTAGAGACCTGTGCAATAAACAAAATTTTTTAAAAAATTAATTTAGAAAATTTTTGTGGTGCTTATGAAGCAAAATGTTGGAAAAATTATTTTTTTTTCATGCTTTTTGAAAACATTTTCCACAAAACTGAGTCCTTTTTGCTTTCTGCTTGATCTATAATATGCTTTTCAGTTTCTTCAATAAATTTCATTTGAAAAGAAAACAATCATAATACAAAACTTGCGTTTTCCAGCTTAATATTAATTTACTTCTCATTTTTTATGTACCAATTTTGTTCGGTGTTGGTTTTGAAGAAACATTGAAAAAGAAATTATAAAAATATGGAAAAAATATATTTTTGAAATGTTAGTTATGAAAAGTTTTAAATAAAAAAAATAAATAAATTAAATTAATGATTTGGCCAGTTGCCGTTTAGCAGGCGGCTGTGGATCAACATCACTGCTCTCTCTAATATCTTGGTCATCGTCATCATCATCAGAAAGGTCGATAATTTCGTCCAACAGATATTCTGGAATTTCGTCTTTGTCTTCCCCTTCTTCCTCTTTTTCCTCATCTTCCTCTGTTTTACTAATTCCTAATTCTTGGAACTTCCCTTTTTAATTACTTCTACCTAAATCGCTATTTATTTAATGGTTTTGGGATTTTTAACGCAAATTATCGACTAAGACCATTTTCTTTTCAAATGAAATTTATTGAAGAAACTGAGAAGCATATTATAGATAAAACAGAAAGCAGAAAAGACTTGGTTTTGTGGAAAATATTTTCAAAAAGCATGAAAAAAAAAAATAATTTTTCCAACATTTTGCTTATTAAGCACCACAAAAATTTTCTAAATCAATTTTTTAAAAATCCTAACTGTTGCACAGGTTTCTAGCAATAATTAGGCTTTTACAGATTGAAAAAATATCAATTAGTCGGCTAGTTATAGCCAAAAAACCATAAAAACAATGTGCTGAAAATCGGCATTTGACTGCAAAGTTCGAAGGTCGATTAAAAAAAAAAATTCGAACCAACATAAACAAACGCCGCGATACGGGTCTTCTAATTTAGCCTCTATTTTCACCCCTCACTCTCAGAATCGACCTAACTTTTGCTAACCTGAATTTGTTCCCACAGTGTAATTTTAGAACTTAATTTCACTCATTTCAATCACTCTAATTCTTTGGGCCTTCAGTGTAGAAATTGGAAATTGACCTGAGGCGATCTCATAAAATCACGATGTTAGCCTAAAATTTGGGGCAACCGATACAGGAATCAAGCTTGTACTGACTTTCTGACTTTTCACGCCCTCATAAAAGTCAATCGTGCTGCGCTACTAGCTCAGGTTGTATAAGTCAATAGGTTATAACAAATACTCCAATATATGCTGCAAAGACTTATTATTTTGGTCAGATATTTTAAATGACTCAATAATACCAGATAGCATGTAATGTATATTTATCCATTGTAGCTTTTCCAAGTCGGCCTAGAGTGTATCTTTTGGTAGATCGAAAGAAGTAGATATGACGTTTTAGAAAAAATATTCAACAAAAACCATTAATGACTTTAAACTTAGGTGTGTCTAAAACATTTGTCTGCATTAAGGCCAGCCAGAGTCAATAATCTTAATTACTCGTAGATCTTTAACTTTTTCACTACAATTTTTTCTGACACAAGTGATTTTTTTATGTTTTTGTTCACTCAATTAGTTACATCTGTGTTTATACAGTTTAGATATAAATTTAAGAACAAATTACGCTCATTAAATGTACATTAAATACATTAAAACAAATTTATATACATCAATACTCAAAAAAACAACAAAAAATAATCTACTGAAAACAAGTTGCATCAAGAACAAGGCACTAATTATACATACTTGCATCATAATCCACTTACAGTTGAAAGAAAAGAAAACATCAGCAGCACCGACATAAAATATAAAAAAAAAAAAAACACAAATAAAAATAACTCCCAAATGAACGGGAAAATTATTTACTACAATTACGCCAATCGTATGGAGTAAGAACAACAGCAAAACAAAACAGACACGTTGTGCTGCCACATAAACCAAATTGCAACAACTGCACCACACGACTTTGCCATAAAAGATTCTACTTCATAGTCGTAATCACCGAAAAACAATTGCACCGAATTATGGTAACGAATGGTATTTTTGGTATTTAGTATTTTCATTTAGTAAATTATTTTTCGCGTAAATTTATACAACAAATGTGCAGAAAGTGAACTTAATGTTCTATAGATTATTACATGTTCGCATATACACGCTTCATATGTTGCGGCTAAATGAAGGAAACCAGCTAAAATTTCCGTTTAAGTGAAAGCTGTAGTCAGTAGTTACGAGCAGTACCAAATATTAACTTGTCGATTGTTAGACATTTGTATGGGATTTTAGGAAAATAAAAACATTTCAACGAAAAAATAAAAAGCATCATCATTAGTCTATGCACTTTTAGAAATGGTTAACACAACTAGATGAGAGCTGAAGTTGCTTTGACTACATTCATACTATATGGCAAAGTGGGTGGTTTAATTGTGGCGCCCATTCTTCGGAATTAAAGAGAATTCTAGTGCAGACATTTATTTCTTGAAATTTATGTTTGTTTGTTTGTGGAAATTTTAATTTTAATTTTTAATTTTAATTTTTTTTTTTTTTATTAATTTTTCACTTAAACGTATTTGTGGTATCTGGATTGAAATTATTGTGGGGGAAGGACAACTAAAAATTAAATTGCGTTGTTCATTCTATAGTTATAAAGGGTGTTCTGGTATGTTATGAAGGTATGTTACATACATTCGGAAAGGTTAATTTGTCTAGTTTCTCAGTATAAGTTTTATTAGTACGGTTTTTCACACAAATAGGAAAAAATTCAAAATAGTGCATTTGTGAAAAATTGAAAAACCGTTGTCTTGAGTTATAAAACATTTATTTTGATAGATATCCCACTCCCATCCCACTAAGCGACCAAAAAGCTCTTAAAGGAAAAATCCTAAGCTTTCTTATGAAAAAAAAAAATGCCCTTTTTGAAAATAAAGGCAAAAAATGCTTTGATTTAGCAAAAAAAAGTCTACAAAAAAATTTTTTTTTAAGTATCTTTTTCCGAAATATTGAAGAAATAGCTATCTAAACTATTTGGGAGAATAATAGGTAATAAGTTACATGGATGATAAAAAACACCTGTTTGGCCAAAATGTCAAATTTTGATCCCCTCTAACTCAGAGAGATCTTGACCGATCTTGTTGAAAAATTGTGTCTAAACTACTATCCAATAGGACTAACCTGGGTGCAAATTTCATCTCGATCGGAAGACATCGGTCTCAAAAGTTGGTGCACTTGACACGAAACCCCCCATATACATATATATTCAAATAAAAATGGAAAAAATTAAATAGTGAAACGTAAACCGTAGAAAGATGTCTTCAAATATTTGTACAAAAAATACAAACGTCAAAATGAAACAAGAACACTCGTCTGAACACCAAGGTTCGCAATCGTGATTCCAATGAGACGTTCCACGGGGTCAATTCTGATTACCGAAACGTTTTAGTACACGATCAGGAAATGTTTTATAAAGAGATTGATTCATTCCTTGTGCCATATGGAATGTTGCAGGGTTGAAACCAGGCAGAAAGAACTCTGTTTTCATGTAGCGATATCGAGTACCAGTAACAATCACTGCTTGATGAGCCTCATTTTGGAAGAAGTTTGTTACAATGATGCCTCCAGCCCAAAAGTTGCACTAAACAATGACACGTAGTCAATGCATTTGAACCCCAAGTATGGTTGACGAAGTTGGACAGTTGACGAAATAGGATCAATATTCCGACTATATATTGTAAGAAATTTTCGAACTTTAGTCGCCAAACTTTTATTATTTTTTTTTTTTTTTAATTTTTTAAGCATGCTGTACTCCTTTGTTACTAAAGTGTCAGGTGTCCGACTGACTTTATTTTGGTCAACCAACCCTTTACTGTGAAGGGTGTTTTTGTAAGTCCGATAGAACTTCAAAATAATTTCAAGCATATGGCCATCGTAGCTGTTCCTGACAAAGCTTACTCTTGAAATTTGGGCCACTTTTTCGAGCATTGCTGGCCGAATGTCAGGAATAACACGAAACATGTTGGCCCCCAAAACATCAATTGTTGCTGGTTTATCAGTATAAACCCGTGACTTCATGTAGCCGCACAGGAAATAATCGGGAGGTGTCGAATCGCATGACCTTCGAGGTCAATTGAGAGGTCAATTTCTCGAAATCAAGTTATCGCCAAATTTTTTTTATCAATAGCACGTAGTGCTATCCTGTTGAAACCTCATCTCGGTCGGATCAATGTCGTCAAAATTTTCAAACAAAAAACATTGATCATGGTGCGGTAACGATCTCCAATTACCGTAACGCGAGAGCCAACTTCATTTTTGAAGAAATATGATACGATGATGCCACCGTAAAACGCACCAAACGAAGCATTTTCTCGATATAATGGAGTCTGCTGGATCTGTTATGGATTGGTTTTACTCCATATGGTGCAATGGTGATAATTAATGTACCCTCATCGCTGAACACAATTTTCTGATGAAACATTCTCTATAAGTTGCACGAATCGGTGAGTGATTTTCAAAATAAATTTGGATAATTTATTAGCGTCGTTCAAGCGTGAATCTACTCCTTATAATTTGCAAGAGTATATTGATCATTAATGCCAAAAGGTGACCGCCGTATGACAGTTCGTTTGACAGGTCACTATTTCGTTATTTCTATCTAAGCAGAAAAAAAAAACAAAAAAAACCGTTTATAGGTGGCGACAAGACAAACTGAAATCTTACATGCATTTTGGGACACCCTTTAGTGTAAATTATTGTAGAGAATTTATTATTTTAAATATATTCTTCAGAAAATTTAATTTTTTTTTTACAAATTTGCGCTTAATTGTTTTTGACCGTCATTTTGACTGTAAATTATTATATTTCGAATTTCGCAATTAAAGTATTCACTGTTTCAAAACTTAAAAAATTCTTGGTAAAATTTATCTTAGTTATAATATATTTTCTTTACTATATTTGGCTAGTTTTTACATCGGTTTTGATGGTATGACTTTAAGAAATAAAAATAAAGATTTCGCTATAATATTGTTTTAAATTGTCCTTTTAATGACATCCCAAAGTTGATAGTGACTTACTGATCCGTTTCCAAGCAAGCAACCTAATGATACTCTCAAGTTATTAAGGATTTGCGGAAAATTTCCCGAAAACAATTTCTCGAAAACAATTTCCCGAAATTACGATTTCACGAACACAATTTCCCGAAATTAATATTTCCTGAACACAATTTCCCGAAATACAATTTCCCTAAATTGCAATTTCCCGAAATACAATTTCCCGAACACAATTTCGCGAAACTATAATTTCCCGAAATTACTATTTCTTCAAAGAGCTTGTTGATGGCATTTCCGAAACAATACCATACCATGAGAAATTCTGGCCGAAGCGCGAGCAATCAGCACATGACCACTTGATGTAGTGGTCCGGGCAAGATCTTTCAGCTCATTAACGATTTTTTCTTTAGCAACGAAACCCGATTCGGCACTGTGATTGTGAAGAGCCTCTTTTTTTATAGTATCGTTGTTATGACCCTACCGGTACAATGTTTTCCTCGATAAAGGATACAACGCCAATAAACGCTATCAACGGACTGACCGTCGTCATGTTAGAAGAAAACATTCAAAAGTAACCTCGGTTTACCTTTTTCGCTATCCAGGAATTCGAGTGGCATAGTAACTGAGTATTACAACCCAAATAACTAAAAAAAACTTCGCTATGCAAGATGGTAACGATTCCGTAGCATATGTCGTGAATAAGTTTTATATATTGTATCAAAACAAACAGTTCCATAATTTTCTTAAATTTGTAACTCTGATTTTTTTTCTGGAAGATGAATATTGACCATATTTATTCTCGTCTGCGGAAAATTTCCCGAAAACAATTTCCTGAAAACAATTTCCCAAATACAATTGCCCGAAAACAATTGCCCGAAAAACAATTCCCCCCCAAAAAAAAACAATTCCCCGAAAACAATTTCCCGAAAACAATTTGCCGAAAACAATTTCCCGAAAAAATTTCCCGAAATTACAATTTCCCTCTTTTTAGTTTACAACTTCCCATATATTCTTGATTTCCCCCATAAAAAAAACTTGCTGCATACGATTTCTTGAAAAAACAATTTCCCGAGTATACGACTTCTCGAAAAAACCATTCCCCACCCCGCACCGTGCCCTTCCTCTTCCACCCTCCCTCGTCATCCGGACCTATTTATTGGAGTGTCATACGCTTATTTTTTCATTGTGACTTTGAACACTTCGGTATTCAGACTTCTCGACGGATAACGCTCACTCCATCACATCCTGCCCATGCAGTAGCTGCTACGGAATCGTTACCATCTTGCATAGCGAAGTTTTTTTTAGTTATTTGGGTTGTAATACTCAGTTACTATGCCACTCGAATTCCTGGATAGCGAAAAAGGTAAACCGAGGTTACTTTTGAATGGTTTCTTCTATCATGACGACGGTCAGTCCGTTGATAGCGTTTATTGGCGTTGTATCCTTTATCGAGGAAAACATTGTACCGGTAGGGTAATAACAACGATACTATAAAAAAAAGTGGCTCTTCACAATCACAGTGCCGAAGCGGCTTTCGTTGCTAAAGAAAAAATCGTTAATGAGCTGAAAGCTCTTGCCCGGACCACTACATTAAGTGGTCATGAGCTGATTGCTCGCGCTGCGGCCGGAATTTCTGATGGTATTGTTTCGGAAATGCCATCAACAAGCTCTTTGAAGAAATAGTAATTTCGGGAAATTGTAGTTTCGGGAAATTGTGTTCGGGAAATTGTGTTTCGGAAAATTGTAATTTAGGGAAATTGTAATTTCGGGAAATTGTGTTCGTGAAATTGTAATTTCAAGAAATTGTTTTCGGGAAATTGTTTTCGGGAAATTTTCCGCAAACCATTTATTCTCGTACGATTTTCTAGCGTCTCTGAAAATAAATACCAGTGAAGTTAAGACCTTTCCGTCTAGTGCCACTTTTTTTGGGTGATAGCCTATCCCTGAAATTCTGAAAAGAGGGTTTGGCCTTAATGTTGTTATTAGACGGATGGTGGTTGATTATAGTAAGATACTCGTACACCAGGACTGGCTGCACACATTAGTTTAATTTTTTTTTTAAATTTAATTAATTATTTATTTGAAGAATGCAGTCCAACAAGAAATATATCTTATTAATATTACAGTACTGGGGAGATAAAGTTAAGACAGAAGGTGTTATTTAATTTAACATAAAATAAAAAAGCATAATATAATAACACACAATTAAAGAATAATATTAATAATTTAAGTTTTTTAAAAAATCATTTTGTTCAACATTAATTAATTAAATTAATGAATGAAAAAAAAATATTTTAAGAAAGGGAAAGAAAAAAATGTAAGTGCAACAAAATAATTAAGTTAATCAAAGTGGCGAAATATTGCTGTTTTGTAGAGCTTTGCATTGCTAATGGTTTGTATATTATGAGGTAGTTGGTTCCAAAGTTTTATAGTTTCCACAAAAAAGTGTCTTTCAGATATTTGTTTTTGATACGGAAATGAGTTTATTTTTCCCCTCTATTAGTTCCGGAAAATTGTAGCCTTTTGTAAAGATAATCTGGTTGCTTTGTGTTAACTATTTTGTGCAGAAATATTAGAGTTCGGCATTTTAACTGATTTTCAAATGAAACATTGTTTATCCGCTTTGAAAACTGCGAGATTTCATCAAATCTGTTACGTTCAAATTTGTATCTGGCAACATTGTTATAAGTTACTTTTAGCTTTTGTTTGTTTATTGAATCACAACTGGCAAATAGCTCGCATCGATATAAAAGTGTCGGCAGTAGATAGGTTTTGGCAAGGAGCATGCGAATATTTAATGTTGTAAAATATTGAGTCATCCACAGAGTTCTTAGAATACCATGCGTTTTACCACAGGCAGCATTTACATGATCAGACGAGTTATGATTTTTGGTAAAAATTATGCCGAGGTTGTTGGCAGTTTCAGTAACCTCAATAGTAGAGTTATCTAAAAGTAATGGTGGCAGAGTGTTAGGTAGGTAGAATGTTTTGACTTTTTCGCGTTTAAACAAAGCCCAATGGCAGATGCCCATCTATATACTTTTTTAAGATCTTCATTAATTTTTCTTATGCAGTTTATGGCATCCGACTGCATAGCTTTGTATTTCATAATTGTCTAGTTGTGAAGGTAAGCCATTGGAGTATATGGAATACAAAAGTGGACCAAATGTTGAACCTTAAGGTACACCACGCTTTATTAGTAAAGTGCTTGATATCTCAATGCCATTGTAAACAGATTGACTTCTACCATTAAGGTATATGCCAAGCTTTAGAATGATCCAGAAGAACCAAAAATGGCGTCATTCTGTTATCCAATTTAGTTCCTATCTCCTCTGAGACATCAACAAGAGCAGAGATAAAACTTTGGCCTAAAATCTGATTGTCTATCAGTTAGAAGTTTGTTTTCATAAAGATGTTGGCTTATCTGTGCATGGATTAAGCGCTCGAAGACCTTCGATAATAATGGCAATATTTCTGTGGGCCTATAGCTCTTATCTTATTTAGGAACTGGAATTATTTTCGCATGTTTCCATATTGACGGAAAAGTTGATGTGGTTATTATTGTATTAAAGAGGTGTGTTATATGCGACAGTATGTAACTTAGGATTAATGTTATCAATATAAATACTTAAAACAGATTTAATTCGAAGCATATCGTCTGTACATTGTTTGGGACATTAGTATTTGTTGTACTTGAAGAGTTGTAAAATTTTTCCTCAATATCTGGCATTGGTATAGTGGCAAAATGAGAATTTAACTCATTTAAATTTATTGTGTTGTCAGTTGCTATAGCATTATTAATGAGACCCATACTATATATAAAACGAAAGATTATATCATATAACCATAACGCATGCAATTAGGTACATAACCTTATTGCATGCTGAGCCGAACCACGAGGATTAAAAAACGAACATCGCAACGTATTATCTCTTATGCAGAAATAATAGAAGCGACGAAACGAGGTTTATGCCTTGCCTCGTAAATAACTACTGAACTATTTTTTTTTATCGGATACTCTAAAATTCAATACGCATAGGATATCATATCGAGCCATGACCGCGAAAATAGATTAGCTGCCAAAATAAAGATTTTACAGAAGATTGTTTATTTAAATATCTTTGGTGTATCTTAACCCTTTCACGACCAAACCTAAACTGCTGGAAAATTTTTATTTTTTACTTAACGACCCAACATTTCTAAAGAAAAATGTCTTCAAAAATATTTTTTTTTTTCAATTCCTTCAAGGAAAAAATCCATGGGACATATATATCCCATTGGTCGTCAATGGTCAATTTTTGTGAGCAACTAATTTACTCCGCTCAAAGCAAGTCAGTGATTTTTGTTTTTATTTTTTACGTAAATAACTGAAGTTTTGGTTTCATATTTGTTGTATATTTTTAAATGTAGATCACAGAGAATCGATTACTACTTTTTTAGTTTGTACTAAAAATGGAAAGGAAAATCCGACAAACGCAATATGTTCCTTTTGTAAAAAACCATTTTGTTTCACAAAAAACCTTAATTACTTCGAAGATTACCATAATTGTTTTTGTATTTTTGAGATATTTAGAATTAACCTTTTTCTAATTATTTTTATTTATAGTTTAATTAATTGTTGATTTAATATTATTATTTTTTTTAATTTAATAAAAATATAAAACTATAAAATTGGACGACCAATTGGACATATATGTCCCGTACTGAATTTTGCTGAATAATAAACCGATTCCAAATATTTTGGTGTTTCTGAAAACCATTAAACCATGTTATATAAAAATTTTAATGTTTTTGGTTCAATAACGTCCGAATTAATGACATCCAAATATGATTGAAAAAAAAAAAACATAATTTTTAGACTTTGGGGTCACCGTCTTAGGTCCTGAGAATACATGTGCCAACTTTTTTGATATAGTCTGAAAGCTAAAACTATTCGCTGTCGAGTCAAGTCAGCTTAAAAAAATCGGTTGGAAAATGTGGAAAATATAAGAAAAAATATAAATGGGACGTATATGTCCCATTGGTCGTGAAAGGGTTAGGTATGAAAACAGACAAGGAATGTGCACTTTTGCGCTAAAATCGTTTTTCTGCAAATTATAAGTGTAAGTGTACTGCGGAGATAAGTGAGCTTATTCCAAAGGCCATAAATCCAGTGTTTACTACCCTCGTCTCTAGTAGATCATATCCGCTTGTGGTCTATTGGTCTAAAGGTCTGTCAAAAAGTTAAGGGCTTTCTTCCAAGTTTTGCACGATTTTTTTTAAAGATCTTTTAACCCCAAAAATGATTGTAAAGCATATCACTTTCGCAATCGAATAATCTACTTTTACGCACTACATGTAAAAATTTTTAAACTTTTAAAATTTTCAAATATTAACTCGTAGTGTCACCTTTTCCCTTTTCTTGTGATCCAATCGAGCTGAAACATTGCGGAAACTCGTTGCAACGATTTTTGTTTTGGAAAATAATTTTTGATTTTTGACAAAGATATTTTTCTAAACATTTTTCATTTTCAGTCAATCAATTACACAGTACAACATATGATTTTTGGACTCAATTCTGAGAATTGCACCTGAAAGTAGCCCCGAAAATAAGAACTTCTGCATCATTCGTTTTGTCAAGTTGGCTGCCATTCTAATTTAATGGCCGTACGATTTTTATTGCTCAAGGTGGATTCTTATCACTATTTGTTTATTTTAACATGGTTGTAGCTCGTTAACCGTACGGAATATCTCTTTTGTGTCTGGAACAGAGTTGTAGATATTGAGTAGGAGAAAAAAAGGGGAACAAACCTACCCGAAAAAAGTGTATATAGTGCCTTAGAAATTGCAAAAATACTAATTTTCTCCCCATTTTTCCCTTTTGTGTCTGAAACAAAGTTGCATATATGGAATAGGAGAAAAAAAGCGGAACAAAACTACCCGAAAAAAGTACATCGAGTGCCTTCAAAATCGCAAAAACGCCCATTTTCCCCATTTTCACCTTATTTTGCTAAATAACTGGATTACAAATCCACAAATATGCTGTTCTTTTTTCTTTATAAATTTAATTTTGTACGAAAATAAAAACTCCGATTCATATTAACCCCCGAATCTCACATCACACTGAAATTGTAAAATCGTTGTGTACGTATTATCAACGAAAAATTGTTCGAATTAGTCGAATCCATCGCCATTAAATTTTATGCTCACACATCTGACGGCAATCTCATTTTTAAAATGTTGTCGGAGCGTAAACTTGAAAAAATTTGTATACTTCTCTCTCTTATTTTATTTTAAGTAGAGTTACCGAGTTTATTATACAGGCACATGTTAGAGGGAAAATGTTAACATTTATTATTATTAGTATTATTTTAATAAAAGTTAATAATATTTATGCTCTATAATTAACAAACTTGCGTTTTTGTATGCGCATTTCAAAAAATAAATCATTATAATAGATTTAACAAGTTAAAACTTTAATTACAATTTTACAGAATCCAGTAAATTTGCATTAAATTTATAACAGGGTAACATTAATCATCGTTAGTGTCTGCCACTACTCGCACGAAAAATTTGGTGCCATTAGTGTGACCACTGCGGAAAATGTGTGTGTATTAGTAAAAAAATGTGAGTGTATTGAGTTTTTCGAACTTGCAGTGTGATGTG
Source organism: Cordilura impudica (assembly GCA_963682025.1). Classification (NCBI taxonomy): domain Eukaryota; kingdom Metazoa; phylum Arthropoda; class Insecta; order Diptera; family Scathophagidae; genus Cordilura; species Cordilura impudica. Next base: position 101,684,954 of record OY821520.1, on the reverse strand, counting down.
AGATTGGTGGGTAAAGCTATTCTTACACAGATAATATGAGATTTCTAATTGTTATCTATGCATTGAAACAAAATTAGAACATTTTCAATTATTGTCAATATCCATCCTCATTGAAGTTGACGGTTGTGGTTCTGATGATCTTGTTTTCTTCATAGGTTGTTCATATGCATGGTCTAAGTCTGCATCATCATCCGAGTTAGACATAATATTCAAGGGCATGTTTTCTTCAGTGTGTCCCAATTTCAGTGTCATCTTCATCTTCGGTGCTTTCATCTTCCAACTGCATAATTTTAGAACTCCACCAACAACCCTTCGCAAGCAATGAAACAGTGTTTTAATTAAAACTCTTTCTTTTCTTATGCATTTGGTTTTTGAATCTCTACGTGACTGTGCGTGACTTTGCGTGACTATTTTAATATTAATCTTTGATCGCAACAAGTATATGAACCAAGTTTCAGATTGATTGGATGAGGGGAAGTGGGGTTTTAAGCTTTACATGACTGTGCGTGACTATGCGCGACTATGTCATATATATTATTTTTTCACGGCAAGTCTATCGAACAAGTTTCAGATCGATCGGATAAGGGAAATGTGTTTTAAATCACTCCGTGACTGTGCGTGACTCTGCGCTACTATCCCAAAATTAATCTGTAGTCATAACAAGACTATGGGCCAAGTTTCAGATCACTTGGATGAGGGAGAATGGGTTGCCTCATGGCAGACAAACAGACAGACAGGCAGACAGACAGAAAGTGTGAGTTAAAAGAAAGAGTTTAATAATAAATATTTAATTACAATAAAAATTATTGATAACCGAAAACGTTTCCTAAGGACTTCTTCCCCTAATTTTCCCATTTCTGTTAATTTGTGTGTTTATTTAATACTTGTTTTATTTTTTTTTTTTTTAATTTTAGGTTTTCATTCGTTCATACATATTTTGGCTTTTAGTTAAGTCAGCCAAAAAAACGTTTTAAAGTATTGAAGTCTTTTTTCATGTCTGACTATTTTTTCTTTCACTTTTTCTATCGTCTTAATGTTAGTTTGTCTATTCGATAACATCATTCTAATATTGTGTGTGTTTAGTTTTTTTTTTTATTATGTTGTTAGTTCATTGAAGTTTTTGTATTTTACGTATTTGCTTAGATTTTTTATACCCTATACCGCCATGTGGTCAGGGTATAATAATTTGGTGGTGATGTTTGTGACTACCAAGAATATTTGACCTAGAGCCATCTTTTATTAGAATGATCAGTTTCTGAGTCGATTTGCGATGTCCGTCCATCTGTCCGTTTGTCTATCTCTGTTTCCATGTAAACTTGTAATCCAACTACAGGTCGCAAATATAAATGAGTTGCGATAAAATTTGGTTATAGAGAACTATAAATAAAATAAATAAATAGCAAATAAGTAAATAAATAAAAAAATAAATGAATAAATAAATAAATAAATAAATTAATTAAATAAATAAATAAATAAATAGCAAATAAGTAAATAAATAAATAAATAAGTAAATAAATAAATAAATAAATAAATAAGTTAATAAATAAATAAATAAATAAATAAATAAATAAATAAGTTAATAAATAAATAAATAAATAAATAAATAAATAAATAAATAAATAAATAAATTAAATAAATAAATAAATAAACCAACCATAAGCTTTTAATTGGTAAAAATCGGTGCATGTTCAGACCTCGAACCCATACTAATGCCCCTATGAGATCGACGTAAATTGCCATAAGATACACACTACCATATAGATCTCCATTAAATTTGGTTTGTGTATGTTTATTACATCCACTAATCAGTAGTCCAAAAATAAACTCTCTAGGTAAATTCTTATTCACAGCCCTCATATAAAGATCCTTCCTAATCTTTACTTAAATCTATTAAAAAACAAAGTGCAAAAAAAAGTGATCTTACCAAATATGGTCAGGATCGATCCATTTTCGATCTAGTCTCCAAATATGGTTTATGTTCATTTTCTATATACAAATTATTGGATCTAAGAGATATGCTCTCTAAAAGCAATGTATAGGAAATCGTACAGTCGGTCTAGACTGACTATAATTTTCCTACTTGTTTTATTTTGCATTTTGCCTAAACTCCTCGTATCGAGTGTGTTTTGAAGTTAAAATATATTTTTTGAAACAGTTTTTCTAATGTTTTCATGACTGGCAACTGCACTTGTAAAGTGTACAAATCTATTTTCTATTTACACATGTTTTTGGTAGAAGATAACATCGTTCGTTCAGTCGTTTTGTTTGGCATCCAACAAAATCGTTAAAATTGATTTCAAATTGCTTTGTAATTGATTTGCCAACACCAGTAATTTATGGTTGTTTCTTTTTTCTTTTTTTTTTTTGGTTAATAGAAAAAACAGTATTTATAATCGTATAAGATAAATTTTGCACTTCAATATTAAGTGATGAAAATTTAACACAACTTTGTTTTGAAGTTAATGCATTTTTAATGTTAATTTATTTTTTTATAATTTAAAAAATGTTCTAAAAAAAAACTGTGAATTACGCAGGTGTCCAATTACACTGTACAACACTAACCTAATCACTATGGGGTCAGGGTATAATAAGTTTGTGCTGATGTTCGAAACTATCAACAAAATTTGACCTAGATCAATCTTTTATTATACAGATCGACACAGGGTCACATATTAATCGATTTAGCTATGTTCGTCCGTCTGTCTGTCCGTCCATTCATCTGATTGGCCATGTAATCCTTGTAATCAAATTACAGATTGAAAATATGAATATGTTTTGATTAAATTTAGTACATAAGCTTTTATCAACCACACGACGAACGCTACTGCAATTGGTGAGAATTGGTGCATGATCCAGATTATATATATATATATATATCGGAAAAATTTGCTGTATAGGTTTATATTGTACCCACTAATCAGTAGTATAAAAAGAAACTCTGTGGAATCATTTTTTTGTCTTGGTCCCCATACAAAGCTGATTCTCGATCTTCACTTAAATCAATCAAAAGGACAAAAATATTACATAGTTTTTTTTTTAAATTTTGGTTATATGTAAATTAAGAAAACGTTATATTTTTCTTTTAAAAAAATTATTGTTGTGTGTTTTGTTAGAACACACAACGTCTTTATTGTTTCACGATAAAATACAGAGTGAAGTTTAAACTTAAATTACCCTAATTAATAACCGCAGGTTTTTGCTTACTTTCACACCACCTTAATCGAGTTGCTCGTGTACGTCGCAGACGTTGTGTCAGCATGTGAACAAGCTGCGTTGCGGAATGTGTCTCAAATATCGCAGACGCGACGTCAGCTGTGTGAACGTGTGAATTTCTTTTTTTATTTTGTTATTTTAAATGTTTCTCGTGTTAACTCCTCCCTCCTCAAATGCAATCGTCCCGATTGCCTAGAACGTGTGTAAGTCGTAAATGCTTGGTTTTTTTTTCTCGGGTTTCCTCTCTGTGTCTTGTACTTTTTCTATTTGTTCTAATGAAATTGTTTCTGTTTCTGACCTTTCTTTTTTCTGTTTTAATATCTTCTTCATTGTTAACCAAATCGTGATGACTAGGGCTGAAATTATGGTAATTGTACTTGAAGTTATCAGCAAGTTATTCTTGGTTTCCAATAGTTCCAATCTCTCAAAATTTCCCATATTGATCTTATGGAGTCGTTGTAGGGATAGGACTTCTTCTGTTTTTGCGTTTGCTGCTTTTGGTTGTAGAGAGACTGGGAGAGGTTTGCTGCCGCTTACTTCTTTGGAGAAATATTCACGATCATCGATTATTATTGTTGTATTGTAATATTTAAGTAGATAAGTTCCATTTAAAATTATTTCTTCATTGTTCACACTGATTTTGCCGTTATATTGATTTAATAATAGAATATCACTTCCGATTTCCTCTACGGTGGGTATGTGTTCGTTGTTTACCTGGGTGCAGTTCCCTATCTTGTTCTTAAATAGATTTGTTATACAATTATCATCTCTTAATTTTATTAATTTATCTCTATTACATATGGTTAGATCATTATAATTTTTGCATTTATCTTTAATAGCAAATAAAACATTATTACAATTCAAAATTTTATCAAATTCAATTCTATCAATTAAATGACCAATTTTTACTGGTTTTGCTAAATACATTTTGCAGATATCATTTTGAGTGATTGAAATACTTAAAATGTACAGAATTTCTTTATTATTTGTAACGATTTTTACATTTCCGAATGATAATAACTCATCTACGTTAAATAATGGTATATTATAATTAGTCAGAACATCATTAAGTACTTCGATTTCAGTTTTTGATAAAATAAATGAATTTACAATATTAACTTTGGCCCATTGGATGGCATATTCGATGTTCTGTAATTCTTTTTCTATCAAAATCAATTTGTGTTCTAATTTACTTGCTAACTCGTTATTCCAATCTTCTCTTTTAACTTTCAATATTTCGTTAGTAATATTCGATATTTCTTGTATTCTGTCAATAGTCAGTTCATTTATTACCATTTGTCTATTATTATTTTCTAAAAGATTTCCGATCTTTTGATTAAGGATTTCCCAATCATGACTGTCTGGAGTTCCGGCAATCCACTTCCATGCACTGCCTATAAAATCTATTGATCTCTTCTTTCTACCTGGATGTTTGAATGTAATGTTCGTATTTAAAATTGTTTCAAGTTCTTCTGATAAGGCTTGATATTGTTCGAGATTGATTGAGTGTATAACTTTAAATGTGCCATTCTGTCTCCTTGCGATACCATTCTGAATGGTTATCAATCTAGAGTTGGAGTAGTCTAGAATGTTGAAATCTGCTAACGCGCTGTTTATTAATAATCTGTAAAAAAAAAAGTAAAATAAAAGTAAAGAAATATTTCGTCAATTTCTAATATGACCTTTGTGGATAACACGGCCGCTTTCGGTAACTACGGTTGTCCCTCTATTTTCCCTAATAATATCTTCTTTAAAGCGATTACTCAACTTTGTACCCAACCTTTTATTAGTTTTTACGTAAATCAACTGACCGGGCACATATTCTTTTGTAGGTTTTTTATTTTTGTTATGATAACTTAAGTCTTTTTCCTGTTTTCGTTTCAGTCTCTTAACGTTGGATAGTCTTGTCGTCTCATAGTCTTGGGGAGAAAAATCAATTGTTCGCCCAAAATACAAGTCAACTGATTTCTTATTAGTCGTCGAATGGAACGTGTGATTATATTCATTCACCGATCTTTCCAGCAATTCTTCAAAATCTCTGGATGTTCCATCATTTTTCAGGCATCTCATGATTTCCGCTAAAGTAGAGTGGAATCTTTCTATTTGACCATTTATTTCGCTCTTGTATGATGGGGTGGTAAATACATCAATTTTTAGATCATCTTTCATCATGAATTGTATGGATGCGGAGTTTAAGGAGGGTTCGTTGTCCATAACCACATACTTTGGCACTCCATATGAAAACAAAATTTCCCTAAGGGGTTTTCGGACATGTTCTATAGATCTTCCGTTTAATAATTTTACTTTTGCGAACTTAGAAAATTTATCAATTGATGTTAAAATGAGTTTTTTATCGGTCGAAAAAATGTCGATATGGACAATATGCCCTGGATATGTTGGTATGGGAGTTTCGCGTAATTCTGGATTATTTGGGTGTCTCTCATATTTTCCTTTTTTACATATGGAACATAATTTTATAATTCTTTTTATTTTACCTGACATGCCAGGGAAATAATATTTTTCCAACATTTGCTTTTTATTTTCTCTATCATTTCGATGAGCCCTATTGTGTGTTTCTATTATCAGATTTTCTTGATCGTTCTCAGATGTTATATCTTCAACGGTCGACTGTGTAAAGCGGCATTTGTAATTTGCGAAATGATTGGGATAAAATAATTGGATTTTTCCCATTATCCATTCTGGAGTTTTTATTCCGTTAATGACAGACGGATTCAGATATTTTCTTAGAATGTTCACTAGGATTTGTTCGTCGTATTGGGGTTCTTTAATAATGTGTCTATGTACTCCGGGAAATACAATTTGAAATTGGTACGATGATGTGTTGTCCACATTTATAAATAACTGATTTTTGAAAACATTTATTGGAATTTCTACGCTATGTATTAAATGTTCTGACGAACTTTCTGCGCTGTTTTCGGTGGGGGTCAAAGAGGTTATTTGAGCATTTATAGGATTTAATCCTATAGGGACTCTGGATAGAGCATCAGCAACTACATTTGTTCGTCCAGGTTTATACTTCAACTCGTAGTTATACTCTTCCAAAATACATTTCCACCTTTTCATTTTTGAGTTATTATTATTATTACTGAGGGCGTATGTCAAGGGCTGGTGATCCGTGTAGATCACCACTTTTTTGGAACCATACAAATAATTTCTTAGAGAGTTCAGTGCCCATATAATGGCTAACATCTCTCTTTCATTAGTTGCATAGTTCTCCTCTGTTTTATTCAATGTTCTGGAAATAAATGCAATTGGTTTTTCTTCTTGACTTAACACTGCACCAATTGCAAAGTTGGAAGCGTCTGTAGTCAATTGAAAATCTTTTTCAAAATTGGGATATGATAACAAAACTTCACGTGAAGCCAATGCGTTTTTCAATTGATCGAATGCATTCTTGGATGAAGTATCCAATTCTATTTTCGTCTGACTTGATATAGATTTTGAAATTCGTCCGTCCGATCCTCTCAGAAGCGCCGTCAATGGTTTTGCAATATCTGCATAACCCCTAATAAACCTTCTATAGTACCCGGAGAGTCCGAGAAATGACCGAAGTTCTTTTAGTGTTTTTGGATAGCAAAATTTCAAAATTGAATCGACTTTTTTGGGATTTGTCATTATACCTTCTTTTGATACCACGAAGCCTAAAAATTCAACCTCATGTTTGAAAAATTCGCATTTGTCTAGTTGAACTTTCATATTAGCTAATTCTAGTGTCCTAAATATTGTTCCCACGTGTTCCAGATGAGATTTCTCATCCTTACTGAAAATTATGATGTCGTCCACATATACGTAACATATCTTCCCAATAAATTCTCTCAAAATATCGTCGAGTGCTCTTTGAAATATTGATGGAGCATTTTTCAGCCCAAACGGTAACCTGGTATATTCATATTTTCCGTTGTTTACTGAAAAGGCTGTTTTTTCCCTATCCTCTTCTCTTAATGTTATCTGATGAAAGCCGCTCTTAAGATCTAACACTGTAAAGTATTGATTCCCACCTAAGTTGGATAGAACGTCATTAATTTCCGGAATGGGGTACCTGTCGGCCACAGTTACTGCGTTTAATCGTCTAAAATCGACAACTAATCTGTATTTTTTCTGTCCTGAAAAATCTCCTTTTTTGGGTACGACCCATATGGGTGAATTATATGGAGACCGTGATGGTCTTATAATGCCAACGCAAAGGAGACGATCGATTTCTTTTTCTACAATATCTTTTAAGGCCATTGGGTAAGGGTAACTTCTAGCGTATATTGGTGAATTATTCGCTGTGCAGATGTCACCAATTACGGTAGTGGTATATGTCAATTTCTCATCAGGGTCTGCAAAAAGGCAACGATGTTGTTTTATGAGATTTTCTAATGACACTTTTTGGTGACTGGGTAGGTGTTGTATTCTTAATTCGAGGTTATTTACGTTTTGTGACAAACGTTGTTTAATAGGTATCTTTTTACCTCCTCTAATTGTGAAATAGTTTTCGGCTGTATGAATAACTGCTAAAATTTCTTTCAAACTATCGTTCCCTAAAATTCCATCAAACGAGATTAATCCAGGCAATAAGTAGAATTTGATTGGGGCGTTGTCAATTCCGAAAAGGTCTACTAATGTATGTTGAGTAATTTGTATGTCGCCACCTACTGATTTCGCACCGAATATTTCTTTATTGTGTCTGGGGTTTTTTACTAACTCTGGTTTAATGTAGTTCTTATTACTTCCTGTGTCTAATAAAAATGTCAATATTTGTCCGTCCCTCGTTCTTGTCTCAAAATAAGGTAACGACGAACAATTTAGCCTAAAAAATTTACAGCAAGTTGGATATCGCTTAGTTGGTTCTCCTGGGTTTCATTTGTTATAAATTCTTCTGGAAATTGTTCGAAATATTCTTCGGTGTATCCGTACGCTTCTTCTGGTTCCTCAATTTCATGTCCTCCGTATGAATAATTATTAGCCTCTTCTAAATTATTGTTCGGCCAATATTCGGTATTTAAATGAAAATTTCTTTGTATCTTGTTCATGGGAGCTTGAATTGAGTTTTCTGCTGGTCTCTTAAATGGCAGATTACGTTGGGGCGTTACTTGCATAGAACGGTCTATGTCCATTGGTTCTGGTTTTTGTTGATTGTTGTAGTGGTTTTGCCGTTGTCCCTGATATTGATGACGTTCGAAACTTCTTTGTACATTCGATGGGATTTTCTGGTAATTATTTTGGTAATTTTGACCGTTGTAATATTGTCTATTTTGTAGATTCTGGTTGAATCCTGCCCCCTGATGAAACCTAAAATTTGGTAAGGTAGGTCTATTATTACCCACTCCACCAATATGGGCTAATTCAGGGTAGAAGTTCGGTCTGTACTGAGGTAAAGTTTGTCTAAGGTTATCCTTGCGCGTTTCGCTTCTTGTTATGCGATTGTGCGCGTAGTCCCTTCTAAAAGACATATTATCTAGTTTTAGGCAAATCTGAAGAGCCTGCGGCAGGGACGTTGGTTCCCTTATACTTAATAATCTAGGTAGATCGCCATTGAGTCCCCGTACAAAGGTATCCAATGCCTTTTCCCTATACGTATTTGTCATAGTTCGGAGACTTCCCTCGTTTAATTCTAAGCAAGAAACTTTGTCTAGGATTAAAGAAAGTGTTGGTACACACTTTGATAAAATTCAGATATTGATTTGCTTCCCTGACAAAGAGATGTCATTTGGTATTCTAGAGTGCCTATGTCACGTTTGTCTGAATAGTGCATCATTAGGCACTTTCTTATCTTAATCCAATCTAATGGTGTTCGATAAGATTCTAAGGCAATATCGGCATCGCCGATGATTTTAGTACGAATTGTGTGCAATATTGCGTAATATCGCGCAGTTCCTTTCAAAGTTTGATAAAGTTCTAAGACCCTATCAACCGATTTTCTCCATGAATTGAATTCTCCTGGTTTCCCTGAGAATTCCCGCAAGGACCTAACAACATCCGGAACTTTATCTAATTCCTCTAATTTTGTAGTTATGGTACCTATTGGTTGATCTACTCCATCATCTGAAAAAATATCGTGAGAAGGGTTTATTGTTCCTCTTATTAACTCTCTAATCTGTTCCATTTGGACTTCATTCAATCCCGAAACAATATTAGCCGAAGGACTGGCCATGTTCAAGGACCGACTAAATTTTTCTGTCAATTCGTTCAAAGTATCGTCTGGCATTTTTCTTTCTTTTTTGTTCTTATAGAGAAATTTGGAATATGAATTTTCTTTACACTGAATATTTAATTTTTTTAATAAGATTTACAAACGATATTCTCTTTGATTCTGTCAACCACTACAGAAATATTAATGTCAAATATAAAATTTTAAAATAATTACTTATTTTACATAAAAATAAAGTATTGTGTAAAAAAAAAAAAAAAATTTTATAAATAAATGTCTTACATTATTAGCAGCATCGCAAGAATCAGGTAATTTACTGGAACTTGATGATGTGTGGACGTCTTGATAATTGAAGGGATGATGATTGTTGAAGACACTCCTTTCGGTGTAATTATATTATTAGATGTAATTTGTTTCTTTTTTAGCTTTAAAATTTTAATAGTTTACTTCTTTGTTTTTCTTGTATTGGTTTATTTTCGACTTGATCTTTGTATTAAATTTTAATTAGTTTTATTAAGTTTACTTTCATTTTAGTTCGAATTTTTTTTTTCTTTTATTTGCGACTGTCTGAATTATATTATTATTTTCAAATTAATTAATTTTTTGTTATTTAAAATCTTTTTCACATAAAATTTTTACACTTTTTCTCTCAAATAGTTTTCTTTAGTTTTACTAAGTTTTTTTTTCTTGTATTGTCTCTTTGAGTCTAAAATATTTATTATTTTCTGGTTTAGATAACTTTATTCAGATTATTTACTTGTTTTTATTTTAGTTGGAACTTTCGTTCACTTAACTTTTCTTATATTGATTTTTGCAAAAGTCACTTTAAATCTTGATTATTTTATTATTTTTTTGTTCTTACAATAAATTTTATTCGGCTACAATTATTTTTAATTTAGTTTCACAAACATTTATTGATTTTAGCAAATGTCATTTTAGATATTGATTACTTTATTAGTTTTAATTCTTAAAATAAATTTTATTCAGTTACACTTATTTTTTCTTTAGTTTCACAAACATTTATTGATTTTGGCAAATGTCCTTTTAAATCTTGAATATTTTATTAATTTTTATTCAGCTACAATTATTTTTATTTTTATTCACAACTTTTCTAGTATTTATTTTCGCGAATGTCACTTTACGCGAGCTTATCAGGCTTTGGCATAACGCACAATCCGTTTTATCCTTTTTAGGATTACTGAGGGGCCTGACAAGGCTTGACTCGAATTTTACCGTGAGGACCTTTCAGGGTCCCTGCTCGGGCGCCAATTAAGGAAACGTTATATTTTTCTTTTAAAAAAATTATTGTTGTGTGTTTTGTTAGAACACACAACGTCTTTATTGTTTCACGATAAAATACAGAGCGAAGTTTAAACTTAAATTACCCTAATTAATAACCGCAGGTTTTTGCTTACTTTCACACCACCTTAATCGAGTTGCTCGTGTACGTCGCAGACGTTGTGTCAGCATGTGAACAAGCTGCGTTGCGGAATGTGTCTCAAATATCACAGACGCGACGTCAGCTGTGTGAACGTGTGAATTTCTTTTTTTATTTTGTTATTTTAAATGTTTCTCGTGTTAACTTGTATACTAGATGTAACACCACTCCCCCACAAATCGAAAAGAAAGTGCTCACTCAAAGTCGCAAGGCTCTCACTATTACAGTATTCCAGATATATGACATTATTATTTACATTGTATGGGGGTGCCACCATTTTTCGTCTGACTACTCACGTTAATAATAGATGACCTAAGATATATTTCCAAAGCTGTGTCTGCCATAGTACTCGAGATATATGATATTGAGTAATAACTTTGTATGGGGGGTACCACTAATCTGATCCTGCTCATTTTGGGTATAGCTACTAACATTAATATTAGGTGACTTCACACAAATTTGCAAAGCTCTCCCTATCATAGTACTCAATATACATATATGATACTAAAAGTTTACTTTTTATGGGAGGGGCCACACCCACTAAAAATATCAAAAAATTATAGCCTATAGCCATATCCGCAATATGACTCAAAAAATTTCAGGAAGATGAGATGGGGAGTTACGGAGATTACCTCCTACAAACAATTAAACCAACAACCAAACACCTATTACCTCTTTATTATAATAGTATCGGGTGCAATTTCTAGGCAACTTTATTTTTCAACTTAGCCAATTCACAAACCAACAACTTTTTGGTTTATTATTATTGTGAGTGAAGAAAACAAACTCACATTAACAAATTTAATAATGTATAATTTTATTTTATTTAATAATGTATAATTTTATATATGTGTTGGTAGCAACTTTAAATGCAATTTACTCAAAATTAGGAAAAAAATTAAAAATCTGTAAATCTGGTGAGCAGCTAAAAAGAAGTACTTTTCAAATAATATACGTTTGGTCGAAATCGGTATAAAACGGTAGAACAAAACATCGGTCACAAGAAATCGTCTAGCCTATTATTATTATAGATATGTTTGAGAAAAGTAGCTGACTTTACTAAATATGGTACTGATCGGTCCATTTAAAAATAACATCGGATATATACTTCTCCATATCTGCAGGCCACAAATTAATAACAATAGCACTCAAATTTGGTTTGATCATATTTCCTATATGCTCTTATTACCTGAGCAAAGTTGGATCCAAGACCCTCTCTCGAAACGAATGGTATAGGGTATTGTCAATTCAGATCCGCTATAATATTCTTATCTGTTATTATTTGCTTTTGGTGGGAATTGTATTGAATTTGACCATTATGTATTTGAAAGTGGGACAATTGTCATTTTACACAAAGTGGTTTGATATCGACGATTGTTATACCCTATACCGCTATGTGGTCAGGGCATAATGGCTTTGTGCTGATGTTTGTAACTACCAAAAATAGTAGACCTAGACCCATCTTTTATATCGATCGACTCAGAATTACTTTCTGAGAATCACTTTCTGAGTCGATTAAGCGATGTCCGTCCGTCCGTCCGTCTTTGTGTCTATGTAAACCTTATAATCAAACTACAGGTCGCAACTACGAGTATGAATCTATTTTGATGATATTTAACATAACTTAAATTGCTACAAAATACAAATTATCATATAGATCTTGGTATAATTGGGGTTGTGTATGTTTATTACTCCCATTAAACAGTAGTACAAAAATAAACCCCATAGGACAAATCTTAGACAAAGCCCCCATATATGTAAAGCTACTTCACCTAAATTTATCAAAATACAAAAATATTGCACAGATTTTTCTCAGATTTGGTATTAATATATTTTTGCAAAAAATAAGTGGACTTTTTCATATTCAAAGGCAAAAAAATTAATAACAATGCAAGTCAAATTTGGTTTATGCTTATTTTCTATATCCAATTAGTTGGACCTAGGAGATATGGTATAGGGTATCGTATATTCGGTAGACCGTCTATAAAATTCTTACTTGTTTTTATATCCTCGTTACCACTGTACAGAGCATATATATCAGTTTGTCATTCATCCTTATAACGACCCGAGACGATATAGAGATGTCCGTCTGTCTGTACACTGAAAGTAAGGTCATTCACAAATTAAAAGATTTATCTGGGTAAACTTAATATTATTTTACATGATTGCAACCAGGTTGTTTATGAAAGTGAAGTAGCTCGGATATCATTGTGCTAAGATATGGCCTAAAATATGGAGACGCCTCTAAAAGATGCTTAAAATTCTGATGTAAAAATAGACTTTTGTACTGGTAAATAAATATTTTCGTCTCCTCTGAGTGAATTCTCCGAAGAGTGAATTCAAAGGAAACACTGTTCTGTTGCTTCATTTTAAATGATTTCGGTATTAACAAAAAAAAAGAAGAAAAAAAATACTAATAAAAACTGATTATGGAAAAATAATAATTGATATTAAAATGAGAAGAATTGACATTAAGAAAATAAAAATTTATTTTAGAGAATAAACTATTAATTCGTACACCAATTATTTTTTTTTTGTGATATACAACTTTCTAGGCAACACATTTTACGAAATAATAATGACTACACCAAACCCGTTGTACGTGTCTGAAAGCTTCTTTTGTTATCTTAAAATTCTTGATAATCTTCTTTTAATACAATGTTTTAACAAATTTTAATGAACTGACAGTTCATTTGATTCCTTAAAAATTAATTCATGCAGTGTATAATTTTTATACCCCACACCACTATGTGGTTTGGGTATAATGACTTTGTGCTGCTGTTTGTAACTACCAAAAATGTTTTACCTAGACCCATCTTTTAATATACCGATCGAATCAGAATCACTTTCTGAATCGATTTATCGATGTCCGGCCGTCTGTACGTCCGTCCGTCCGTCTGTATGTCCATGTAAACCTTGTAATCAAACTACAGATCGCAAATATAAATATATATTTTGAAGAAATTTGGTATATAAGCTTTCGTCGGCCATAGGATGAACGTTATTGAAATTGGTGAATTCGGTCCATGTTCAGACCTAGTCCCCATGCAAATGACCCCTATGAAATCGACATAAATTGCTATAAGATCCAAATTATTATATAGATCTCAGTCAAATTGGGTTTGTATGTATTTATTATACCCATTAATCAGTAGTCCAAAAATAATCCATATAGGACAATTCTTAGTCATAGGCTCCATATAGAGCTGTTTCCCGATCTTCACTTAAATCTACCAAAAGCAAAAATATTGCAAAGGTTTCAAAAGTGGTTTGTATATTTTTTTCAAAATTAATATGACTTTACCAAATATGGTCAGGATCGGTGTATTTTTCGATCTAGTCTTTATATAAATATAGCCCACGATATGAACTTTTTCATATCTGCTTATTTTATTTATGCTTATTTTCTATATCCAATTAGTTGGACCGAAGAGATAGGGTCTCTAAGCCATGGTATAGGGAATCGTGTAGTCGGGCTAGACCAACTATAATTTTCTTACTTATTTTAATTTGAAACTGTATATTATCGCCACCTTCGCTATGTTAAAAAGCTTCGACTCGCTTTGGTATTGCATTTAAAAATTATTATCACTTTCAGGAATGATATAACGTGTACTCTCTCTTAAAGGGACATCTAAGCGACATATTAGAGTTTTCGGCTTATGAAAGAGGTAGAAAAAGATCAGTTTTATTGCCAAAACAAGAACATATAAATATTAGAGAAAGTAAACATCATTTTCAGTAACATTTTTTCAAGAAGTGAAAAAAATAGTTATGCAAGTTATTCAATTGGATTTAAAAAAGTCAAAAATTTTTGCTTGGGAGTCTTGCCTTTAATTTCAATAAATTGAAGATGTCTTTGAAAGTCAGTAAGAAATTGAATACCTTTAAGGTCACTGTGATGTAAAGAAAAAGCTTTTAGTTTTCTTGTAGCCAAATAAGCTTGTTTATAAAAAGTTAACTTGTCGTCACTTTCTAGTTCATCTTCAGGCGAGTTGAGAAGCAATTAACATTTCACTAATAATGTTTTCATCATTATCTAAATTGGTATAGGGTACGTTCGTAAATGCAGTAAATTTGTGCATCACTGCAGCAGTTATGCCAAGTTTTGTAGCTGATGCGTGATCAGTTGTTGCAGATGCTTTGTAACTGCTCAACATTTGCACATAGTTTGCTTTTTAGAACGTTTTGCAAAAGATAAAAAACACGTTCACCACAATAACATAAACAAATATTATTGAAAATCTTGATTTTAAAAATGACAACTTTTTGTTAACTTATAATAAAAACAGAATTAAAAGAAAGATGAAACGATTTTTGGTTATTAAAAATCAATTAAAATGAAAAAGAAGGCGGATTCCTAAAATAAAAAACTACTTTGAAATTATAAAACGATATTATTTAAATTTGTGTTAACAATTTCTATATAATGCACTACTTACTATTCCATTCTGCACCATTGTTTAATTTTTTTTTAAACTTCGCGCTCTATTGCATCAGTAATAAAATGATGCCATAGTTGCAAAAATTTGCGGCAGCACTGTCAATTGTTTGCATCAAAAAACTTTTGACATAAATCAGTGCTGCCAAGTGATGCTTTTTTGAACGTTTTACTTTTATTATGCTGCAGTGATGCATAACTACTGCAATACGAACGTACCCATAGTCTTCGATATCAACTTGGATCTGTGTCTGAACTCGATTAACAACATTGGTGAACTGAGCAAGTGCTGATAGTGGAAGTTCATCTTCTGCGATCTAACCGCTATCGTCATCGGGGATATCTTTTTTTCCCAAAACCAGCTTTCCTGATTTCCAATTTTCTACTGTCTGTTGACTCACTTGATCCCACGCTTTGTGTATGAAATAAACAACATCTAACAAATTTTTTTATTTTGAAAAATCCGAAGAAGAATTTGCATCTTCCATCTGCAACAAAATATTTTTCAAAATAAATATTTGTACAAAAAGTTTGTTTTTATAACGCCTTGATCCAGGGGCTAACAAAATGCTGTTGTGTTTACTGGGAGAAAAACACCTTTAACATTTTTCAATTTGAGATCGCGAGATCTTGAAGCTGCATATTTCTATAGAACTGCACTTTAAAATCAGTCATCAAATCAGATGTCATCCAAGCCTTTTTGTTTGATCGCCACGTAACTGGTAAATTGTTGAAATTAATGTTGGGAAATGTCCGAGGCTTTGAAGCTTTCCTAATAACAAAAAGACGTTCCGTTTCTCCAGCCATATTGACGCAGTGTAACATCGTGAGCCTATCCTTGGCCATTTTTCAACTTTAATTGCTTTATCGGGAAATGTACGAAAAAACAAGCCAGTTTCATCTGCATTATAAATTAAGTAATTAAAACATTATTCACTCGCGATCGGAAAAATCTGAAACACCCCTATAATAACGACAATAATTGTTACAACCAGATTAATTAAAAAAATCTAAAATAATTCATTAGCAGTTATAAAAAAATAAAAATAAAAAGATAGTAATAAAATAGAAAACAGAGAAATTGTATATGTTGTTTATGACTTATTTTCGTTTTTTTCCGATCGGGAGTGGATAATGATTAATTTTTAATGTTAAAGATGTGCGCGTTGAAAAACATGTTCTGTTTTTTAAGCAATACACGTGCAAGAAAACGAACTTCAAATAAAGCTACACTCGAATCTATATGGTTTATGTGTGTTTGAAACAAAAAATACGTAATAGAAAAATGTTTGTGTAGATAATGAAATAGTAAACCGAAACACAGTCGTGATGTGTTCGACACCGTACAAAATTTAGAAACACACATAATTGATATGAAAATAAAAATGTGTGCTGGCTACTTTAAAACAGAACATTCTGTGTTTGATGTATGTATTTTCTAATCCTTGGTTATAACTACTTGTACAGAAGCGAACATTTTGATATATTACAACGTTAGCCTTCGAAAGGTATTCGCAAACCTTCAAAATGAATTAGTGCCATTAAAATCACTGCATTTTGTCCATCAAATTCACTAAAGAAATATAACTCTACTTAAATTTTCTACAAAATTCTCTTCAGAATTTTAATTTCTTTGGTGCATGACTTATTAACTCGTCTAAGAATGCATCGTTAACCTTATTAATAATTTTTTATAATGAATATTCATAAATTTCGTTCAAATGTTTATTATTACTAATTATTAAAAAAAAAAACCAATTTAGATAAATATATTTAACAACTATTTACCATAAAATTGTAATTTTCATCGCAGCAGTAGATTTTTATTGATAAATAGAATTTCAATTAAAGAAAACTTTACGTGTTTATTGCCAGTTAATAATAATGCTAACAAATGTTCTCCAGCTTGATTTTAATTTGTCATATCTGAGAAGCCGCCACTAAATTGTATAATCATATGAATTTTTAATTACTTTTCTAGTAGCTCCACGCCAATCCACACACTTGGATAAGCACACATACACACACACACACGCTACTTCACAAAATACGATAAATTCCAATATTTAATATAAAGAACCCAATCAAAGCTTTTTACTAACTAACTGTGGGATACCAACTATGGTATGACCAAAACATATTTATTGTCATTAACATTAACGATTGAGCGAGCGGTCGCTATATACACACATATGTAATAATATACACTCACACACACACGCCACAGGCCAACATCTAAAAAGAGCGCCTAGATTTGTTTCTACTTGTTAAATGTGTAATTCAGCAATTCATGAATATGTTGGGGCAGACAGACTCGTGCCGTATGATTTGAACATTCAAATGAATTCCTGCTGTTTAACACATGCTTACATGTCTGGTATTTAGCATCAGCCACAATTGAAAATTACAAACATTTCCCTTGAATTTGCTTAGCTTTTTTTCATCCGTAGTTTTAATTTCTACTTCATTTTGTTTTTTTCTCTTCTTTTTTTTTTATCAAATGTAGCATGTTTCGTAAAAAAGTGTATGTTTATTTTTTCCAACTGACAATCAATGGCATTGGTTTGTCGTCTTTTTCCTTAGTGTGTCGTTAAGTCTGTTGATTATTTGGTCGGTTGGTTGCTGCTGCTGCTGGTTGGTTGGTTGGTTGGTTACTTTGCATTGGTTTCAGTTTAATGTTTATGGCCCCAGTTTAAATGACTAGTGAATTGTTGGCGGTTTGTTTTAGTAGTTTGAAGTGCTTGGGTTAATTTAATACTACATTTAATTTCAAGTTATAATGTTGGGGGAGCAACATACTGTATAAAAAAAAAACAAGTGATAATGACAAATTTCTTGTTTAGTTAAAACTTTAGTTGAAAAAATACCCTGTAACTAAAGTAAAGTCAAACGTAATTGTATAATTTAGTTTACAAGATTTCATGCTTAATATCGAATAACTCAATTTGTATAAAGTATACACCGACTAACTGAGTCTGGAATGCTATGTTATTAGTATTAAATTTTACAAAATTATACTCATAACTCATATGTATTAATGAGTGGCACAGCTCCGTGCCGCTAAATAGGAACACAATGCTAATATGGGAGCTTCAAGCAAATAAATCAAAATGTGCTGTGATATACAAATTAAATAGTTCACATTAGTTAAACTTGAAAATCCTTTTATTTCCACTAGCAGATGCCAGCCCTCGAAATTCGAGTGCAATTTCTAGGCGCCTTAATTTTTCAACTTAGCCAATTCACAAACCAACATTTTTATGGTTTATTATTGTTGTGATTGAAGATAACCAACTCATTAACAAACACATTAACAAATTTAATAAAACACACATAGCATATGTATAATTTGAATTTACTCAAAACAAAGGAAAAAATTTAAAAATCTGTAAATCTGCAAAACGGCTGAAAAGAAATACCTTTCAAACAATGTACGTTTGGTCAAAATCGGGATAAAATGGTAGAACAAAATATCGGTCACAAGAAATCGCCGAGCCTATTAATATTATAGATAAAAAGCATAATGAAAGTCATTCACATAATTAGTTAATTTGACTAGTACTTTTTAAAAAACTTGTCGTACCGACATTAATTCTGCATACTTAGGCCATTCACACTCAAGTCTTATGAAAACAGTTGTTTAGAAAAACAAACAAATTTATTTTGAAATTTATATTTTATTTCCACTTACTTTTTGTTTACCTTTTTTTAAAGTTACAAACAACTCTGGTCCGAAGAAAATGAAAAGCGTTTAGAAATGTTTCTAAAAATTAAAATAATCTGACCCATAAAAACAAAGTTTTTATCAAAACTCTTTCTTTCCTGCATATGAGTTTTGAATATCTCAGTGACTGTGCGTGACTATGCGTAACTGCGCGTGACTAAGTCAAAGTTAATCTATTTTTCTCAGGAAGTGTATGGACCAAGTTTGAGATCGATCGGATGAGGGGAAATGACATTTAGATCACTCCGTGACTGTGCGTGACCACTCGTGACTGTGCGTGACTAAGTCAAAGTTAATATTTTTTCACAGCAAGTGTATGGACCAAGTTTTAGATCGATCGGATGAGGGAAAGTGACATTTAGATCACTCCGTGACTGTGCGTGACCACGCGTGACTGTGTGTGACTACCCCAAAATGAATCTTTATTCACGACAAGACTGTGGGCCAAGTTTCAGACCAATGGGATAAGGGAGAATGGCGTCCACCCATGGCAGACAGACAGACAGAGAGACAGAGAATATGAGTTAAAAGAAAGAGTTTAAAAACCGTCGGACTTCGAAAATTGAATCACACAGACTGTCAATTTCATAACATAAGCTTTTTACAACTTTTTCATAATACTCGACTTTTTGACAGGTCGTATTACAAAGTGTGATAGTGTAAACTGGCATTTGACAAGGTAGACTATCGACTTTTGCTTTCAAAGTTAGATTTACTTGGATTAACTAACACCTCGCAGTTTAAATTGTATAAGGTCATATCTCACGGATAGAAAACAGAGTGTTCGATTTAGAAACAAAGGCTCAAAATATTTCACCTGTACTTCTGGTGTTCCTCAAGGCATTTTTATACCCTATACCACTACGTGGTTTGGGTATAATGACTTTGTGCTGCTGTTTGTAACAACCAAAAATATTTGACCTAGACCCATCTTTAATTATACCGATCGAATCAGAATCACTTTCTGAGTTGATTTAACAATGTCCGTCCGTCCGTCCGTCCGTCCGTCCGTCTGTGTGTCCATGTAAAGCTTGTAATCAAACTGCAGGTCGCAAATATGAATGTATTTTGATGAAATTTGGTACATAAGCTTTTATCGGCCATGGGATGAACGCTATTGAAATTGGTGAGAGTCGGTCCATGTTCAGACCTAGCCCCCATATAAATTACCCCTATGAAATCGACATAAATTGCCATAAGATCCAAATTGTCATATAGATCTTACTCAAATTGGGTTTGTATGCGTTCATTACATCCATTAATGAGTAGTTCAAAAATGATCTTCACTTAAATCTATTAAAAAACAAAAATATTGCACTGATTCTTCTCAAATTTGTTTGTATATATTTTTGCAAAATACAAGAGACTTTACCAAACATGATCAGGATCGGTCCATTTTTGGACCAAGTCCCTATATAGATATAGCATCCGATATGAACTTTTTCATATCTGCAGCCAAAAAATGAATAAAAATCCCACTCAAATTTGGTTTTTGCTTATTTTCTATGTCCAGTTAGTTGGGCCTAAGAGATAGGGTCTCTAAACGCATGGTATAGGGAATCGTATAGTCGGTCTAGACCGACTATAATTTTCTTACTTGTTTTTTATTTCTTTATATATTTATTTATTTGCTTTCCTGTACAACAAGAACAAATCTTATAATTACAGTACAGGAATAATAATGCTAAGGCATGAGAATTGTTAGTTATAATTTGGCTTTACAAAATACATACATTTTTAATACAGAAAATATTTAAGAAAAAATGGTAAACAATAACCAAGAAAATAATACAAGATTACAAAAAAGAAAAAAATAAAACAAGTTAATTTAATTAATTAATAAAATTGTTATGCAAAATATTCAAAAAGGAATTTTTTAAAATTTGAAGCGTTGCTGTTAAGTTGCTGAGACTGTGGAAGCATATTCCAAAGACGTATAGCGTTGGCGTAGAAATGCCATTCAGATACCAAATAACGAATTAATTCTTTTCCTCGGTTTGATCTGGCGAACCGGATATTTTCATACAGGTAAAGTGGTTTTGCGGTGAAAATTACTTTATGAAGAAACAAAAGAACCCTAATTTTCATCAGATTTTCAAATGATACGCCGAAAAGCTTATTCGTAAAGGAAGAAGTTCCGGCAGACCTTCGTAGTCTAAAAACATATCTAATTATGCTGTTATATAAAACAATAAGTTTGCCTTTACTAAATGAATCACAGCTTGCAAAAAGTTCACACCCGTATAAAATACCGGGAATTAAATACGTTTTGGCTAGAAATATTCTTATATTTAAGGAAGTGAAAGATCGAGTGTGCCATAGAGTTCTGAGCTTCATGTAAGTTTGAACAACAGTCGTATTTATGTGGTTCGACCAAGTTAGAGTGTTATTAAAAGTTACTCCAAGATTTTTTGCTGTTGTAACAAAGTCAATTCTCTCGCCGTTGATGACTATTTCATTCCCAAACTCTGGACTTGCATTTCGTTTGCGTATTAGCAGACATTTTGACTTGCTAGGATTAATGCATAAACCATTTGCTGATTCCCGTCTGTACAATTGACTAAGGTCATAGTTAATTTTGTCTATATTTTCATCTATTTACTCGATTGGGGTGCTCAGAAAGAGTTGTACATCGTCAGCGTACATGTGTATCTTGCAATGAGAAAGATAATCTGGTAAATCATTGATATAGATTGAGAACAAAAGTGGCCCTAATACAGATCCTTGCGGTACACCTTTTATAAGTTGTAAAGGTTCAGATGAGTTGCTATTTACGTATACGGATTGTGTGCGATTTGTGAGATAAGAGGAAATTAAAAGCGTTGATGTTGAGGAAAAATTAAAGAAACGTCTTAATTTCATACAGAGAGTTTGATGATCAACTGTGTCAAACGCCTTGGAATGATCTAGAAGTACAAGGAATGTTATTTTGCTGTCGTCTATGTCACGTCTTATGTTTTCGCAAACGTCAGTTAAGGCTGTCACGCAACTGTGGTTTGCTCGAAAGCCGGATTGTTTGTGGGACATGAAGTTGTGTTGAGTTATATATTCATTCATTTGAAAAAAAATTATCTTTTCAAAAACTTTTGACAAATAATAGAATGGCTATTGGTCGTTGCTCAGAATTTGATTTAGGGATAGGTATTATTTTAGCATATTTCCATATGGTAGGGAAACTGCTTGAAGTTATAATGCAGTTGAAGAAAAATGTTATATAAGGGAGTAAAAGTGGAAGAAGTATTTTAATAAATTTCGGATTTACATTATCATATCCTACAGAGTTTAACTTTACCAGGGAAAAGCATTTTATAATATCAAGTTGATTAACGCATTTAAATTCAAAGGAATTTTCCTCGGCAAAATTTTGAGTATTTCGTATATTATTGTAAAATTCATGATCAACTTCTACTGAAGGTAGATTCGTAAATTTTAAGTTCAATTCGTCAGCGTCTATCGAACAGCTATTATTATTGCATCTTCCAATGCCAATATCTCTAATTGTCTTCCACGCTTGTTTGGAGTCAATGGCAGAATTAAATTTCATAGAAAAAAATTGTACTTAGCAGTTTTGATTTTTCAATTAACATCTCTCCTAGCCGTATGATATTCGTTTTGTAGTTCAGGTGTTTTAAACCTCTTCAATCTCGAGTACGCAATATCCCTTCGATAGATCAAGTCTTTTATAGTAGTAGTAAACCAAGGTTTAATACTGACTGTTTTGGATTTAGTTTTCAGAGGTACCGCTTCGTCGAAAAGTAGTAATAAATTGTTCTGTAGAAAGGTTAATTGATCATCAACAGATGTCATACAGTAAATACAATCCCAGTCAATTTGGTAAAAGTTTGAGTAAAGTAATGCGTAGTTTAGATTTTTGAAGTCACGGTATGAGTAAACCATATTAGCTTGTTGAATTTGATAGTTGTAAGTCAGGAAGATCAAATCGTGTTTTGAAAAGCATGGTGCTGAAATTTGGTTATACAATAACACGTTAGACAAATCACTAACAAAGAAGATATCAAGCAGACTATTGCTATTGGTGGTGTAGTGTGTAAGATTGTAACGATTTACAGGTTCAAGTCCATAAGTTATCATGCTGTCAGTAAGCGCTGATTCATTAATAATATTTGAATTAAAATCTCCAGCTATAATAATATCATTATATCCATCTGTTAAGATCTCCAGTTTATCGAGAAACTTGGAGAACCTAATATTTTTATTTGGCCTGTATACACACCCTGCAAGCATTTTCCTTCCGCTTGATTTGATCTCTACGAAAATATATTCTACCTTATCTTGCTTCTCAGATTTACAGCAGAAAGTACATACAATATGACAATATGGCATTTGGGACCCATTCTGTTTCCTTTTTTTTATAAATGATCTCCCAAAGTTTATAAACTTCAGTAATATCTTAATATACGCTGATGATGTGAAAATTATCTACTGCTACAGTCAATATGCTGATCATGCCTGCCTTCAATCAGATTTGAATAACTTCTTTTTGTGGTGCTATCAGCACTTATTTTACCTTAATTTAAAAAAATGTAATTGAATACATTTTTCCAGAAATAACTTCATCATTAGTCATTGGGTGGATACTAACTAGGATTGGCCCATACATTTCTTGATTTTGGTATAGTTTTTGATCACAAACTTAGTTTTATATCACACGTAACCATGACTGTAGACACGGCCAGAGGAGTTCTCGCTTTCATCAAACGTTGGGCAAAGAAATTTGTCCATCCCTATACTACTAAACAGCTATTTACGACTCTAGTAAGACCGATCCCTGAATATGGCTCCATAAGTTGGGATCCCTGTTATAAAATTCATCAACAACATGTTGAATCTGTTCAGAAGCAAGTTCCACTTTTTTGCTCTCCGTTTACCACCGTGCATGGACAGGCTTGCGTTAATAAAATTGCCGATATTAAAAAGTCGCAGAATCATGCTGAAAGTTTCGTTTGCGATCAGTCTACTTCAAGGAGAATTCAGCTCTGAATTTATTTTCAATTAAATTTGTTTTAATGTTCCTCAACGTTTTTTAAGGCAATTCGAACCACTAAACGTTAAATATTTTCGATCGAACTACGCTCTTGCGGATTCACTCAGGAGAATGTGTTGTGGCTTTAACAACTTATATAGATACATAGATTTTTCACTGCCACGAAATGTAATCAAACAAAATTTAATAATGTACTTTAACTCATAATTTCCGCTTTAAGTTTAGTTTGTTATTTAATTTCTTTTAAAAAACGTAAAGCCAGAAAAAACTGGCAATTTGAACGCACTACGGAAAATAAAGCAATTTTTAATAGATTATGTACAGAAGTTAAAAAAACTGGCAATTTGAACGCACTACGGAAAATAAAGCAATTTTTAATAGATTATGTACAGAAGTTAAAAAAATAATAAATGAGTCTAAAAATAACACTATGTGTGCATATATGAAAAATCTATCTGCAAACAAAGATACAAATTATAGCCTATGGAAGGCCACTAACCAACTAAATCAGTTAACAGTGCATATACCACCAATTCGTAAGTCAAGTGGTAGCTGGTCTAAAGAGGCCAAGGATAAATCTGAACTGTTCGCTAACCACTTTTATGAAAAATTTAAGCCATTGTCAAGACAAACAGCTGATGAATGTATAGAGAAGAGTCCTAAATTAGATAACAAAAATATTAAGCCAATTACAATTCTGGAGCTAAAAAATGTTATATATAAAGATCTAAGCCCAAAAAAAGCACCAGGTTATGATTTAATAACCGGTAAGATAATAAAGATGCTGCCTGAAAAAGCCTTAAAGAAATTACAATTTATTATTAACGCATGCTTTCGCATTCAACATGTTCCACTACAATGGAAAATTGCGGAGGTTATTGTTATCCAAAAACCAGGAAAACCCCCAAATGAAATAACATCATATAGACCTATTTAATTACTTCCTGTAATGTCAAAAATTTTTGAAAAACTTTTTGCTAAAAGACTTCAGTCCATAATAAAACAAAGAAATTTGATACCCAAACATCAGTTTGGATTCAGAGAGCAACACTCTACAGTAGAACAAGTCCATCGTATCATAGATGTTGCTGAAAAAGCACTTGAAAATAAAGAAGTTTGTTCAGCCATATTCCTTGATGTAAGTCAAGCATTTGATCGAGTTTGGCATCAAGGACTTCTATGTAAATTGTACAAAGATCTACGAAAAGAATTCTACAGAATTTTAAAATCTTATCTTACTGATCGTCATTTTAGAGTAAAAGTGGAAAATGAATATTCAAATTTAAAAAAGATAGAAGCAGGTGTACCACAAGGTAGTGTCCTTGGACCCATTTTATGGAGTTTGCAAATTAAATCCGACAACACTTAACAATTGGCCTTGAATTTAGAATATCATTTGGAAATTTTTAACATTTTAATATTTTTTTAAAGATTAAGTCTTCATTTATTGGCATGAGATACCATATGTCCTGGGGCGATACAGTGTATCCTCCAAGGGCTAGGGTTATTTTGACATTTAGTTTTGAACATTCACAGAGAATGAGTTCTGCTGTTTCCAGCCTCTGTTCACAGAACCTGCATGTGTCTGTAACAGACCAACCTTTTATTCGTTGATGACATCGAAGATCACAGTTTCCAGTAAAGAATCCCGTCAAGTTCCTTAAGTCCTTTTTATCAAGGGAAATTAATCTTTCCGACTGAACACTGGATGGAGTTATATATCTCTTAGCTTTCCGTAGCCGGGACTTTTGTTCCAGTGTTCGGCAATTTGTGATTCCTTACACTCCTTCATTTCTCCCTGATGTATCATAATCTAATACAACAGAATGGTTTGGGATGGATGAAAAAATGGCGGGCCCCTCGATTGTCTAGGCAATCTGCCCTTTCGTTGTCCCCGTAACCTTCGTGTACCGGAATTCAGCAAAAATAATAAAATTAGTTTGTTGCACCTGCCTAGTTGCTTGAGCACTACGACGCAATCCAAAACGAGTATAGACAGACGTCACATTATGAGACATAATTGATTTTAGTGCTGCTTGACTGTCGGATGGTATATAAATGGGTGCCCTTTTGTTCTTTCTTCGAAGACATTCAATCACGCATACATAAATAGGGAAGACCTCCGCTTGAAAAATGGATAGGCATTTTCGCACGGGTAAGTCACGTTGAACTTGGGACAAAAATATGTCCGCGTCCGTGTCCCCATTGTTTTGGGCCATCTGCAAACCACACATTCGGACCCATCTCTGGACGTAGTACTCCAGTAGTATGATATTATATATTTACTTTGTATGGGCAGTGCCACAGCCACTGCTCCGATCACACCCATTTTTGCTTCGACTAATCATAGGAACAACTTATGAGCTCGCGCAAAGTCCCGAGGCTCTCACTATTACAGTACTCCAGATATATGACATTTAATATTTACTTTGTATGCCTGATGCCACGCCCATCGGTCCAATTCCGCCCATTTTTTGTCCGACTACTCATATAATAGGTGTCCGACTGGGTCATAATAATAATAGGTGACATCGCACAAATTTTGCAAAGCCAATAAAAATATAAAAAATTGTATAGCCTATAGTTCCTTCCAGATACAGAGTAAGACTCTGAAAAAATTTCAGGAAGATCGGTGTAATGGTGTAGCTCCCTATAAGCTGAATATTATAGATTATTTCTTGAGTTACTAAATTAATTGTATATAATTTTGGTAATTTTCACATTTATAAATATAAAATGTATAACTTTTCTTTAAAATTATCACCGCTATGCTCTGGTCAGTACTGTCGACAACGGCGGGCTTTTGGTTCACACCACTGAACAAACATTTTGTGTAGTATTTTGTGAAATTTCTTGCTCAAATATGATTTTCAATTCTGTCGTGACGTAATTTTTCTAGAGTAGGCTTTATTTTAAGGTATTGCCAAAAGAATACGTCAGGTGGAGTTAGGTCTGGGGTCTACACAAGGTGTCCTATCTGGCTTCCTAGTAAACCCATCTGCAGGGAAAATTCTCATCAATATATGCTCTTGCATTGTGATGTAGAGGTGCCCCGTCCTGTTCTAAAGGTGAGATAGATACTTGCAGCAAGCACAAGTAATTGGGCTGTATTTTCAACAGATATTGTTGTTATAACCGAACTTAAATTTAATAGAATTATTTCGTTCCACAACTGAAATATTTGATTATCACATGAGAGACGCATTTTTGAGAATATTATCTATGTTGTGAGCTCTGATAACATAAAAATGCATTTACTGCAACTAAGCAAAACAAATTCTCAGTGTATCAATTATTTGTTTTTGTGATATTATTTTACATGACATTATAAACAACAAGTGCTGCATACTTAACAACCTGCTGGGAGCAGAACTTTACATACAATACTCGTACATTAAAACCAAATCCACACTAATTTTATGTATCGCACGTAGATTCGATGGAAGTACAGCAAAAACCACTTGGGTACCCTTTCACCTCTTGAAATGCCATAGTTTTATAGATTTTCTTCTTTTTTCTATCTTATTTGTTGTCAATGGTTGCGTTCAAGCTGCTTTTTTTTGTTCGAAAAATACTTCAAGTACTTGCATTAAGTGTTTTGTATGATGAAACTTTTAGTTCTTTTTATATATCTACGAGTATTTTGCGTTCGAGGTATACTTAAAAAAACAAGAGGTTGTTCAAATGTAATTGTATCTGTATCTATCAGTTTTCTATCTTTCGAATTAATGTTTACAATTGTTTCATGTTTTATTGTGTTGTTGCTGCTGCTTATTGTATCTCTCCATCTTCTTGGCTATAACACTTTTTAATGTTTTGTTTTTGTTTTTGTAATTGTAACTTTATTTAAGTACAAGTATCAAAGTGCTGCATATTTCCAATTGTTTTGTGCAGTTTTTGCTTTACTTCACTTATGTTGTATTTTTTGTTGTCCTCATGTCTCTGCTGTCTGTTTAGTAGTTGCCTATTTATATTTGAATTCAAGATTTGCCCTAAGCGTGGGATAATTTAAATTATATTATATAAAATTTTTAATAATTTTTTATATGTGACCGGGAATTCTATTCGGTGTTACTAAAAATAATAAAAAATAATTTTATTATAAATAAGTGGTACCTTAATGAATAGTAAATTGTGATTGGGTCTCTTATGTTTCATGTTTTTATGTCTGCAGCTAGTGGTATTAAGTGTAATCGTTAAAGTAATCGTATCTTTCTCTAGATTTTGTTTTATTTTCTTTCACACCTTGTTTCACTATTTTTTTTTTTTTTCATTATCAGGCTGTTTTTGTTATTCAGCGTCACCTTTTCCTTTCCATTTTTTTCTTTCAATTTTAGTTCAATTTATTTCATTATACCCTATACCACTATGTGGTTTGGGTATAATGACTTTGTGCTGCTGTTTGTAACAACCAAAAATATTTGACCTAGACCCATCTTTAATTATACCGATCGAATCAGAATCACTTTCTGAGTTGATTTCACACTGTCCGTCCGTCCGTCCGTCCGTCCGTCCGTCCGTCTGTGTGTCCATGTAAAGCTTGTAATCAAACTGCAGGTCGCAAATATGAATATATTTTGATGAAATTTGGTATATAAGCTTTTATCGGCCATGGGATGAACGCTATTGAAATTGGTGAGAATCGGTCCATGTTCAGACCTAGCCCCCATACAAATTACCCATATGAAATCGACATAAATTGCCATAAGATCCAAATTGTCATATAGATCTTACTCAAATTGGGTTTGTATGCGTTCATTACATCCACTAATGAGTAGTCCAAAAATGATCCCTTTGACCCCATATAGAGCTGCTTCCCGATCTTCACTTAAATCTATTAAAAAACAAAAATATTGCACTGATTCTTCTCAAATTTTGTTTGTACATATTTTTGCAAAATACAAGAGACTTTACCAAACATGATCAGGATCGGTCCATTTTTGGACCTAGTCACTTTATAGATATAGCATCCGATATGAACTTTTTCATATCTGCAGCCAAAAAAATTAATAAAAATCCCACTCAAATTTGGTTTTTGCTTATTTTCAATGTCCAGTTAGTTGGGCCTAAGAGATAGGGTTTCTAAACGCATGGTATAGGGTATCGTATAGTCGGTCTAGACCGACTATAATTTTCTTACTTGTTTTCTGTTGCATTCAATTGTTTGACCCTTAGAGAGCGAAATCAGTTTGAATTTTATTGTTAATGCATTTGAAAAACGTGTTTTGTACTGGGATCTTCTGTGGCGTCTGCTATTAATTTAAATTGAATTGGTAATTTTTTCAACTTTTCCACTTTTATAGTGGTTTTTTGTTAAGATTTTTTTTTTTTACTTTCGTAGTAATGAAGTTCTGTCGTTGCAATGTTTTTGCATTAATTTCATTCAAATCGGATTAACTTGACTAAATTACGTAAAGATTTATTGACTTTGGTCTTTTCGTGTTTAAACACAAATAACTTAACATTGTAACTTGGAAAATATTTTGAAAATATTGCATATAGGGGGGGGTGGTCATATAGACTAGTGGGTTCATCATAAAGAAAAGTTTTATTTTTTTTAGAGATTTTTTTAACTCATCGTTTAGCATTACGAACCTAATTCAAACAAGTAAGAGAGTTAAAATTGGCTATGCCGAATCTATAAAACCCTACACCCTCCGTGTATATTAAAATCTGAACTTATTTCACTATTTATAACAAATTTAAATATTCGAAAAATTAAACAATTTAATAACTTAATATTAAATTACTAGCAGATTCCAGCGCTCGAAATTCGAGTGCAATTTCTAGGCAACTTTATTTCTCAACTTAGCCACTTCACAAACCATCACCTTTTTGTTTTATTATTATTGTGAATGGAGATAACAAACTCATTAACAAATATATCAACAAATTTAATAAATACACACATCGCCTATGTATAATTTTATGTGTGTTTTAGTAGCAACTTTATATGCAATTTACTCAAAATAAAGGAAACAATTGAAAACTCTGTAAATCTGGTGAACATAACATCGGAACATGAAATCGCCTATCCTATTAATATCATACATTACAACAAACACACTCAGGTTTTAGCGTTTTTTTTTTAGAGAAGTCTCCATATTTTAGATCATATCTCGGCACAGTGATGCCTGATTTACCCCATTTTAATACAACCTGCTCGAATCAATAAGCAAACAATATTATCTTAACTTTACCCAGGTAAATGGTTTATGTTGTAAATGAGTATGGTTCCAACAGACAGACAGACATACGGTCAGACAGACATCACCATATCGACTCAAGTTGTTATAATAAAAGTATATACACTTTATGGAGTCGCAAGTTCATTTTTCGGTGCATTACAAACGGATTGACAATCTTATATAAACCGTCCACACAGTGGTGTGAAGGGTATACAAAATATCTATTATTGTTATTATTTATTATTATTTATTAATAGATTTGTATAATTATGATATAAAAGTAAATTTATTTATTAAATTATTTACAATCTATATTTGGCGTATCATTATTGCTGTTAGCCAGATTGGCATTTTTATTAAAAAATTTATCTATTCTAATTTTTCTTGATTTTTTATTTTTTTTTTTTAAATTTCAAATTCATTTAAAATAAGATTTCTGTACTTTATACATTTTTCTAAATATTTGTATAGCAAGTCGAAATTTGTGCCATTTAATATATTAAATACTTCTTTACTAAGTGTATTCGAACCAAAATAAATATATCTATATTCTCTACATACTGGACATATGCCGATGAAGTGGAATGTATTTTCAGATTCGTGCATGTTACAAATTGAGCACATATCATCTGTATTACTTTTGATACATCGTGCGGTAAGATTCAGTAAGCCACCTCTAGCCCTTATAATTGCTCGAGAGGAAAACTCAGCAGTAAATTTAAGTGTTACATTATAGTCAAGTTGTGAGTAAAGGTCGTGGAATTGTGAATTTGAAGCATTGAAAGCGAAATCATATGTGTCTTTAAATTTAAGTAGATGTATTAGTTCTTCCCAATATATACATAGAGGATCGTTGTTGTTTGGAGGACGAAACTTTAGCAGGTTTCACAAATTTGACCACTCTTTTGCCCAGTATTCATTCAGTTCCATAACTTTTTCAGCCAATATTCGTGGAAGTCTATGGGGACTTAGAGATAAAATTTAGTTTATATAGCAAAAATTAATTTTTAGGGTTGAAATAAACAAGGAATTGAGGCCAGTTTCCAAGTATAACATGTAGTTAGGGGTAGTGGTTGGTAGGTATAACATTTTTTTAATAAAAAATCTAAATAATTTCTCCACATCATCATGTCTTTTATATCCCCAAACTTGAGCAACATAAAAAATTATCTATTGAGAGCTAGCCTCAAAAATTTTTAATTTATTCTTTTTAGATATATTGGGATTATTTATATATTTGGACCAGGTGGAATTAATTGCTATTTTGTAAGCAGAAAGCTTATTTTGTAGATCTTTATTAAAGGATAGGTTGTATGTTATATCCACACCAAGATACATGTATCTGTTTACAATTTCGATTTTTTCATTTTCATAATGCCATATTAAATCAGACGAAATTCTTGGACCTTTCCGAAATATGACTATTTTCGATTTCGCCAAATTATCTTTTAGGCTCCAAATAGAACAATACCGTTGTAGAGCATCAATGATTTCTTGCAAACCACGAGGAGAGTCTGATAGTATAACAATATCATCTGCGTATAATAAAACTTTTATATTTACATTTGCAATATTTAGTCCACCAGGTAAAAAATCGGGAAGATCGTTTATGTATAGGGAAAACAAAACAGGACTCAGAATGCAACCTTGCTTTACCCCGGACTGCACTCTAAAATGAAATTCCATCCCATATTCGGCTCTCTGTATTGTCATATAAAGACTCTAAGATTCTAATAATTTTTGATGAAAGGTCAATGCATGATAGTTTGTAGAATAGGCTGTTTCTGGGTATCATATCGAATGCACACGAAAAATCCACAAAGAAGGCATAAGTATATTTATTACTCAATTTATTTAAATTTACAATGTTGACTAGATTGAATATTTTGTCAACGGTAGAATAATCTTTTCCAAATCCAACTTGAAACTCATTCAGAATATTATTTTCTGTTAGCCAGTATGAAATTTGATTCAACAAGATGTTATTAAAAATTTTGCAGATAGTGTCTATTAAAGACAGTCCTCTATAATTTGTTGCTAAATTTGGATCGCCTTTTTTAAGTAATGGTATCAAAATGGATTCCTTGAAAGATGATGGTACTTTTTCCCAAAGAAAGATATTATTAAAAACAATCAATATTTCATTAAGGAGGCAACGAGGAGCAAATTTATAAAATTCATACGGAATTCCATTTTTTATAACAGCATATAACTCACAAAATTCAAAAGGAGAATCCAATAGAGCGTCGACAATATAAGGCATACACCATCTTATTGTAAATATATCATCACGGTTTTGTAAAATATATCCAAAGTGTGAATGAAAGTCATGAGAATTTAGATTACCTTTTGAAACATGAGTACGTGTTTTCGAAGAATTTGCTAAATCCCACCAATCTTTGCTACATTTGACTTTATCTAGTCTACTAAATATCTATGTAGGTCTGTCAGTAGAACTTCATTTAGTATATCGAAAAGAAGGCAACAAATAACACTAGCCAACAAGGTTTTGGACTGGAGCAACCAAATATCTTTCCTAGGGTAATTCGGTGGGCTGAATTCGAATCTTTAATTGGTTTTTTACATAAAAAATCATTAGTTTTTTTAAAAATCAAGGAATTTTCAAAAGTAAATGGCATTATTTGAACGTCGTTTGCATTTGGTTGGTTCGGTTTCAAGTATTAGAGTACAGCAATAGTCTTCCAGCATGCTTTTGTTCCAAAGTCCTTGACAATCTCTTTAAATTTGCATAAAAGCTTGGAGAGCACGCTCCCCTTGTTCATCGCTCACCGCATCTAGGTTATGTTGAAAAAAATCTAAATGCGAATGAAGAAAATGTATTTTGAGTGACATTCGTGCACCTAATTCGTGGTAATTTTTCATTCATTCAGCAACAATTTGTCTGTGGTTTTCACTCTTATTGTTTCCAATAAACATTGTGAAAAACTGTCATCATACAATAGGTTCCTGATCTGAGGGCCAACAAATATGCCTCCTTTGATTTTAGCACATGAAATTTTAACAAATATTTAAAAGCTGCACCATCTTTGTCCACAGCCTTGACAAAATTCTTAAAAAGGCCCAATTTTATGTGCAGCGGGGGAAGAAGAACGTCATTTGGATCAATTAATGGTTTATTTGAAATGTTTTATTTTCCTGGTGAATACTCAGTTTTTTTTGGCGCCTGTGTTCTGAAGAAATGATGATATGTAGCGCGACTCTCCCATAGACAAAGGAAACAAAAATATTTTGTGAAACCTCCTGGCATACCAGTCAAGAAACAAATGACCTGAAACAGCTTAATTTACAGTTATTTACGATGGTCTACACTATATATGCGAAGAAATTTAAATCATTTGTGATCGTTGTATTTGAGTAATGTCAAAATTTCAGTCATTGATTCGTAATTTTCCTTTGTATTAATGACATCGGAATTGGTATGGATGGTTTTTCATTCCCGTTATGCAAAAGAAGAGCCTTTAAGCTGTACTTAGAGCCATCAATAAATAATCTCAATTCAGGTTTGTCATATGGCTGGTCCATTTTTTGAAATAAATCATCAACATCAGTACCGTATAGAATATAGTGTTTCTTTTCAAAATATGCAGCCAATTCCAAGCTACTATCTCATAGATTGTAACTTTTGTCCCAACTGCAAGAAGTTTCCACTGCTGCTTCGTCAAATGTAAATCCCGAATTAGATCATTCAGCTCAGCTTGAGTCACTAAATGGCGTTCATCATCAGCCTCATACAAACTACCACTGCTGGTGAAAGATGTTTCTGACTCACTGCTCGTAGCACTGGGAATGACTGTAATGGATTATCTGGTGGACGTTGAACTGGTTTGGAAACCGATGGGACATTCGTGTAAGTAATATTTTTTCGATTTTTAATATTGAATCCAGCAACTTTTGTTAAACAGAAATATCAATCGGTTTGCTGGTTACTTGACTCTCTCCAAAGTACTCGAATTGAAAAATCGAAATAGATCTTCTTGTCATTTGACCACTTACATAAAACAGTTCTGCAACTATTGCAAAACATTGTCGTTGTCCACGGTTTGTCCAGGTTTCTGACAGCAAAACCAAAATAATGTAAATATGCATATTTTAATGATTCTGATATTGCATATCCTTTGTTTCCAACCCAATATTTATCACACACAAAGCAAAAATAGCTTGAATCAGTAACTCACGATCTCCCTGACATGCTTAAAGGCTACTATTATGAAGACTTGGAATGAGTGTGGATTTGTGTCAAATTAATAATTGTGAAATTGTAGTGTATTGACTGTTTTACAGTATTGCCAGAATGCGATAAAAAATGAACAAGACGTGAAAGCCCAGATTCGAATTCAGCCCACCCAGATTAGTTAAAACATGCTTAGTTTCTGCAGTCAAAATTTTTTTTTAAAATTTATAGACCCGTGTAATAAGTCGTTATTTTCGTCTGAGTATTGTACATACATCCTCTTGAGTCCTGTAAGCATCATATTTTTACTGTGGTTCATTTTCACCGAAATTTTAAAGAAGATTTTATTAAGTCTATATAGAAAACCACTCTAATCACGAGGAAAATAATGAATATGGTACTAGATCCAACCTAAAATATAAGGAGTTCGGTTAAGATCACCTAATTATTTAGCCGATAGAACAAATAGTTCGTAAAATATATATCTGCCACAAGTGCTGGACAATCGCAGAGGCCTATTGAAGATTTGACACGTTTAGGAACCAAAATAGATTTGAAAATGGAGTCGAATGATCTTTTTAAAATTTTATTAGTACCAAAAATGTCTGTCATTGTCAATCGACGATGTTGCAGTACTAAATTTTTGATATCATTGTCATGTTTTTCATGACTTGATTTTTTTCTCGTCTGGGACGCTCATTTACTTTCACACTTTTGATATATTCTTGATACTATTTTACCACTTGTAAAAATAGCTTGCTCACTGAAGACCTAATATCTGCCGCAGAAATTTCATACTCCAAATAAGAACCTCGTTGTTTAACAAAATCAGACGTTGTTGTAATCGCCAAATTCACTTTTAGTTGTCTCCAAAAACGAGCGTCACTTTTGAACAATTGACATGAAATTTGGCACATGTGTCATTAGTAGTGCTAGCAACTTCAAAAATATTTGTTCAAATCGGTATATAAATCCGCAAAGTTTAAATTGAAAAGGAATTTGCATTTGGGCACAGAATTATACTCTGTTCGTTTTTTTTTTTTTTTTTTTTGTTGAAATATGTAGATGTTCCCTAGAAACCATACACGAGTTAAAGGCATGCAAGAACATGATTAATTTTTTTTGTGGTATGTTTTTTTTTTACGAAAGGGAATATGCTAAAAGAATAGTTGTCATCTCATGAAATTATGTTCAGATGCAGCTTATATGCTTCTGTCACACCTTCTTATCCTCGTTGTGGGTCATACATAGATATATGTATAGCTGACTCTCGTCTAGCTATACAAAAAGAGGTCAATGCATTAAATTGTCTCCGAAGCCTGGATTATGATAGTGATCACAACGCTTTACAAATCCATATTTTAAATGATGAAAACGATTATGCACTTGCTTTTTTTAAAGAGTTAACTGACTTAAAATTCAATTATAAAAAAACCAATTGGAACAAATTCAAAAACAATATTTTAAATGAGTTAAATAGTAATGAAACAATACCAAATAATAGGAATTTAACTAATTCGGAAATAGATTTCTATTTGGGTAGATTAAATAAACTTATAACTAGTTCAATAGAAAAGTCTTTCCCAAAATTTAAAAGCGAAAATTCGGTTGAAAAATTTGCCAACGCAATTATTAAAAAATTGCAATTAGAAAAAAGTAAAACCCTAACAATTATCAAAAAACACAATAGATTGAAACATTTATTGACCCCAGCTGATTTTAATTTTCAGAAAAACAAATTAAAACTCATAAAAAAACTTATAAATGATAATTTTGTTCTAGCAGTTAACACACATTTTAAGGAAAAACTTGGAAGCATTAATCAGAAAGATGCCTCAAATATGTTTAGTGAAGTCAAAAAACAGTTTAAAATGTCACAACCGTTGTGTATTAACATGATAAAAATTCCACAACAAGAAGAAACTTTGCTTAGAAATGCAGGAATTAATCCCGGTGAATTAGAAATAGAGAGTGATAACAATAACTACATTATAAAAGACCAATATCAAATTCTTAATACAATAGGGTCCTTTTTAGAATCGATTCACTCTTTCAAAGAAATTGATCCTGATAACAGAATACATATCGAGGTTAATAACTATTTCTCTACATTTCTAGAAACGAAGTCTGAATATGAAAGAAACCAAACAACTTTAATAATATTTAATGCAAATAAAACGGCCAACGAACTAAACGATACTCTTGAGAATGATTATTTTGTAACAAAAGAATTAATTTTTTATATTTTCAATAATTTAAGAAAGAAAATGCCATCTGGTATGGATAACATCCCCAATATAATTTTAAGAAACATTCCAGAGGTTATAATTCTTGAGTATTGTACTCTGTTCAACAATATGCTTAATAATTCATACTTCCCTCGTGCATGGAAAGAAGCTAAAGTTGTGGTTTTACCAAAGAAAGATAAAGATACTTCCAACCCGAAGAACCTTCGTGCAATAAGTTTATTACCAAACATAAGTAAAGTTTATGAAATATGCATTAACAAAAATATATTAAAATTCTGTGAAAATAAAAATTTAATAAATGAAAATCAATTCGGATTTAAATATAAACATTCAACAATCCATGCAATACATTTACTTATCTCAAATATAAATTGTAATATGAATAAATCTTTTTGTACGGGCGCGTGTCTCATAGATTTCGAAAAAGCATTCAATAGTATCTGGAGTCCTGGATTAATATATAAACTTTGGAAATATAAATTTCCGCAATACTTAATAATACTTATATATAATATGTTAAACAACAAATCCTTTTTTATCAGTAATAATAAACAAATAAGTTCTAAAAATTTTGTTATAGTTAATGGCTTACAACAAGGAACTGTTAACTCACCAATCTTATTTAATTTGTTCATCTATGACCTCCTTAATAAAATAGATAATATAATTGGTTTGAAAAAATTAACGATAAATTACAAAATCATTTTAACTTAGTAGAAACCTATGCAGCTGATCGGAAAATGAAAATTAATATTAATAAATGCGAAACTATATTGTTGCGTCCCCCAGTAGGAAAATGTAATTATAATATTAAAAAAAATTGGAAAAATTTTGGTATAAAATCTAATAGTCATATTGATATTCCAAATAAAGATGTGGTTAAATATCTTGGCATATTTCTAGATAAATTTTTGTACTTTAATAACCATATTAATTTACAGCTAATAAAAGCAAGAAATGCATTTTTCATGTACAAAAAACTATTTTTTTCACGATATATTAATCACGAAGTTAAAGTCATGTTGTACAAATCTTTAATAGGGCCTATCTTAACATATGGTTGCGAAATTTGGTTCAATATTGCACCATCTTATATGGAGAAAATAAGAGTATTTGAAAGGAAATGCCTAAGAGCGTGTACATCACTGTACAAAGACCCTAATAGTGATTTTAAGAAATATATATCAAATAAAATACTGTACAAGACAGCGAAGATAAGTAGAATCGATAATTTTATGATTCATTTGATCAGAAATCACATCATTAAAACCTGTGAATGCAAAGTTAATAACTTAATTAAAGCTCCATATTATGAAAGTGAAGAATATATTTTTAATACATTAGAAAATGGTTATATACCACCAGAAGCGTTCGTATATCTAGATAGGAAAGATTATATCGAGAACGAACTTGGCATACCTATAATTTTTCACATTTATAGGCGAGCCAATGTTAAAGCAATTCATTCTAATAAACTAACTATTGAAAATCGTAGATTTGATACTAGCGTTTACCTAGATGATAAAAATATGATACCGAACATAAATATTAAAAAATATTGGTGGCTCAATGAATAGCTTCCACTTCTTTTTTTTAACCTGTGACAATAGCTTTTATCTTTTTTAAATATAAAAGTAATGATTTTTGGTATTTTTTTCCTTACATTAATTAATCTATATAAAAATTTCACACAAATACTATATACACATTTAAATTGTGTTATTTATTTTCAAAAAACAAAATGTTAATTAATATTTAGTATACTAGAGAGCTCGAATATGGGACTGTGTATAATAATTTATATTCCTACTATTTGTTTATTTATAGTTTAAGATTATGAATTTGAATTAAATAAACGTTTAAAAAAAAAATTTTTTTTTATAAAAAAAACACCAAAATTTACAGTATTTTTTTATGTTTACACACACTTGCAGGAAAAGTATCCATACTATTAAAATTATGCTATTGGAATCATACAATGTAAAAGAAAAGAAAAAGTTTACGAATTATTTATTTTCTAATAATTTATTAAGGTATCTATTAGTTTCTTTTCATGTATTTAATTTATTTCAAATACTAAAAAAAAAATCTATATTTATATTACATTTTGCTTAAGAAGTGAGCGGTGGGGGGGGGTTAAGGTTCCAAAACCTTTTTTTGTGTTACTTTTTCAACATGTCAAGAGTGTTGTGCCAAAATTTCAAGTAAATCGGAGCAAAACTAAAGAAGATACAGCGACCGGCCTCATACGGTATATCGTATATAAATGTGTCTTTAAAAAGCTTTAAATCGATTTTCTCGCAAATAAATGTTCGAAGTCCGTAAACATCATAACTCAAAACCTACTTGACCGATTGTTCCATTTTTTAACAACAAATTCACTGAAATTTTATTGCAGAAATCGTCTTTTTCACTTCAAAATGATGCAAAAAAAAAAAAAAAATTAAAAAACTCTTCGTGATTACCACAGGAAACATATCAGCTTTTAAACGCATTTCGATTTTTTTTATTTCCCATAATCCGGTAACGAGTTATGATGTTCACCGCAAAACAACAATGCCTCCGGAGATTCGCTGTCACGGACTTATTTATTAAAACTAGCAAATTCCAGCCCTCGAAATTCAAGCGCAAATTCTAGGAAATTTTATTTTTTCATTGAATAAAAACCCCAAAAGTATGCTAATCAATTATAGCCAATTTACAAATCAACACAAAAAATAAACTTATTTTTATTACAAACACATTAACAAATTTAATTGTATAATTTTAGGTATGTGTTAGTGGCAACTTTAAATGCAATTTACTCAAAACAAGGGAAAAAATTTAAAAATCTGTAAATATGCAAATCGGCTAAAAAGAAATACCTTTCAAGTAATATACGTTTGGTTAAAATCGGGATAAAACGGTAGAACAAATCATCAGTCACAAGAAATCGCCTAGCCTATTAATATTATAGATTTTTAATTGACATTTTTTTTCAAAGATTCTTCAAATGTTATGCTATAACGTGTATATGAAATATATAATCCACTCATTCAAAATAACGTTTTTTGTACCCAACAGATATTCTGCAATTTCATCTTTGTCTTCCCCTTCTTCCTCTTTTTCCTCGTCTTCGTCTGTTTTACTAATTCCTAAGTCTTGGAACTTCCCTTTTTAATTACTTCTACCTAAAGCGCTATTTATTTAATTGTTTTGGGATTTTTAACGCAAACTATCGACTAAGACCATTTTCTTTTTAAATGAAATTTATTGAAGAAACTCAGAAGCATATTATAGATCAAACAGAAAGCAAAAAAGACTTAGTTTTGAGGAAAATATTTTCAAAAATCATAAAAAAAATAATTTTTCCAACATTTTGCTTCATAAGCATCACAAAAATTTTCTAAATCAATTTTTTTACAAATTTTAATTGTTGCACAGGACTCTAGTAATAATTTGGCTTTTACAGATTGAAAAATATCAATTAGTCGACGAGTTAATAGCCAAAAAACCATATAAACAATATGCTGAAAATCGGCATTTGATTGCAAAGTTCGAAGGTCTTCTAATTTAGCCTCTATTTTCACCCCTCACTCTCAGAATCGACCCAACTTTTGCTAACCTGAATTTGTTCCACAGTGTAATATTTAGTGTAATCATATCTTCTTTAAATTCTTACATAAACATGCTGAAGGTCATTGAGAGTCAAAAGCAACGCTATACTCTTACTTACTGCTTTAATAATATCAATTTATTTTAACGACTCTTAACAACTCCTACTTCACTAAACAAGATTATCTTTAATATAAATTTTAATTATATCTTTAACGAAAATATACATATAAAGAAGTACTTGAAATTTTCATAAATGTCAATTATAAACACTTCTTCTGAAAAGGTCTTAACGAAAAAGCAAAAAAAAAAAAAAGAAACAAACAGAAAAAAAAACAAATTCTTCCCTCATTTATTACTCGGCAGACAAAGCCTAAATATTATTTATATGCAAGACAATACATATTAAAAATAAGATTTTTTTGTTGTTGTCCAAAAAGACCCTCAACAATTTTGACTTTTTGTTATTATTCCGTCTGATTGTGAGTTAGGTATTTCTATATGTAATGACTGCCAACAAACCCTAACAACAATACCAATAGCACCTCAGAAGCGGAAGCGGAAAAAGAACTACAGAAAGTATGAAAAATGCCAACGCATAATAACAATAAAAATGTAAACAATTTAGCAAACAATATAAATAAATATTTTTTTGGAATGTTTGTATTTAAACCAAAAAAATAAAAGAAAAAAAATCACAAAATATATACTCTGGTGAAAATAAAAACAAGATTATATAGAGGAAAGGGAAGTAGCAAAAGAAGAACAATAACAAGTGATAAAAATAAATTTAAGGGAATATTTTTAATTTTGTTTCCAAAAAAAAAAAAAAAATTCATTTTTGTGTAGTTATATATTATTCTGATAGAAAAAACCGTTACTACACTCAAAAAATTTTCTATGTTAAAAATAGCTGAACCTATAACACAGAATATCACTTAAGCAGCAGCAAACTTCAGCCTTTTCTAATCTAGCGGGTTTATAAATGTTTTCCAAATACTCAAGCAAATTCTTTGTTTTTTTTTTCAACTTGAAACCGTTCAATAAACACATTATCGAAACATAAGTGCCAGAAAGTCGTAATAGTCACGATTTTTGATTTTCGTTGTTTGATGAAATTCAATAAATCATGTAGTACCGTTACGAATTAACGAGCACAGCAACTTTGATGTAAAAGCATATTTTTAGTATGCTTATATACCAGAGAACTGCAACGGGTGATTGCAAAAACGTTTATACGTTATCAATGCCCGAATAAAAATTTATTTGCGTTCAAGCCATGAATTTACTCAAATACACATATTTGCTATTGATTTTAAATACATCAAACAATGTGCTTCTTGTTGCATTTGTGATTTTAATCATCGGTTGTTTTCATACCAACTATTTAAGATGTTTGTTCGTTCGGCTCAACAAAGATTATTTTGATGCATAATAAATCAGAAAAAGCAAAAATGAACGCGTGTGAGTTTATTCATGATTGAGACCAAATAAAAGCCAAATGTTTTTGAAGAAACACATTTCAAAATTTTCAAAGATGATTCTTTGGGAATATGCAGTACGAGGGCAGTTCACAACAACGCCATTTAATATATTGGTGGCGGCATTAGTTAAAAAAAAAACAAATATTTTGGAGAAAAGTTGTAGTCTTATAAAACATATGTTTTAAGTTTCAAGGCTCCATTAAAAGTAAACGATCTCCCTGAATTTATAAACATGGAAAATTTTAGATAACGCTATGTAGTTAAATTATTTTATTTGAGAGGTCTCAGTCCAACCAATATTAAAACCAATTTAGATTCTACTCTAAGGGAGTCTGCTCTCTCGTTTGCGTCTATAAAGTATTGGGCGACAGAGTTTAAACGAACACACTAGTGGTCGACCGATGCAGGTGACCACGCCAGAAATGATTAAGAAGATCCACAAAGTGGTGTTGGATGATCGTGCTCTATATCATATGTTAACCAAAAATTTGAAGCTGAGAAAGCTGTGCCGCGCCTGCTCGCAATGGAAAAAAATTCACGTATAATTTGGAGGCTGCTTTTCCACGAATTGTGGAACCAAAAAGCAAGCCACGGCTACCAAATAATAGTAAAATAAAACACACAAAATTTTAGGGTTTTTATAAAAAAGTTTACAAGTAAATTATATATTACTTTCCTTAATTTTTTGCTAATACGGCGGTGAATTGCACATGTAACAACAATAAAATTTTAATACAATTTAACATAAAAAAAAATCTTTATAGTTTAAGAGTCAAACAACGAAAAGCTTCAATAAGAATATCACTGCAAAGGAGAGACTTAAATGTGTACAACGCACTCGGTATGTCAACATCCATTGTAGTCCGAAACCGATATGCTCATGTAAACGTAAACAAACAGTATCGTGACGATGTTTCAGTAGGTAGTTTGGCAATGTTTTACTTCAATAACCCCGAAGTTTTGCATTGATTCGTGACTATAGATGAGACTTTCCACCTGAGACAAGGGAACAGTCAAAACAGTAGACTGAAATGGGAGAATTGGGCCCAAAGAAGGCGAAAACTGTTCCATCTGTTCTTCTGAGATTAGAGAACTCATTCTAAGAGCCCAGTTTCAGTTCGCTTTACCCGGTTCTCTCGTAGATCACATCAATTTGCAAGTCTATTGCCCAGTTGATTACACAACGCATTACAGAGTAATTCGTTTATCAGTCGAACTAGCCGTATGTGAAATACACTCCCTACAAAAGTCATTCCTGACAGTTATAGTCTATTAAAATTTAAGGCAAATATCCATAAACACTACCATCTTCATCCTTTCCATAACCTATTTTCCTGAAATCTTCACGATGTACTGCATTTGTAGGGGACATCCCTTGAGTGTTTATTAAAAATAATGCGTTTAGAGACCCTAAAAATAAGCATAAACCAAATTTGAGTGGCCTTGTATTACTTTTTCTTCCTTCGGATATGAAGAGTTCATATCGAAAAATTTACCGATCATGACAATAATTGCCAACCAAAGTTGAGAAAAATCTGTGCGATATTTCTGTTTTTTTATACATTTAAGTGAAGATCGGGAATCAGCTTTTTGACTATAGGCTTTATTTTTGGACACAGACGCAATTTGGCCGAGATTCATCTGATAATTTGAATAATATGACAATTTAAGTCAATCTCATAGGGGGTCAATTGTATGGGGCCAAGTTTTGAAAACGAACCAATTTGCACCAATTTCAATAGCGTTCATCCTATGGCCGATAGAAACTTATATATAAATTTTCATCAAAATATATTCATATTTGCGAACTGTTGTTTGATTTAAAGGTCTACATGGACACGCAGATGGACAAATTGATGGACTGAGCTCGCTAAAGCGACTCAGAAAGTAATTGTGATTCGATCGGTATAATCAAATATGTTTGAAAGCTACAATTATCCGAAAAAAGTCATTATACGCTGTCCACATACATAGTTATATAGGGTGTAAAAAATCTGCAGGCAAGGTTATGGCGTATGTTTTTGCAATGCGCGTATCCTAGCTACTGGATATCGCTTGGAAAAGTGTATCCAGCTAAAAGGAGATTATGCTGAGAAATAAGGAAAATTTTTCCCACATTTGTTGTGTTTTCTTTGACAAGTCGGATTGTTCGGGACCGCCCTGGTAAATTCATAAGCAATACAATTTTTCTAAAGTATTATTTTAGAAATTTTTAAAGAATATTGATTTTTATTTAGAGTTGCCAGACATAGGTGTATTGTATGGTGTAATGTAAAATACAAAAACATTTTCTTAATGCAAAATAAAGTACATTTTGGCCATGTGAAATATTTTGAATCACATCCAATGCTGGCTCGATCTAAAGACAAAATGTAATAGTGTAAAAATTGTTTATTTTCATATTCAATCTTATTTTTCTTACATAAAACTAGGAAGAATGCAATAATTGTATTCAAAAAATCTAAATGTTCGGTTCGAACTGATACGAACTACGCGTTCAGCAGCATGATTTTGTATTTTTCACCGCTGAGTTTGTATTGAGTGATAAATTGTGAATAAAACATTTTCGATCAGTCGACTCGAATCGATCCGAACTATGAATGAATTTCATTTTATTCAACGCTGATTTTTGTTGAGTGATTAAATATTTTAAGTTTTTTGTATTCATCTTTATTTATTGAATCTTCACATATGTTTGTGAACTAACAATAAGTTAAAACCAAAATTTAAATATTAAATCCATCCATTTATTCTATATACATATGTATATCTAAATGATGAATGATGGTGTGT
Organism: Cordilura impudica; assembly: GCA_963682025.1. Classification (NCBI taxonomy): domain Eukaryota; kingdom Metazoa; phylum Arthropoda; class Insecta; order Diptera; family Scathophagidae; genus Cordilura; species Cordilura impudica. The sequence goes on along the minus strand of OY821520.1, from coordinate 101,640,479 downwards.
TCGTCCGCTTAAAACTTGAAAACTACAGGACCAAAAGGGAAACTTTCTTCTCAACAGGTGGCGCTGTACGCGGTTATTCCAATTTAACATCATATATATTGAGTACTATGAGAGGGACAACTTTGTAAATTTGTGTGAGGCCACCTATTATTAATATGGATAGTCTTTACGAAAATGGTCGGTATCGGATAAGTGGGCATGGTACTCCCATACAAAATTAATTTTTAACATCATATACATATCTTGAGTACTGTTGTAGGGAGAGCTTTGCAACTTTTTATGAGGTCATCTATTATTGCTGTGAGTTGCTGTGAGTAGCTACTGTAAAAATGAGCGGTATTCGAAAAGTGGGCGTGGCACCTACAAAACAAATTAATTACTCAATATCAGACTCAATATCATGGGAGAGCTTTGATACTTTATGTGATGTCATCTGTTATTAGTGTAAGTAGACCTGACGAAAATAGGCTAGATCGGATAAGTGGGCGGGGTGCATCCCCTACAAAGCACTGATTAAATTTTAGGTACATATACAGAGTATATCGATAGGGAGAGCTTTGCAAGTTTGTGTGAGTTCGTCTATTATTTCTGTGATTAGTCGTGGCGAAAAAGGGCGGGATTGGACAAGTGGGCGTGTCGAAGTATCTTGAATAATGTAAAAGGGAAAGTGAAGATAGTTTGAGTGAGTTCATAGGTGAGTAGCCGTACAGGAACTCATGAACGACAATACAACGCACCTACAGTTAGTGAAATATCAGTATCAAATAAAAATGCACTACAGCGAATAACTGAGACACATCGGTCGTATGACGCACTACAATATCCGCTTATGTTCTGCCCTGGAGGACACGGATATCACTTCAATTACAACATGATAAATCCGGCCAATGGTTAGTGCAAAAAAACGTTTTCGATTGTCACGTATATACATATTGTAAATTTTTAGGGGTCGAGACAAATACGAAGGTAAGTTCAAAGAACTTTACAATCACCTAATGATATATCGACGATGGTTCCAACAATCTGCTGTTGATATGTACGTTAAGGTTGAGACAGAATGACTCAATTACATCCGATTCAATCAGGCTAAGTTGCGATCTAAAGAAGAATATATTCACATGCGTGATGCGATTGATAGAGAACCAGATATTACAAATGTTAGTCGTCTCACAATTTTGAGATCAACATATATTGGAAGTCCGAGACACATGCACGAGTACACCCAGGATTCGATGACATATGACATATGACATATTATAGACGGCCGGATTTATTCGTGACGTTTATTTGCAATCCAAAATGGCGAGAGATTACGCAATTACTGCATCCCGGTAAATCACCAAGCGATCGTCACGATGTTACAGCATGAGTGTTTAAACAGAAACTGAGATGCTTGATGGACTTAATTGTGAAACAACGCGTATACGATACTGTTCGATGCTGGATGTATTCAGTTGAGTGGCAGAAAAAGGTTTGCCACACGCATACATTATTCTTTGGATGGTGGAAAAAATTACACCAGACCCAATTGATGACATCATTTCCGCAGAAATTCCTGATCCTGAGATAGATCCAGAGTTGCACGAAGTGGTGAAGACCAATATGCTCCACGGACCATGCGGCCAACACAATCCCACTTCGGTTTGTATGTCCGACAATAAATGCACAAAACGCTGTCCACGTGCTTTTATTTCAGAAACTGAAACTGGAAACGATGGATATTCACTTTATCGGCCAGTTGACAGTGGAAGAACATTCATAACTCCATTGAAAGGAGTGAATATCCTGGTTGACAACACATGGATCGTGCATATTCGCCAATATTATCTAAGGCATCTAAAACACACATCAAAGCAATCATCTATGGTAAAAGTGTTGCAAAATTGTAAATTGGTCACATGGGATGAGTGCGCGATGGCGCACAAACGATCAGTAGATGCACTGGATTGAACGTTGAAAGAGTTGCGTAACAATAACCTTAGAGTTGCTGGTATGATTTTTGGCAGGAGACTTCAGACAAACACTTCCTGTGATTCCGAAATCAGCAGCAGTGGTTGAATTAAACACATGTATGAAGTAATCATATTTGTAGCGATACGTAAAAGTCGTTCCATTGACTATGAAGCAGAAGCTTTCTTCAAAGGACTGCTGAGAATTGGAAATGGACAAATTCCGGTAGATACTTCCACCTGCCATTTGCCAATTCACTTTAACGAAAAATGAATTCATCTCTAAAATATATTCGAACATTAGCCAAAATTTTCTTAAATACGATTGGTTGAGCGCGCGCAATTTTAGCAGCAAAAAACATTGATGTCAATGATTTGAATTGGACGATCAATTTCCTGGCGAATTGCGCTCATACAAATCGATCGATCGCGTTGAAAACGAAGATGATGTCGTGAATTATCCAGTGCAATTCCTAAATCTTCATGCCCCGAAAATATGCAATGGAACTCGATTAATTGTGATGAAATTGATAAGTAATGTGATAGTGCCGAGGATAGGGCGGTTCAAGGAAGAAGAATACTTAATTCCACGAATTCCCTTGCCTTCAACCGATTTGATGTTCCAGTTCAAACGTGTTCAATTCCCAGTGAAACTTGTATTTGTGATGACAATAAACAAGTCACAAGGACAGTCCCTGAAAGTGTGCTGCATAAATCTGGAAATGTTATGCTTTTGGCACGGCCAGCTATATGTTGCGTGTTCCCGGGTTGGGAAACCATCCCCACTATTCATTTACGCTCCGGAGCAGAAAAAAAAAATATTGTGTATCGTGCAGCATTGAATTGATTACAATCAATGTTCTATTCTTTTTTTTTTTAATTAAGTCTTGATTTTATTCTATTTTGGCCAAATGTTGGGCGGGAAGAAGACCGTCGTGAATTCGAAAAGTGTTTTATTCAAATTATATTATTGCGTCATCTGTTAACGGTCGATAATTTTCGATTAAAAAAAAATTTCGAAATTAATTCAATCAAAAAAAATATCGTTTTTAAATGGTGCGTGGTAGAGAAGAAGAAAGCATATATTTCAAAAATTCATAACTGCACTGTATTCTTAATCGGACCGGTTTCTGGAAAATGACTATAAATCTAACAAAACAAAAAATTTTCTTCGCTTCACAGCGTCATCTCAAATATATGTAAAAGTGCATATGTAGGTATGTACAAAAACCGTACATCACATATGACAACTCTTACGAAAACTGAGAATAGTGGAAATTAGAAGTATAAATGCAAAAAAAAAAAAATATTCAAAATTCAAAAATAACGATTGTTTGTTTGGACAGAGTTGTATCTTCTGAAATTAATACAAAGTAAAGCTGTATGGTACGAAAACTGAAAACTAACCACACTGCTCGTAGGCCTGACTTTAGGTGAGTGTGTTAAAGCGCTGACCAAAAAGTGCAAGTACGAGTGTATGTGAAGGTTCACGGTTTAAAACCTCACGGCCGCCCTAAGTAGAAAAAATTTTCATATAGAAACAACCTATTCAATTAAAACATAACAATTATCACAATGTTCAATAAATCGCTGATGAAGGCTGAAATGCCAGAAACCGTTCCGATTAAGAATACAGTGCAGTTATGAATTTTTGAAATATATGCTTTCTTCTTCTCTACCACGCACCATTTAAAAACAAAATTAAAAAAATTGCATATTAATTACAGTAGTAATTGCAATATGTCTGAAAAATGACTATAAATCTAACAAAAAAAAAAAAAAAAAAAAAATATCTTTTGGACAAAACGAAGTTTTTCGGGTCAGCTAGTGTAATCTAAAAAAAAATAAAAAAAAAGTAATTAAATATGAATAAAAATTTTAGCGTATGATGATATCTCTGTTATATACCAGAAAGTACTACTATTCTGGATCCAATGTCTGGAGTTTTTTATTGTATTTGGAGGCATGTGTAATTAAGAAGTAACTTTCTTCTGTGAAATTCTAAATTTAGCGCTTGTGTCTTTTTGCAAAAAAATTTCGAGTGTATTGTCGTGTATAAGTACTTAGCAATGCTTAATTATGTGGATATTTTGTTTGCATTTTTTTTTGCCATTCATAACAAAAAATGCTTTTTTAGTATACATTTTTCAATCTTTATGGTAAATGTTGTAATTTTGGCGAAAATTTAGCCTTAAGGTAAAGACGTTATAAATCAAAATGTAAGAGGAAATTTTTGAATGGTGAATACTGATTATACTCTTGCACTACAGTAGAAGAGACTGAGAAAACTAAGATCGATATAAAGAACTATTTATGGTTGAATTTACATTTCAACTACCAGTCTAAATAAAAATTACTCACATCACTAAGTTTAATGATAGACATTTAAACTTACTAAACACAAGAGATATCATGCTTGAGGAACATATTGGTACTATGTTAGAAAATTTAAAATCTGTTATTAATGAGGCAATTAATGCTAGTGTCCCAGGGAAATCTTCCTTGTTTTCGATAAATTCATTACCTCTTTATTTAGAATCCTTGGATATATTGGATAAAGCCTCCTCCTCTTTTATTTGGGAAGCTAACGAATTTTTTAAGAAAGAGGGGCTCCGAGCTGCCCTACAGGGTTTAGTTTTGGACCAATGATTAATGCGTATAATAAACATAATAAACATAAACATAATTTTACCTAGATCTATATGATAATTTGTGTCCTATGGCCATTCAAGTTGATCTAATAAGGTACATTTGTATGTGGACTAGGTCTGAACTTGCACCGATTTTCACAAATTTCAATAGCGTACATCCTATGGCCGATGAAATGTTATATAAAAAATCTCATCAAAATATATTCATATTTCCGACAAAACATGGACAAACAGACAGACGAATATGCCTAAATCGCCTCAAAAAGTGGTTTTATGTCGATCATTATACTTATATCAAATATTTTTGGTAGTTACAAATATCAGCACAAATTCATTGTAGCCTCACCACATAGTGGTAAAATATAATAACACTTTTAAACAGCCCAAAAATCCTGTAGGATTTCATTACGGTTTTTAACGTTTTTAATGTCGCTTAATCTGAATCTGAAGTATTTTTTTTCTGGTTACGTCAGATTTTATGCTACAGGAGGGGCAAGTTCTAATCCCTAACAGTTAACTAAGTCAATAGAGAGAGTCGGAGAGGCATATTTTTCTTTTGGGACCTATCCCTCCGAACCCTCCTTAAAGAATTTTATGATTTTTGTATAACTTTATAGAAAAAATATTTTTTTTAGTTCAGTTAAATAAAACATCTATTATAGGGTAAAAAATGTCATGATATTTATATGTAAACATCTATACGCGCGGGGGGAAAATTTCTATTTCACAATACAATCACAAAAACAAGTAACATGTGAGCGTAAGAAAAAATCAGCGTAACATATGAGCGTAAGAAAAAATCGGTGTGACTTATGATTGTATTTGTGAATAAATTATGATATGTAATAACCTGTTTGAAAATGCAAAATGAAAAATAAAAAATGAAAAATTAAAAATAAAAAATGAAAAATGAAAAATGAAAAATAAGAAATGAAAAATGAAAAATAAAAAATGAAAAAGGAAAAATAAGAAATGAAAGATGAAAAATAGAAAATGAAAAAAAAAAAATGAAAAATAAAAAATAAAAAATGAAAAATAAAACATGAAAAACGCAAAATGAAAAATAAAAAAATGAAGAAAAAAATTAAAAATAAAAAATGAAAAATAAAAAACGCAAAATGGAAAATGAAAAATATAAAATGAAAAATAAAAAATGCAAAATGAAAAATGAAAAATACAAAATGAAGAATAAAAAATGACGAATGAAAAATAAAAAATGGAAAACGAAAAATGAAAAATGAAAGACGAAAAATTAAAAATATAAAATAAAAAACGAAAAATAAAAAATTAAAAATTAACCGATTGAAATAATAAATAATAATTATTTTTATATTAACAGAGCTCCTGGAGTTGATTGCTATAAGTGATACATAGATAACGCTTTCTGTTTGATTTTAAAAATGCCATAAAAAAACTTTATTTACTAAATGTTCACATTTGACTCACATGATTTTTTTGGTGGATAGTGTTTTTAAATTTAAATTTTTGTTTAGACGTTTTGCACCTTCCACAAACAAAACAGCAATAATAGTTATTTGATCACATTAAATGACGCGTATTATAGAACTGTTTCAGTGATTTATTTACATTTAATTCTGTTAATCCTTCAGAGAAAAATTTATATACCTTTCCAATGCATCTGACATTTAAATTTGTTATATTTTTATTTTTTTTTTTAATTGTATTTATAGCTTCAGCCTCCATCCATTAGAAATTTTGATAGGCTGTTGGTTTTATGCGTTTTTTTTATATCGCTCTAATGATGGCATTGTCGTGAAAAATACATAATTAAAGTATATGATTTATATGAAATCATTTGCTGCATGTTGTAATTGTATTCAATTTAAATATATATACATTTTTTTAATTAGCTTCATTAATTTGTATAGAGCGTCGCAATAAAAGAGGGCATTTAAATTTATAGCACTTTTTAAGTGTTGAAGTGTTTTTTTTGTATATTTCGTGTTTGCATTTGCATATTGTTTTTGAGACTACTTCACTCGGAGCAAGTGCGTTTGTGCTGCTGTTTGTGACAACCAAAATACTGCACAGAAATCCTTTCAAAGGTATACACTTCTCTCCACAGTAGGAGTGGAATGGACATATCAAGGCTTACGGCCCTGTTGACGGGTCGTTGGCTGCTCCGTAAACATGCAGGATGACTCGGAGTTCACCACAACGTTCACTGCCGCAGCTGCGAAACACCTGTTATAGAGGAGACAGTTTATTATATCTTCTGCAAGAGTGAATCTAGTATTAGAATCAGAACACTTAACTAATTTATTTTGGACTGAAGAACAAAGATTCAAAAAGTCAGTCAGTGAATATCTGTTTTTTGAGTTATGAAGTTTCTTTATACAGGATGTTCCAAAAACAAACACTGCTCTAACGGCTACCGTTTTTGAGCTATAGCGTCTCAAAAAATAATGCATTTCTAAATACATTTAATTCACTTTAAAACAACTTACTTTTTTTTAAACATTTTCATCTGAGCTATGTGTCAAAAAAAAAAAAAATTGTGAAATTTTTTTCCATTTTTCTTCGTTTTCGTGTACCTTTAAATTCGATTTGCGATGATATTTTGAAATTCTGAGTATGCGGATTTCGTTTTTTATTATGGCAATGCTGATGGAAATTCATTGGCAGCACAAGAATTTTTTAAACAGTAGTTACAAATTGGATTGGACGCAATGGACCAATCAAATGGCCACCGAAGTCTCCGAATCTAACACCGTTAGATTTTTATGTTTGGAGTCGGACAAAAGAATTCGTTTACAATGAAGAAATAATTTCATGCAATCAACTTAAACGCAAATTAAACGAGGCCTTTCAAACCATTCAGGAAGAAATAACGCTGGATGTTACTACCGTTGAAATTAGGCGACGACATGTAAAATGCACCACCATGCATGGCTCTTCTTTTGAGCATTTGTAAAAAAAATAAAGAAAATTTTTTTTTTAACAATTACTTCAAAGAAAATTTACTTAAAAATTGAAAGTTGTTTTTGAAATTTAAGAAATGCATTCACAAATGCATTTATCTTTGAGATTCAATAACTCGAAGACGGTGGAGGTTAGAACAGTGGTGCTAGAACAAAAAATATTCATATTGATCCAAGCTATCGCGCATTAAATTTTTTCGGAAAGTTTTCGGAATACCCTGTATATAAATAAATTCATATTTCCTTACTCGAAAGCGTGTTCGGTTTAATGAAGTTTTTAAGGGTGTTTAATATATAATTCCGTTCATTCTTAATAAATGTTAGATACGGAAGAAAGATTTTAAAGTTAATGTCACTTTACCCACTTTCAATTCCAAATTTTTGTAGGCTTTGTTTTGTCGTAAGCATAATAGAGATTTCGACGGACGGATTTCGCTCAATATAAATATCCATAATATATAAACATTAGTATCCTAATTCGATATTTCGGTAATACAGATACGACTAGTCTTTTTATAAAATTTTATGTTGTTGCTGGTCAATAGAAATTGAAATTTATAAAAAAAATACGATGACGGATAAATAAGTCCGTGGCTTTTCTAACTTCCCTCGTAGTTATATGAAATGGAAAAAAGTGAATTTCGAATGCGCATTAAACATTATTTTTTGCGAAAAAAAAACCGTTAATCAAACCAAGAAAAAGCTTGATAAATACTATGGGGACTCTGCACCATCGATTTTAACACGTTCGCCACTCACCAATTTTTCACGCTTTCAATAAAAACTCACCAACAAAAAATGTGTCACATATATGTGACACGAGTTTTCTAAACAATTTTATTAAGAGAAACTGCGTGTCACGTATATGTGATTTACATAAAAGTCACATATAAGTGACATGAGTTTTGTGAAGACTTAGTGTCACATACGTGTGTCACAAAATGGCTTGATTTATATCAATTAAACAGAAATTTAAAAAATTTTATTATTATATATTCTAAAATTCTATTATTTATTACATAGTTATACACTTTATTGGTTGTGCTAAATTTTGAAACATGGATATGGGCATAATCCGATTACATCGCCCTCTTTGTGTCTGCAGGCTCCACATATATACTCGGTTGCGGTCCTTTCATCGCTTTCTTGAAGTCTTACATCTGGAAAATGACCACCAGTAGATGTACTGGCTGTTACTTCATGCGATGATCTTTGTGTTGGAGTCTCGGCCAAATATTCTTTTATAATCCTTTCTCCAAATGGCAATAGTGTTATGGGATTATCAACATTTATTTTGTTATAAATCCAGCAGCATATACCAGCGAATTGATTGCCTGGGGCAGGGAAAATATGACACAATTTGATCAGATCGATCGATACCTGACATGTATTATAGTCAACAACCATTTTCGGTTTGAGTTTACTTACTCCTCTCTTTGATATTGTGTTAACCATGTCAGAATTATGCTTTGTAGAAATCATAAGTACGTCCCGTTTGTCTGTCCATTTTAAAACAATAACGCCTTTTGCGTTACGCCTCCATGCTATTGTTCCTCTGGTGTGCTTACTTTTTATAACATAAGTGGGATTACGTTTTCTATTTGCTCCTAAGGTTCCACATATTCTGCCAGATTTACGCTATTGTAATAGTTGACAATATAAAGTGTGTGTCCCTTTTCGGCATTAATTAATTAATTCAGCATTAATTTACATACAACTCCAAATGAATGTCCTTTTTCATTGTAAACGGTAGCTTTTCCAGTGTAAACAGCCATATTTATTACAAATCCATCTGGATTACATAGTTGGTAAAACTTAGATCCGTATTTATGTCTCTTGTTGGCAATAAACTGCCGAAATAAAAGTCCGAAATAAAAGTCCTCACTACAAAAAATGAGCTTCATCCAAAGACAAGTTTTGCGGGGGACTGTAGATTTTGTTTATATTTTGAAGAATATGTTTTACGACATTTTTAATTTTGTGTAGACGGTCAGATATATCGCATTGTTCAGGGAAATAGAAACCCATACAACGAAGTATATATATATTTTCAAACTTTCTGCGACTCATAGTAGTACCAAAAATACTTTGAAAATAAAGCGGATGTTTGCTCCAAAACGGTATCATTCCCGGCTTTTTATTAAGGGGCGTTGTAATACCTTTTTTATTTCCTCAACTTTCATCCAAGAAGATTAGACTTTGCGCTTAGTTTCTTATTTTAGACATATAATTAGCGCGTGCATTTGTTCACAAAACAATTTTCTTCACTAACTCGTCAATAAAAATCTGCATAAAATAATCTATTGGTTTTGCATTGCGTGGTGACTCAATCTGGGGCAAAGCTGCTTCCAGAGTCTTCAAAATCCATATAACTTTCACAGGAATTCAGAATAGTCTCAACAATTTCCTCTTCAAAAACAAGTTTTTTCTAGGACGCTTTTACAAAATAGTTTCTTCTATTGCTATTGTGACACGAATGAACTATTAAAAGCGCACTTAAAGTTAGTTTTCATATAAATTAGCAAATAACAAAATTTTGGGGAATATCCGAAAAAAACGAAATTTTAATATAACTGCTTAGCGTATCCACAAACCGCAGCACTCATATACATCTGACACCTTGCCAGAGACCAAACCATACAAGAAAAAAGCTTCCTACAAACTTTCGTGAAATAAAAGCTTAATACAATATTATAATTATGCGACACATATATGTGACATGAGTTTTTATGAAAACTTCCACGTCACATATATGTGACGCTGAGTGGCTAACGTGTTAATGGTAAAAAAGTGGTTTACTGACTTTCGTTGTGGTCGCACAAATACAAATGACGCTGAACGCTCTGGACGGCCAATTGAGGTCAATACACCCGAAAATGTTAAAAAAAAATCCACGATATGGTGTGGGCCGATCGAAGAGTAAAAGTGCGTGAGATTGTTGATGCCATAGGCATTTCATATGGCAGTGTGGTTTCGATTTTAAATGATCAGATGGGTTTGAGAAATCTGTCTGCAAGATGGGTGCCGCGTTTGCTCTCAATTGACCATAAACGTAATCGTGTGATAACTTCAAAGGATTGTTTGGAGTTGTTTAACCTCAATTTGAATGAGTTTTTGCGGCGTTTTGTAACTGTGGATGAATCTTGGATCCATTACAACACTCCGAAGACCAAGCAGCAGTCTAACCAATGGGATTTTCCGGGTGAACCGGCTCCGAAGAAGGCCAAGGTAAGTTTGTCGGCCAATAAGGTGATGGCAACAGTTTTTTGGGAAGCACGCGGGATAATCCACATCGGTTACCGTCAAAAGGGAAAAACAATAAACAGCGAATATTATGCCAACTTATTTGACCGATGTGGCCATATGGCCAAGAAAAAAGTTATTTTTCATCAAGATAATGCACGGGTGCATAAGTGTGCAGTCTCAATGGCAAAATTCCATGAATTGGGCTACGAATTGGTACCTCATCCGCCATATTCTCCGGATTTAGCCCCCAGTGACTATTTCCTATTTTCAAACCTAAAAAATAGTTCGGTGGAGAGAGATTTAGCTTCAAAGATGAAATTATTGATCAAGCAAATGCCTATTTTATGGATCTCGAAAAATCCTATTTTTTGGAAGGGATACATTAGTGCATTCAGCTAAAAGAAGATTATGTTGAAAAAAATTTTTTTTTGCAAAAAAAAAAATGTGTTTCTTTCTAAAAGTCACGGACTTATTGATCCACCCTCATAATATTGGAAAATTTAAAAATTGTATAAAAAATTTTAAAGCTATATAAAATTTTTTTAGATTGAACCCTAATAATGAGTGAGATAAAAAAAATCTTTACACATGTTTTTATCTTAACTTTTTTCACAATCATTATTTCTGTGGTCACAAGCAATAACCGCCTACCTCAAAAATCATGCTTTCGAGAAAAATAGCTAATGGGGCTTTATTATGACTTAGGTCAGAACATTTGTATTAATAACTTTTAAAATAACAGTGTTAGAGAAATGGGGATTTCACATAAATATAAAGATTTTTTTTGTAGAATATGATGGCATACATAACTCAGATCGGCGAAAATCATTCTTTCGAGAAAAATAGCTGTTTATATAATAACTTCTTAAATAACAGTGTTAGAAAAATGGGGATTTCACCTAAATATAAAGCGTTTTTAGTAGAATATGATAGCATACATTACTCAAATCGTTCTTAAGTCGACTTAGGCGGTTATCGCTTGTGACCACAGATTTATATTTTTTTTTTATGAAGTTTTCTTTGAAACATATATTAGTTAGTATACTTAATGACAACCCTACCCATTTGCTGTTATTAGTTTGATTAAATTGAGTGATGAAACTGTTTCCAATGTTATTAGAAAATATCAGGAGCCAAGTCCAAAAAGGTACGCTGTAAAAAATTTAAAGGCCAAAGACAGAGCAGGTAAATTGAAGTCATGTTTCATAGCTTTTGGTCAGAAATATTTTTTTTTTTTGCTTATGGTCGAGCAAATATTGAAGATAAGATAATATTAAATAAAGTCTCTGGTATGGCAACCAAAATGCAGTTGATGCATATAGCAATTTGTTATATTCAGAAGGGAATGCAAAACAGAATCCTTATTTTCATGAGCATCATTTCCCCAAATATTTTTGGACCGAATTTGCTACCTGTCACCACGGTAAGATACTCTTGAGTGGCACAAGAACATTAATTTGGTTATTGTACTAAAAGAGACAAATCTTCCAAACTTTCCAGAGCTGAAGCCACTGGAGAGATATTGGGATCCTGTGAAAAGGGAGTTCAAGAGCATAAAAACGTGGTTCCTGTTCCAAAGAACTGATGAAAGCCGCTATAAAATCCCCAATGAAAGAGTTTATGGGAAAGGTCCATAAATTCATAAGTATTAATTGGAACTATAAACGTTATTTTCTTTTGTCTGCTTTAATAACATTACAGTTAAATAGGAGAATCAAAACTCTAGGTTCAGTGGTTTCCTTATTACTGCATTTTAAGCATGTTAACTCTTTGATTGTTCCCATACAAATTTTCTTTTTATAGCGTACGTCCACAGTAAAAATTGGTTAAAAATGACGTGCATCACATGTGATACACGGAGCTATATTTAAACTATTTATTATTCAAACGTTCTGTACATCACACATGATTCACGTAATTTAAATTTTTTACTATTTATTAATTTTTATGTAGTGTTGGCAACACTGAAATAAATACGTGTGCAATTTTCGTTGGCTCGTTGTACAGCAGAGAAGCTTTTAGTGTTTCAATTTGCCATCCATTGAGCAAAGGTTGCCTCGTGGCTTCTATTATATACCGTGTAAGAGAAAACGCGTTTCAGGTTTTTAGGTTAAATGTACTCTTTGCAAGGGTTTTTTTTTTTTAGTTTACATATTAAACAGCTAAACCCTAACTTCCCTTGTGAACGCAATGGCTGTATAGGGGAGCTGTATCAAACGTTCTGTGCATCACACATGATTCATGTAATTTTAATTTTTTACTATTTATAAATTTTTCCGTAGTGTTGGCAACACTGAAATAAATACGTGTGCAATTTTCGTTGGTTCGTTGTACAGCAGATAAGCTTTTAGGTTTTCAATTTGCCATACATCGAGCAAAGGTTGCCTCGCGGCTTCTATTCTATATCGCATTAGAGAAAACGCGTTTCAGTTTTTTACTTTGTGCTCCTGGCGTTGCCAGTCCACGTGCAATTAGGTTAAGTGTACTTTTTGCACGTGTTTTTTTTTAGTTTACATATTGAACAGCTGAACCCTAACTTCCCTTGTGAACGCAATGGCTGTATAGGGGAGCTGTATCAACCACGTAAAAATTTGTACCTCCACAAAATGACGACATAGACCTAGCGTCTCAAGTCATTTTTTTATAAAGGTTCAGGAAATACACACATGAAATACACAATGTTCTGTTCAAAAGTAGCCAACACATATCTTTATTTTCATATCAATTATGTGCGTTTCTAAATTTTCTAAGTCATGCTTAAAATATAACTGAACTCGAACCTGTTTATTGTACATGTTCTGTTTTTTCTTACTACACGAGCCACAACACGACTTAAAATATAACTGAACTCGAACCTGTTTATTGTACATGTTCTGTTTTTTTTTTTTTTTCAGTACACGTACCAGAACATGAACTTCAAATAAAGCAACACTCAAAAATGTGTGCACGACTTAAAATATAACTGAACTCGAACCTGTTTATTGTACATGTTCTGTTTTTTTTTTCAGTACACGTACCAGAACATGAACTTCAAATAAAGCAACACTCAAAAATATGTGCTTTATGTGTGATTGAAACAAAAAGTACGTGATACAAAAATGTTCGTGTAAATAACGAAATATTAAAACGAACACAGTCATGGTTGTGTTGGGCACCGAAGAAAATTTAAAACCAAACATAATTGATATGAAAATAAAAATATGTGTGTGTTGGTCTAAGTTATGTTTGTTTACATATATGTACGAGTTTTTTATTCAGTGTGTGTTTTTTTCTGAACTCTGTTTTTTATACATTCCACATTGTGGAACAGACACATCATAGCATGTTTGAGTAGAAGAAGAAGAAGATAGATAGAAGCTTTTAGCTGTCGGTATCAACTTATTAGTGAAGTATGGATCCATTATGATTTTATGGTCGGAAAAAAAAAATTTGTAATTCAGATTTTGAAATAAGAATTGGTATAAAAGATGAGAGTTCAGATGAATGGGACTTCTCTTCAGGTAGTGATGACAACTACATTTGATCGTCTCTTCAGCAAGAGTAGAGCAATGACTTTAAGGAGAGACATGACATTGGCCGTTTTTTGAAATCGACTTTTTTTTAATGATGTTTTTTAGTAAATATTCTTAAGATTCTAAGAAAAAAATTTCATGGAAAAATTTCTACGGGTTCAAAAGTTACAGCCGGATTAGTGAGAGCGCATTTTTAATTTTCGCGCTACCTACGTACGGCAGCTGGTATATACTTGTTTTACTTGCTACCTGACTTTTGGTGGTTGTTATTTCGTACCTAATTGAAGTTTTTTTTTTTGAAATGAAGGCATATGAAGCTTCAAAAGCAGCCCGAATTGCTAAACGATTGCAAAAATCTGTAAGAAACAGCACAACACAAGATAACGAAGGCATACAGTACGAAGCAGGCATGGCAGATTGAAGGTAACCTTTTTTTCTTTGCTCACAAACTTTGAACGCGTTTTCTCGAAACCATGTTTTTCGTACTGGTTGCGGCACTAGCGGGTTCATTTTCTGAGGAAATTTTTTTTTTTTTTTATTTTTTAAACTTGATTCGCTATCGTATGACACGAGCTTTTTTTTAAATTTTTTTTTCGAGTTTTTATGAATTTTTAAAGTCAATATTTTTTTTTCGAAAAAACACACTTTTAAATTTGGAACATCACCAAAAATTAAAAAAAAAAAATAACTTAAAAAAAAGCTTGTGTCATACGATAACCAATTTTGTTAAGATTTAAAAAAGTCATTTTTTTCGAGATCGGAAAATTTTTGCGACTCCCAGCGCTGCAACCACGAGGCCCCGTTTTTTCTCTGCCGCCAGTTTGGAGCTCTATAAAACCATGTTGGATTAAAAAATATATTTTTCTGAATTTTTTTCTTGTAACTTGTTCAATTCTCTACAATAATAAAAAAAAATTTTGGGAAAATGTTTGTTTTTAACTGAGTTATGAAAATTTTGAAAAAAAGGTCTGTTTTCTCTGCCGCGATGTCCCCCCTTAAAGAAGCAGAAAAGATTATTTTTACTGGCAAACATGGTCTAAATAATCGTATTGTAATTGAGGATGGAGTACCTTTACCAATCAACTTTATTGGACAATTTTTTTACAGCGAAACTGATGGTTTTGTAAAGAATGGAACCGTTATTTTATCATCCATTGTTTGACAATATTGGTATGAGATACAATCATTTTTGTCTGATTTTAAAGAATTGGTATGTTACTGATAATAAAATCCAAAAGATAGATTACATAAAATTTCCAATTCTGTAAGTACTTTTATATCAAAAATTCAGGAACTATATACGCCATGTGAAGACATTTTTGTGGATGATTTCGCACAGTTGAAGACTTTTGTTCAAGTAATAAAACCCAGGAAAAGGCCACAAATATGGTGTAAAATTATTCAAGTTGTATAAATGACTGGTTATATTTCGAATTTCTTCCTATACTGCGGGAAAGGCGCATTAAAAAAAATTACCTGGACTAGACCATGGTGGTTCCATCGTTGCTTCTATAGCTGAAGATCTCTTGAATGATGGAAGATTATTGGTTGCAGATAATTGGTATAGTGGCATTCCTTTAGCTATGTTTAAAAAAAAAAAAAAAAAATACCGAATACTGTGGAACATTACGATCAAACAGGGTTGGTTTTCCGAACCTAAAATGTTTCAAACCGACGAGAAACGAAATAGCAGGTGCAAACTGGAATTAGAGTAATGAAATTCCAAGACAAGAAAGAAATATCACTTATATCAACTTGTCATGGTCCCAATATGCAAGAAAACGGGGAAAAACTGTGAAGGAAAAATAGTCAAAAAGGAAATCATATACTAGACTATAACTGAGTCATTGGTGGAATTAACCTCTCTGACCAAATGATACCTTACGTTACTTAATTTTAGACAGTTGGGTTTTGTATAATAAATTTTATTCAAACAAACAAATAAAATTAGAACAGTTTAAAAAGTCAATTTCGAATTCGTTGCTTGGCATTAAATTGATAAAAAAAAAAACAAATTATTTTTATCTTTTTATATCCTGGAAATTTGAAGTTTTCCGTATACAAGTGTTTATTTCTTATTTAAAAACAAAATATTCTCTACACGCGCAGACCATTAGATCACTTTAGTTTTCATCAGTTCATAAAATATTTTGTTAAAAGGAATATGACAAATTGTGTATCACATAAGATGTGCAAGCGTATCAATCATAACGTCTGTACATCATATGTGATGCATTGGACAGTCAAAAGGTTAAGATTTTTTTCGATCTAGCTCCTTAATTTTAATTTTCATAACATATTTTCTTTTATTATATTAATCTGTGTTTTTTTTTCTCTTCCTTTCCAGGTAAGTGTTAACAAAAATATCTAGAGTAAGCTGAACTGGAGTAAGTAATATTTTTAAGTTTACATTTTTTGAAGATGCACTATCTTCAAGAAAAATAAAGAAGGGTTAAAATTTGTTGACTTATTTAAACAATTTTATAATGAAAACTCACTCTCAGTGGCTATTGCAGACCAAATTTGTGGGATTATTAACATTTTCTTAAATGTAATGACCACTCAGTTATGCCCATTCCGCTGAAAATCCTCGTTTCTTTAATAGTTTTATAGGCGTTTCTGTTTAAATCCTAAAAACATTTTTTTTCGCTATGTCAGTGCCAGTCTAATATGGGCAAAGACTTATTACTCACACATAATATATGTTAAGGTGTCATCATTTTGATAACTCTAACCACTTATAGGGTTGGTGAAAGTATAAAGTCCGTCGGTTAATGGATATAAATATTTTGTGAATAATGCAGCGTATGATTAATAATTATTATTACTCATACGATTTTCAAATTTCCAATTTTGGAAATAAGTGAGTGTTTTTTGCATAACATTGAACTAATATTGTTACTAATAGTGCGTTTACATCTGAGGAAAATCTAGTAGATTTTAGTTGAAATGTATTTCAAAATCTATACCGTTTACATCAAACTTTTTTGACATTTTGTGAGATTTTGTTTCCACAACAATAAACAGCTGATTAAAATAAAACATAAACTAGAAATACCAAAAATAAACAAAACAATAGGAAAATGTAAATATGGAAAATTCTAAAAAGGAACAGATTTTATAATTACATTATGTATCAAAAATGAAAAAGCACAAACTGAAATAGAAATTATGTGGAAAAAACCAACATTTGTTAAATGTATTTTTTGAACAGCAAAAACAAATTCATTTTGCACAATTATTATATATCAGATGGGAATGGGCACATATGTATAAGTATAAAAAAATCATAAATTTTCAATTACTAAATATTTTTTATTATAGACCCGTCATTTTTATTAATAATTAATATTTTATTTCCTTTTTATTCAACTCGTTTGCTTTTGATTTTGTTTTTAAATGTCAATTTTTCAGTCACTGCGTTGTAATTTTCTACTACAATATTAACAAGTAAGAAAATTATAGTCGGTCTAGACCGACTATACAATGCCCAATACCATGCGTTTAAAGACCCTATCTCTAAGGCCCAACTAACTGTATATAGAAAATAAGCATAAACCAAATTTGAGTGGGATTTTTATTATTTTTTTCGTCTGCAGATATGAAAAAGTTCATATCGGATGCTATATCTATATGGGGACTAGGCCCAAAAATGGACCGATCGTGGCCATATTTGGTAAAGTCTCTTGTATTTTGCAAAAATATATGCAAACAAAATTTGAGAAGAATCAGTGCAATATTTTTCTTTTTTGATAGATTTAAGTGAAGATCGGGAAGCAGCTCTATATGGGGCCTATGACAAGAGTTGTCCAATAGGAATCATTTTTGGCCTACTGATTAATGGATGTAATATATACACGCAAACCCAATTTGACTAAGATTTGTATGATAATTTGGATCTTATGGCAATATATGTTGATTTCATAGGGGTCATTTGTATGGGGGCTGGGTCTGAAAATGGACCTATTCTCACCAGTTTCAATAGCGTTCATCCCATGGCCGATATAAGATCAAATACCAAATTTCATCAAAATATATTCATATTTGCGACCTGCAGTTTGATTACAAGGTTTACATGGACACACAGACGGACGGACGGACGGACTTCGTTAAATCGAATCAGAAAGTGATTCTGATTCGATCGGTATAATTAAAGATGCGTGTAGGTCAAATATCTTTGGTTGTTACAAACAGCAGCACAAAGTCATTATACCCAAACCACATAGTGGTATAGGGTATAAAAAAACACATTAGTATCATTTGGTAGTGCTTAAGTTTGGCAAGATTGTTTGGGATCTTGCGCAAATCTAGTAGATTGTGCTAGGTTTTGTTTTGTATGGGAAATCTAGTAAGAACGAGCTAGATTTCGCTCGAAATCTTAGATATACTAGATTTTGCTTAGATGTAAATGCACTATAAGGGATCATATAAAATTTAAGATACGCTAAAATGGTTTGATCGTTTTAAGCTGGATTGGAAAAAACTATCTAAAGGCACAAACTATTTAAAGGAACAAATTTTTATGTATTTGGTAAATAAACTGTAGAACCCCGTTAGTTTTCGAATTCTATGATCTGTGAAGAATATGAAACCATGCAGGCTTTAAGTTCAAAGTGATCGGCCATGGAGGCAAATTTAAAATGGCAAAAAAGTAAATAGAAATTGTATTATACTTTTCCAGTTATCTCTGCTGCTTCCGGCACAATAGTATATGATAAGCGCCAGGCAACAGTAGAAATGTCTATATCCGATTACGGAATACCAAAACCGACGCAAAAACCTGGATCTTAACGCTCTAGAAGAAAAGTTTTGAATAACGATTATAAAATTTTTGAATTCAAAAACTTCATAAAAAAATAGAAAGTAGCTAATACCAGTTTTGGTACTTGATCTTAAAGCTGCATGTAATGGAAATAAAATAAATTTTGTTTTCACAAAATCCATGGAAAAAATCATACTTTTTATCCGATAAGGCGAAAGTACCTAGTTTTGACATTTTTTATCACAAATTTGCGCACTGGTCTAGTTCAGGGGCAACACCTAGATTTTCTTTTTCAATTTTGTGGATGGCCTAAGGGTCCCGGGATATGGCCTTTCAAAGTTCTGACATTGATTTGTATATAACTTTGTTATTTGTTATCTGATATATATATATAATTTGAAAGCTTACTTGATTGCCTTTTATTCGAAATCCAAAGCTTAAATTTTTCTATTTTTTTTTTTTTTTTTTTTTTTTTTTTTGAAAACGTGGCATTATCACTTAAAATGATTTATACAATATTGGTATTTACAATAGCTGAATGAAAGAAAGCTCGTTTCCTAGCTTGATTTCAATGTATAGCTTGACCTCGTAACCCTTGCAGGAATGGAGATATAAGGGATTTGACCTACAGTTTAAAATTTTTTTAAGAACAATATGTGCTTATTTCAACTTAGGTAAATTTTTTTTTTTTGGGTACTTATCCCATTATTTAATATACTATTATTCTAGTATTATTTATCAGTCCTAGTACGAAATAAAAAAAAATCAACCCAAGTATGGGTAGAATCCCTAAAAATGCTATTAACTCTTTTTTTGCCTAAAAATGCGGGAATTTTTTGTGCTGAACTCTATAAAAAACATCTGAAACTTATATAAATAAATCTGTGGTTTTCTGGAATAACCGCGTATGTCCATTTTTGTCAGTTTTGAGTTAACGATGCCAAATATATTAATTATTAACGCTCTTTACATGTGTTCAATATTTTTTTTTTTAAATGTTGATCATTTCTGAGTTTTTTCTTTAAATAACGACGTAACTTAAATGTTTATTAAATCAATTTGCAGCAGTATCGCCGTATGTCAACCTCCGTATGATCGCTGACAAATTATTTTCTCAGAAAACGACACATAGCGACATACGTTGTTATTAATGAAAAAAAAGTGCAAAATAATTTTGGATTATTTTTCAGATTATACCCACTTAAAAAAACTTGTGTGCTTATTTCTGTTATTTTTTTGTCACTATTATTCTTGATCCTAAGTCCCGTTAACTTTTTGTTGACGAACAAAAAAATCCATTTTTCAAGCAACAACAACTTATGTCTACATGGGTGGTTGCATTGGTAGTTTTCTTTTTCAAATAAACCGACGTTTTTCGACATAAGCTGTTTTATCTGCACACTAAGTGTTATTTACATATTGTTTTTTTGTCCTTCTCTACGATCTATTCCTCTGAAGATTTTTACTCAAAATTTTATATAAAGTAGTTATTGCCCATATCTACAGGACTGTTAAATAAAAAGCTCTAAAAAATTTATATCGAGCCCATAATTTCAAATATAACGTTTTTTGGCTCCCCTGAACATTTTGATTTTATGACATACGCGGTTATTCTAGAAAACCACAGAAATAACGTACCTAAAAATTCCTAATTCCAGCTCAAACTATAACTTTCTAAACCTCTTTGTCGCGTTGAATCCGAAAATTATTAAATTTATCTTAGTCTTAAAAATGCAAAACATGTTATTTTTTCTTTATATATTTTTGGCATTTCTAGGTTATAATTTTTCGAGAAACTGCTTTAATGAGACAAATTCAGATTTGGATAGTAAATATTTCAGAAAATTCATAGTAGTTGCAGTAGAATGCTAATAAGGTGTGTCAATATTTATTCATTTGCATATCAGAAATATGATATCAAAAAATATTTACAAATGTTGTTCAAACTATATGATAAATCCTTTCTATATGATAAATACTTTCACAAAGATGTTACTTCATATCTGAAAAAACTAGAATAACGAACAAGAATAAATAACTTATTTTATGAAGTTTTTTTGTTTATTGTATACAATGATGATAAGCCTATTTGTTAACCCGTAATTTCCAATTACTAAAAAATAAATATAATATTGTAGAATGCTAATAAGGTGTGTCAATATTTATTCATTTGCATATCAGAAATATGATATCTAAAAATATTTACGAATGTTGTTCAAACTTTATCTAACAAACCTGTCATTTTGTTTTTTTTTTATTTGTGTTTTTTGTGAATATTTTAAATTACTATTAAACTATTTTGCAATAACATACCGACACTCAAATTTTTGACATTTTGTATTCTATAAAACAAGTCATGAAAAATATCTTTTTACTGATTTAAACAAAATTCTATATTGAAAAGATTTTTTTACATGTGTCTAACTTCAATTAAATTGATGCAGAAAAAATACGAACGTATACAGATGTCACAATTTGTATTGATATGCAAATTAAATTTAGACAAAACTAAATATGTATATATTTATATTTATATAAACTGTTTTTATGTATGTGTATCATTTACCATGGAATTTCATGCTCCATTACAAAATTTATCAATTTGGAAGAGTTGGAGAAGCAACAAATTTACACTATTTTCTAAATGTTTGTCACTTTGCAATTTAGTGCCTCTAATTCGGTTGTTTTCAATATTCGCAAATTTCGTTTAGATATTCCATATGAAACTTATATAATAATTTTTATTAAAAAAGTTATAATTTTTTCGGTTTTTCATTTCTAAAAAATAATTGACAACTTACTCCTACAACTTCTATACAACTATGATGTCGTCACATTCGACGAACACAAATATCTCCATCGGTTGCCCCAATGCTACCGAAATTTGTAAAGCAATAAAATCACTTAAAAACAACAAACCGCGTGGTGTAGATAATATCTCCCCAGAGCTGTTAAAACTTGACGTAGCAACGAGTGTCTATTTACTCACGCCAATTATAAACCAATTCTGGCGCACGGAACTCTTCCCCAAGGAAATTGATGAAGGTTTCATTATAAATTTACCAAAGAAAAGGGAGACCGAACAGCCCTTAAAAATTTAGGAGGTATAACGCTCTTAATATGTCAAGAAGGTGATTGCACACATAATAAATAAAAGAATTTCTTCCTGAGCTTAGAAAGGAACAAGCCGTTTTTCGTGCTCACAAATCCTGTGTCGATCCATAGTCTAAGAGTGATCATAGAGCAGTCTGTAGAATGGATATCACCTTTGTACCTAACGTTTATAGATTTTTAGAAAAATTTTGACACCCTGAATCACGCAACCATCTGGAATGCATTAGAATGTAAAGGTGTACCTGCCAAGCTAATAAATCTCATCAACGGTCTATATGAAAACTCTGCCTGTTGTATTGAGCTACAAAATAAGGGTGTGTATTATCTCCCCTGCTTTCTTGCGTATTTGACGTAGTAATGGATAGGGCAACGTCTCGTAGAAGGGGAATCACTTGGGGGTCGCCAAGGCAGTCTGGGGAACCTTCGCTATGCTGATGACATTTGTCTACTTACTCACACCTTTTTAGAGATTCAATCTAAGTTATCACTAGTCCAGGAAACTGCATCACACGTTGGCTTGATATCTGGATTGCAATCCATATCGCAGAATGGCCCCCTATTGTGAAATCTATTAAAATAGATCGCGATCCATCAATACTGCATGCTACACGTTCAATAGTATTGAATCACGGTCACTAATATTGAACGTGTAACATGGCCCTAACCGTTCAGAATCAATAAAAGTGGAGGCCAACTCAAATCAGTGTGGAACTCATCATATATATCAAAAAGGACGAAGCTAAAGATATACACGTGATGTACATTCTATACAAGTTTTTGTAAATACATTCCTGAGAAAGATTCTTCACTTATACTGGCCTAGTACAATCACAAATTATCATCTATGGTCAGAAACTAGTCAACAAACTATTAAAGTTGAAATCCGCAAATGCAAATGGAATTGGATTGGACATACACTGCGTAGACAGCCCAGCGACATTGCTAAATAAGCCATAGACTGAAACCCGCAGAACAGTCGTCATATTGGAAGACCATCACACACCTGGAGACGGCAAATTGAAACTGAAATATTCCATTTACAACTGCGCTGAAATGAAATTAAACATCGTCCATCAGATCGAACTTATTGGAATAATCTTGTGACGGCCCTATGCTCATTGCTGGAGTAAAAATATCAGATATATATATATATATATATATATTCCTAACGAAGAAAACACAAAGAAATTTTAAAGAAATTAACCTTTGTCGGAATGTAGTTTCCTTTTATCTTGAAACACAGCGATTTTCAAAATAGCCCACAACAGCAACTTTCACCTCTTAATAGTTGGCAAATTTTTTCAAGGTTGAATTCCTAGGTTGTCTAAATCTAAGAAAGAGGGTGTGCACAACGCAATAGCATTGTCTTGAAGATACAGCACTTTCTTTTTGGCAGTATGTTTGCATAATATCTATTTCTGTATCTATTTCTGGTAGATAATCCATAAAATTACGCCAAGGGTACTCCGACTGTCTGCTCCCCTTCAGTTCATTTTTTTTACTGTTCTTCATCTGTGGTGTAAAGAAATGGACTTATATTTCATTCATTGTTTGGAGTCGATGCAAAAATTTTGTTTTATCACAGTAATTGAGTCGCTCTGTCTCAGCCTTAACGTACATATCAACAGCAGATTGTTGGAACCATCGTTGATATATCAGTAGGTGTTTGTAATATTCTTTGAGAAGAAGTTTAAGAAGTTATTTGTCTCGATCCCTAAAAATTTACAATATGTATATACGTGACAATCGCAAATGTTTTTTTTTGCACTAACCATTGGCCGTATTTATCAAGTTGTAATTTAAGTGATATCCGTGTTCTCCACGGCAGAACATAAGCGGATATTGTAATGCGTCATACGACCGATGTGTCTCCGTTATTCGCTGTAGTGCGTTTTTATTTGATATTGATATTTCACTAACTATAGGTGCGTTGTATTGTCGTTCATGAGTTCCTGTACGGCTACTCACCTATGAACTCACTCAAATTATCTTCACTTTCCCTTTTACATTATTCAAGATACTTCGACACGCCCACTTGTCCAATAATAGATGAACTCGTACAAACTTGCAAAACTCTCCCTATCGTTACACTCTGTATATATACATAAAATTTCATCAGTGCTTTGTAGGGGATGCACCTCGCCCGCTTATCCGATCCAGCCTATTTTCGTCAGGGCTACTTACACTAATAACAGATGACATCACATAAAGTATGAAAGCTCTCCCATGATATTGAGTCTGATATTAAGTAATTAATTTGTTTTGTAGGTGCCACGCCCACTTTTCAAATACCGCTCATTTTTAAAGTGGCTACTCACAGCAGTAATAGATGACGTCATACAAAGTTGCAAAGCTCTCCCGACAACAGTACTCAAGATATGTATATGATGTTAAAAATTAATTTTATATGGGAGGTACCACGCCCACTTATCTGGTACCGACCGTTTTCGTTAAGACTGTCCATATTAATAATAGATGACCTCACACAAATTTACAAAGTTCTCCCTCTTATAGTACTCAATATATATGATGTTAAATTGGAATAACCGTGTACAGCGCCACCTGTTGAGACTTTATGTACTTTTATTTTTTCCTAAACCTTCGCGTGGCAGTTACAAACAAACTCGCAGAAGAAAGTTTCAATTTTGGTCCAGTAGTTCTCAAGTTTTAAGCGGACCAACAAACCATCATTCATTTTTATATATATAGATATTATAGAAAAACGTTTTTTGCCTCTACTGAAAATTTGTAAATTTTGAGTTGACCCACTTTAGAGGTACACGTGCGATATATGGACTGAAGTGCACCACAACAAAATAGTGATATGGTCTGCATTAGTGCAAGACCTGGAAATTTTTCTTGTGTTGTGCTCGCGAAAGAATCTGTAGCCTTTGTTCTTTTTTTCTTGCGCTTCTTATTTGTTCCCCATGGTACATAATTTTATCAACTGTGGATGGCATATATCTCCAAGAGTATTTTTCGTTATAAGTTATAGCTGTTTTATTGGCGTACTCTCCAAATTTTTTTTTGCATTTATCTTTCTGCTGCATTTTTAATCGTCTTCTTAATTCATGAGCTCACCTGTGATAAATGCTGCATTTTCTGGATCGGAAAAGAACTACTTGCAGTATTTCCATCATTTAAGTTTCCTTTTCCTTGTTTTGGTTGGTCGATTATGATGCCTTACCGTAGATACATATTTTTCTTGACGTTGTTTTTTTTTTTTTTGCTTCATTTTCTTTGTTTTTTTCTCACTGTTTCGGCTATTAGTGTTTGTGAAAAATACCTATGTAAATGTATCTGTCAAAATAAATGAAGTTTTTTTTTTTTTTTTTTTTAAGATTTTAATATTATTTAACAATTAAGCGCATTCTGTCCCAACCCTTTTTGATAAGTATATAACAACTCGTGTCAGCTCCACCGTTTCCTTTTTCAGTCAGTATAAAAACAAATAAAATCACACAAAAAAAGATACACCTGTACGACCAACTTTTCTATTCATAAAAAAGAGTGGATTTTGAGTGGATCCGTATAAAAAAAGATGGGTATAGGTCTAATATTTTTGGTAGTTACAAACATCAGGGCAAACTCATTATACTCTAACTACTTAGTGGAAACTTCTGTATTCATAAATTTAGCACAAAATATTTGACCTTGGGTCAAAAAAAATTGTTCTGGTGCACAAGGGCGGAAACTGGCAGGTATACAATGGTGTATAGGAGTGTAGGGGAGTGTTCGGACTACAGAAGAGTGCAAGATTTTTTGATGGCTTTTGATGGGCAGGAGTTATGCTCTATTAATTTGGAGATTTTCGGAAAATTTTTACCTTTTTTAATTTTTTTTTTTGTAATTTCTAAACGACTCAGTGACTTTATATTTCTAACAGTTATATCTTAGAAGTTACAAAATTATACAAGATTTATTTTACTTTAAAAGCTTTTAAAATAAAAAAGTTACAGTCGCTTAAAAATTAAAATTTACGAGAAATTTTTAATTTTATTAAAACACTGAGAAAGCCCATTTTCAGTATTTTTTTTTTACATAATTGCTGCCATCTATTCCTAAAATCCGGTTATTAAGACACCACCATAAAATAAATAAATAAGGATTTATTTAAAAGTTTTTGCAACTAATTTAAATTATATGAAATACAGATTTCTTTTATCTTTGATAATATATGAGAATTTATTTTGCAACTAAGAGGATTCTGCAGTTTGCCACATTTGGTGTATTTTACTCAAAGACTTAAACCTTAGTAATTGAATTTATTACTTTTAAGTATAAAATGCACAACTTTAAGGCAAATTCTCCATACTTAGTACTCGGTACTCACAGTTTTCCCAGCACTAACTTCTTTCATACTTTGTAAATTTTTACTATAATTTACAACATTCTGCATACACTGGTATGAGTTTTGTAATAAATAGTAGCATAATAAAATTTATTATTGCATAATTGGCTGCATAAACATTGACATTCAATAAAAAAAAAAGCAAACACACACATTCACACATACTTACACATGTAACATGTAAATTCAAACAAATTTATGATGACAGCCAACATTGGGAACTACCATTGCAGTCAATGCTTCATGCAACCAATCTAACTAACTAACTGAGAAGTCATCAAACTTCAATATATTTTATGTGCAATGTGCTCAAAAAGTATTCTGTTTTTTCTTAATTTTTGTTTGGTTATTTAATTCGATTTATAAATTAATATATCAAATGTTCATAGTTCCAAAAAATTAGATCACAAGTTTTATCGTGCTAGGACATCTTAATGGAAATGAGCAGCTTTTCTCGAAGCATTTGTTTATATAAAATCCACTACTGCGCAACAGCAAGGTTATTGTGTGGCTCTCTTTTCTCCAGAGAATATCTAAACTTTACGCTAAAAAATAAATATTTTTACATGTATACCGGGAATGAACAAGAGTTTCTATAGCCGTATAGTACAAAGCACATTTTCATTAAAAATGTAATGAAAAAAAAAAAAAAATATTGACCAATTTTATAAAACAATTTATTACCAATTTTATATATATATCTTTAATTGACATAATGCTTTTTTATACAAATTAAGTAATGCTTTACAAATTGTGTCTCTTAGACTCTAAATTTATATTTTAAAGCTATAATGACTACTTTGGCAACCCGAAAAATGTTTTGGAAAAATATCCTATGCCATTTGCAATATTGAAGAGTGCAGAGTAAAAATGGAAAATATTATTGAATATAGTTACGTCAGATTCAATGAATCCAAAAATGATTATTTCTGTTATAAAAAAATAAATAAATAAAAGAAAAAAAAATATATATAATAATTTTTTCTCGAAAATATAAAAATTAAATTATAAAACGCGACTCATTTTCTAAAAGAGTTGTTATCAAGGATCAAAATTGTATACTTGCATCAGCTCTCCGACATTTCTTTTTCTACATGCTTTTTTTTTTTAAATTTCAAAATAACTGAAAATTTCTGTCTCTGCAAAATTAAGAAATTATATGCAGGATACTTATTGACTAAAGTGTTTATACTGCACATGTTCTTTAATAGATAAAGAAGAATAATAATTTTGGCAATCATATCATGATGAACTTTTTCATAGTTGATGTTGTTATTTGATGTGTAATTTTAAAATGTCTGTAATTGAATTTTATGTTTGTATATGAAACATGTATAAGAATCAGTTTTTATGTGGAAATAAATGCAAAATGTTAAAAATATCTTGCTTTTATGTTGTTTGGAACTTCACGTTAATAGCATTTACAAGAAGATATTTAAAGATATTTTCAGGTAGACTTTCAGCCATTTTTTCTTATACAACAAAGTACTGAAAGTAATAGTGAACATATAAACGAAATTTTTGCGAGATTGCCATATATGTTTGTAACAAATATGTATAAAGTTCATATTGGCAGTAATTAGTGTTTATCGTTTATTCAAGGACTAGAATTGTAACTTATTTAAGATAAACACGAAAATGTTTTTACAACAGTTAAACGTAGAAAACGGGCAGCCTTTTTAGAATGATAATTTGTAATCATCAGATATTATGAAGATATGTCTGATTACACTGTACAATAGCCATTCTGGGGGGTGAGAAAAATTAAAAATGAAAAATAAAACTAAAAGTGAAAAATGAAAAATGAAAAAGGAAAAATGAGAAATAAAAATGAAAAATCGAAAACGAAAGATGAAAAATTAAAAATGAAAAAGAAAACTGAAAAATTAAAAATGAAAAACTAAAAATGAAAAATTAAAAATGAAAAATAAAAAATGAAAAATAAGAAAAAAAATTAAAAATGTAAAATAAAAATTAAAAATGAAAAATGAAAAATGAAAGATGAAAAATTAAAATGAAAATAAAAAATTAAAATTAAAAATTAAAAATTAAAGATGAAAAATTAAAAATAAAAATAAAAATGATTGATTAAAAATGAAAAATGAAAAATAGAAAATGAAAAAGAAAAATTAAAAATAAAAAATTAAAAATTAAGAATAACAAGTAAGAGTGTTAAATTCGGCTGTGCCGAATCTTTGATACCCTCCACCTCGGTTTGTGGCAATACTATTAACATAGCTCATGGTAGTTGTGTTCTTGTTATTGTTAATATGTATGAATCACATTTTTTTTGTGGCTTTTTTTATGTTGTTGTATGTTCAACCACTAAACTATTACAAGAAAACACTAGGTTTCATGTTTTTTTTAGAGGTATCTATAAACTTTTGTTCATTTCTCAGCGCAGAGGCTCCCGATTTACTCCGATTTCAATACCAACCTGGTGGGAATTATGGCAAATAATTTTTTCGTAACCTGACCTAAGTAAATGCTTTTTTTTTTGAATGAGCGTGATTTCAACAGACACACGGACAGACGGACAGACGGACAGACGGACAGACGGACATCGCTATATCGACTCGAGCTGTGATAAGGATCAAGAATATATATACTTTATTGGGTCGGAAATTAGTTTTTCGATGCGTTACAAACGGAATGACAAACCTATATATACCCTCTGCCACTGAGATGTGGAGGGTATAAAAAATGGAAAATGAAAAATGAAAAATGAAAAATAAAAAATAAAAAATGAAAAATGAAAAACGAAAAATAAAAAATTAACCAGCTGAAATAATAATAAATATTTTTATATTATCAAATTCCCTGCAGTTGTTTGCTATAAGTGATATATAGATGACGCTTTCTGTTTGATTTTAGAAAAGTGTCATAAAAAAATGTTTAATTACTAGATGTTTACACATCTCCCCTGTGATCGGACACACATGATTTTTTTAAAACCCTTTATATTTCTTCCTTATCTCAAGAACCGTTGATGATTTCTCCATTCAATATTCAGCAAAATTGTAGCTAATGCTTAAATAAGTAATTTTTGTTAATATTTTCATGTAAAAAATAGAATAAAAATACTATGTTTGTTCGATTTAATATTAAAAATATCGCTCATGTGTTTCATAACACGTTTATGTTATGTTATGAAAAAAAATTATTAAAAAAAAAATTGATTTTTTTTAAAGACTTCATTCGACGACATTAGTCCAACTTGATTTGCTGAAGTTTTTTGCTGAAGATTGAAATGAGAAATCATTAATAAGGGTATTGAGGTATAGTTGACAAATTAACAAAAAAAAACATCAAGCTAGAGAAACAATCTAAATGGTTTGCTACTTTCTCCCTAACTTGGAATTACTCACCCCCGAGACAATTACCCTGAAGATGTTCCATCATATTATCACTCTCTCCTGTGGATTAGAATCCAACTCCGCTTTGAATTTTATCAAATTCAAAAGCAATATTTAAAAAAATTTAAATGCAGAGAACTGACTCAAGTATGCAATATTTATCCTTGAGATTTAGTCTTTCAGCAAATTGTTAGCCTTTTAAAATTTTGATGTTTAGTTTTTCGATCAAACGTAGAAATAAAACGTAGGCCAAATATGTGAGAAATCTCCCAAAAAAGTGCGATTCATGGACATATTTAATTTGCAATTATATGAAGTATAAAAAAAAATTATTATTTTCTTTATTATTCAGTTTGGGATCGTGTATATATTTTCCAATAATAGAAAAGATAATAATTTTGCAATGTAAGAGAAATTTGAAAAAAAGTTTTGAAGACAGCGCTAGCAAGTTCTTTCGGCAGACAAGAAAACAGACAGACACTGCAAGTTACAATAAATGAAGCAAAAATAGCTTTTCTTTATTTTTGCCTTGAAGAAAAGATAATGTAAAAAATAGCTTATATTTTTGCCTGGAAAATGAATTTAACGACTGAATTCTTGCAACCTAGATTAAAATGCATACACTAAGAGACTAATGATATATTCGCAAATTCGTACCACAAACTAATTCTGCGAAATAAAAAGCTCTAGCCCAAACTTAGAACACACTGATCATACGAGCTATTTAAATTAATCATCAAACCACTCATCATAAGTGCCTTTTAAAATAAATTAAAAAATTTTCACTGACAGTCGAGAGTTTTAAGTATTAAAATTTATACTAGTTATCGAGAAGGAGGATAACTAAAAAAAAAAAAAAATTGAATTTTAATTCATGACCCTGTCGGTCAGATTTTTACCAAAGTATATTTTATAACAAAATTATTAGAATTCACCTTTGCAATAATTTTTTTCGGAGAATAATTCGTTCATAGAATGTTATAAAGGGTGTCTCAAAACTCACGCAAGATTTGATCTTGCGGCCATTAGTGTAGTAATGTGTTGAAAACCAAAAGTAGAAGACACTTTGAAATCTGAAAATTTAGAATAAGTAAAAATGGAGCACTACACTACAGATAGGCGCATTTGCATTGCTGAACAATATTAAAAAAAAAAATTCATGCGAGTCCGATCAGAGGGGAGATGTGTAAACATCTGGTAATAAATAAAATGCAGAAAACAGCGACAAAAAGGTTATTACATATCATAATTTTTTCACCAAAAAATCATGTCACACCGATTCGCCTTAATGCTTACATGTTACGCGCAAGATCTTACTCTCACATATTACGCTGTTTTTGTGATTGTATTGTGAATTAGAAATTTACCCCCTTCGCGTATAGATGTTTACAAATCAAAAATTAGGTAAGAAAATTATAGTTGGTTTTGACCAACTATACGACACCCTATGCCATCTGTTTAGGGATAGGGTCTTAGGCCGGACTAACTGGATATAGAAAGTAACCAAATCTGAGTGGCATTAATATTAATTTGTTTGCCTGCATATATGAAAAATTTCGTATCAGATGGTTTACTTATAGGTAAAAAAATGGACCGATCCTGACAATATTGGGTCAAGTCGCTTATTTTGTATTTCGAGAAAAACGCCTTTAAAGTTTTATTACAAAAATTTTCTATATTCTCGTAGAAATATTTATATACATATATAGCTCTGTAACTCCACAAATAATTCGTATTTTAAACAAGGTAAGAAATTATAGTCGGTCTAGACCTATCTTATACCATGGTGTAGATACCCTATATCTTCGGTCCAACTAATTCGATATAGAAAATAAGCATAAACCAAATTTGAGTGGCATTGTTATTAATATATGAAAAAGTTCACATCGGGTGCTATATTTATATGGGGACTAGGTCGAAAAATGGACCGATCTTGACCATATTTGGTAAAGTCACTTATATTTTGAAAGAATATATACAAACCAAATTTTAAAAAAATCTGTGCAATATTTTTTTTTTTGATAGTTTTAAGTTAAGATCTGGAATCAACTTAATATGCGGTCTATGACTAAGAATTTTCCAAAAGAGTTTATTTTTGGACTACTCATTAATTGTTGTAATAAACACACACAAACCAAATTTGACCGAGATCTATATGATAATTCGGATCTTATGAGATCAACATATAGGTGACATTTGTTTGGGCACTAGTTCTAAACATGCACCGATTTCAACTAATTGCGATAGCGTTTGTCCTGAGGTCGAATATGTTCATATTTGCGACCTGAAGTTTGATTACAAAGATTAATGGACACACAGACGGACGGACATATAGACGGACGGACGTGGCTAAATCGACTCAAATATTTTAGGTACAGAAAATCTTCAGCTCAAACTCATTACACCCTGACCTCATGGTATAAGAACTGTTTATTGAGTTTAATTCAAATATTACGAGAACTTTGGAAAATCTTTTATGTTTTAGGTAGCTTTATTTGTGTTTCCTTTATATATCAATGTAAATATTATATTATATATAAATTATTTATGCTCTATATCTCTAATGTATTATATTTTTTAATTAACCATATCACACTTATTCAATTCAGCTCACTAACTCAGTGTCTCTCTATCTCTATTGTCCTGTATTGCTCTTAAACCACCAAATAATTTACACTTTATATTAACTAAATAAATTCTATTGAAAATTTATAACAACACAAAACATTTTTAATGTAAATAATTAATTCAAATTATCATTGTAAATTAAAAATATAAAACATTAAAACTTTCCATTGAACAATTGTGCTAATTTGGTATGTGCATGTCTGTCTGTGCTTGGAGGGGTTTTAAAATGTTATTTTAATTTGGCATAATAAATATTAGCGAAAATAAACATGAAGTTAAACATTTAAATTTTGATTATTATTATTATTATTTTTATTTAAAAATATTCATGAGTTTAAGTGTTCAATGTGATTCGGTAGTACATATTAGAGCAACCATAGTCAGCTAAATTATCACATTTATAGTTTAGAGGTTTATTTCATATTTAGCAGAGACAAAAGGACTAGTTTGTTAATTTGGTATTATGATATTTGTAATTATTAGCGCAATTACTGTGGTTGACTTATTGTATGTGTGTTGGTTATTTTGTTCTGCTTGTATATGTATTTGTAAGAGTTTATTATTGTGGCTAAATTTTATTTATTTACAAAATTTATTTAAATTACTATTTTTTTGTTGCTGTTTAATTTTTACAACATTAGGAAGGTTGATTGATTGTTCAATTTAATTGCAATTTACTTAAATTACCGTTAATTGTAAACATTTGTATAACACTAACTCTCATACCCCAGTAAATTTTGGCTAATGATGTTTTGTATTTTCAAAAAAAAAAGTAATTACGGTTTATTAATATTAATATTTACTTAAATGATAATACAATCATGTTAATGTAAATACAAAATAAATGAATAATTAATTAAAAGTAATTCTACATAAATTTTGTAACAGTAAAAACGTACGAGGGTTGTCTGATAAGTAACTGGGCTTGAACAAAAGTTTTTTTCGAAAGCAAAATGCATCTTTATTTTAAATAGTACATAATAGTGAATAAGTAATCGTACACTTTTTGGAAAACGTATCCGTCCACTGGAGGATGACAAAATTTAATTATTATTAAAAAGATGTTTTGAATTGCGAGCTTTTTACCATTGACGGACGCATTGACAATTTTATTTGTTTATCAAAAAAACTCACAGAACGTTTCTATTTTATTTTTTTTGTTTACAATGAAAAAAAAAAAAAAAAAACGCTGTATGACAACTATAGGTGTCAGAAAAAGTAAAAAGTATTCGTATATATACAATTGTTTGCATAAAGTTGATTTGACGTAATTATATTTTTTTCAAAACAATATTTTGAGATGTCTCCGAAAATCAAATTAGTTACTTGAACAATATTTAAATTTTTTTACCTTTAAAGTAAAGTAAATGTTAGTGTAAGCTAAAGTGAGCAATAAAGTTACCATTAACTGTTTTTCGTTATTACAACTTCCCAGTAAGAAAAATTAATACTTTTAATAATGTGGCAACACCAGAGGAAACAGCGAATACTATGGACCAAATGATTTGCTTTATACAAATATGAAATGGCAACGTTTTTTAATTTGTTTACAAACAGGCAATAAAAATTTCTTTGCGAACTGAAAAACAGGCAGCCGCCAGGGTCAGGCACAAATAAATTTCTAAAAAAAAAAAAAAAAAATGGCTTCAAACGCAGCAAATGAACACAAACTCCTTTGTTAAAGGAGAAATAGTGCGTTTGCCATTTGTTCACTGGTAACATATTCCGTGCTGAAATCAACTCGGGTAAGGAATTGGAAGGCATCTTGAGAAAGGTCTTAGACGATGGCCAATTAGTATCTGATGATTTGGTGGGTAATATGATTGATAAGAATTAGCACAAACCTGAATGTTAACATTGTTTCTTTTTCGATGGCTTCCCACGTACCGTAGAACAGGCTGATGAGTTAGATAAATTATTGGCCAAAAGGAAGTCTGAATTCGATGCTGGTGTTGAATTTTCCATTGATGACAAGTGGTTGTTACGTCCCATAACAGGCCGTTTAATACGTGCCAGTACTGGTCGTTCATTTCATATAGAATTTGCATCACCTAAAGTATTTATGAAGGATAATGTTACCGGTGAACCTTTGATCAGGCGAAGCGATAATAATGCTGAAGCGTTAAAAAAATGCTTGGAATGGTAACATAGGCAAACCAAAGCTTTGGTGGACTATTACGCCTTGCGAGATTTACATTTCGAAGTTGCTGCCGTCCGTAAATCCAGTGAGGTTTTTGCAAACATTGACAAAATCTTTTTGCATCAACGTAAACAAAAAATGCAATATTGATTCGGAATGTTTTAAAGAAAATTATTTAGTAGAACTTTCACTTGATTTCGATTCCTTCTATCATTTTATATAACTGCCAGAGATTAATATAAAGTTTTGTAAATTTAACTTTATAAAATTTAACCAAAAAAAAAAAATGAAAATTCCACTACTGTAAAAAAAAACAATGGAAAAAATAATAAAAAAACAATAAAAACATAAATATAATATACAAACCTTCATTTAATTATATTTAAATAAATAATAATAAATAGTAAAGTGGTCTGGTTTCCATATTCAAAATTAAATTGATGTAAATTTCTTCTTCTTCTTCATAGATCAGAAAATGTGGCAACATTAAATAGATAAACCTCACGTTAAAAGTTAAAGGCGACACTATCTTCCCTTTAGCTTATCGGCCACTTTTAGCTTAAAGAATACTTGAAATAACGAAAAATTAGTAATCTGTCCAATATCATCCTAACTTTAGCTATTGGAAAGTTATAGTAATAGACCTAAGCCTTTTTTTTAGATTTTAATACTAAATTAAAAAAAAAAAAATGTCTTATCTCAAAAAGTACAACTGTTATATATTTTTTTATATATGGGGGTTTCATGTCAAGTGTACCAACTTTTGAGACCGATGTCTTCCGATCGGGATCAAATTTGCACCAAGGTTAGTGCTATTGGATAGTAGTTTAGACACAATTTTTCAACAAGATCTGTCAAGATCTCTCTGAGTTAGAGGGGATCAAAATTTGACATTTTGGCCAAACAGGTGTGTTTTCTCATCCACGTAACTAATTACCTATTGTTCTTAGAATATTTTCTCCCAAATAGTTTAGATAGCTATTTCTTCAATATTTCGGAAAAAAATACTTTAAAAAAAAAAAATTTTTTTTTAGACTTTTTTTTGCTAAATCAAAGCATTTTTTGCCTTTTTTTCAAAAAGGGCATTTTTTTTTCATAAGAAAGTTTAGGGGGTGGGAGTGGGATATCTATCAAAATAAATGTTTTGTAACTCAAGACAACGGTTTTTCAATTTTTAACAAATGCACTATTTTGATTTTTTTCTTATTTGTGTCTAAAACCTTTCAAATAAAACTTATACTGAGAAA
This sequence comes from Cordilura impudica, assembly GCA_963682025.1. Taxonomy (NCBI): domain Eukaryota; kingdom Metazoa; phylum Arthropoda; class Insecta; order Diptera; family Scathophagidae; genus Cordilura; species Cordilura impudica. The sequence goes on along the minus strand of OY821520.1, from coordinate 101,604,581 downwards.
CTAGACAAATTAAACTTTCCGAAGGTATGTAACATACCCAACTAAAATTTCATACCCTCGATACTGTAATACCCAGAGTATGTTAACCTCAGGAAAAAAATCACTTTTTTTCTATAGAAATGTTGAAAAATTATTACTTTTTATTTATTTGTAATAAAAATTAAATTAATATATAATAATAATATTAAAAATAAAAAGATAAATAATTAATTAATCTTAATTACATTAGATCCATTTATGTCATAACTATTTTTATACTTCGTTTATTGTAGCTGACGAAGTATTTAAGTCTTGTAAATTTTTAAATACCCAGTCTTTTATCCAGCTTTTTTGTCGCCTTTATTTACTGCGTTTTTTTGTCAATCCTTTCTTGGCGTTACTAGGTTCTGCTGTTGATTTCGCTGATGGTTTATTTGTTGGCTTTGGAAATAAATCGCATTGAATAGAGGCAGAAAACTTTTTCAACTTGGGTCTTCCATCGACAAGCGGTATAAAAGCATGGTATTGGGCGGTGCCATCGATTGTTATCGCAGCATCGAATCTGCTCTTCAGTGTTTTCAATGTTTCCTGATGATCCGCTTTGCTACTAAAAACTATTTTAGTTTCTTTACAATAATTCTTTGCCCAATGGAATAAAGCAGTCGCATCTAAGATGTGATCTTGATGAGAGCACTGGAGACTATTCTTCGCTGCATTTCTTTTAAGGTTTGCTCCATCACATGCTCCTTTACCATGAGCAGTAGGATGGAAATACCACTCAGCTGGCATTCCAAAATATTTTTCATGAGCCATAAGATTTGCCAAGCTACTTTTGTTTTTAAAATGTTGACAAGCTCCGTCCGAATCGTAGTATACCTTCTTTACTGTAAATTTAGATTTTAGATATTTTTGTATTATCTTCTGGTACTCATAAACTGCAATGGTATCATGTTTTAAATCGTCGGATATGATTGCCATACTTTTGTGTTCCAGTTTTTCATCTTTCATGTAGTAAATAACTACTGTGAATATAGTTGCTTGGTCGTTATTGAAGTGGAATGCTTGTATGGCATCCTGAAGAATATATTTATCGTTTTCTGAAAAATCATATGAAATAACGAATTCACCAGACTTCAAATGTATCTTGAAATCTTTGAAGAATGACCATTGCTATTTGACTAAAAAGTCATGGGTTCTCAAGTTTAGCAATCCTGTACACATTTCTTCCACAAAATCATCCACATTTAAAATGATTGTTTTCAATGTGCATCGGTCAGTCTGAATCCAAGAATCAAATTTGACCTCCTCTATATATTCTCGATCTAAAGAGTTGATTAAATTTTGTTTGATGAATGTGGTTTTCGGGCAATTGGTACATTCAGCTAAGTGGCAAGAAGTTGTTGCATTAGGACACATTTAAGGCAATTGCGGTAATCGTGTAAATCTTCTACCGAATCATCTGTTAAATACTTTAAGTTGATTTCCTTCAACATCAGTTTAACATTTTCATGATAAATGCAAACGCATACTGTGTGAGTTCCGCTGCTTCCTGCCAAAGCGCAATGTTTTGGCCTCATTTGGGTAAATTTCGTGAAGCCAATTTTAACATCCTCGTGCCCAGATTGAAATGTTGCAAATAACTCTTTAAGGTTACAGAGAACCATTCTCTTCTGTTATGTTATGAAGGTATGTTACATACCTTCGGAAAGGCTAATTTGTCTAGTTTCTTAGTATAAGTTTTATTTGTAAGGTTTTTCACACAGATAGGAAAAAATTCAAAATAATGCGTTTGTGAAAAATTGAAAAACCATTGTCTTGAGTTACAAAACATTTATTTTGATAGATATTCCACTCCCATCCCACTAAGCGACCAAAAAGCTCTTAAAGGAACAATCCTAAGCTTTCTTATGAAAAAAAAAAAAATGCCCTTTTTGAAAAAAAAGGAAAAAAATGCTTTGATTTAGCCAAGAAAAAAAGTCTAAAAAATATTTTTTTTTTAAGTATTTTTTTCCGAAATATTGAAGAAATAGCTATCTAAACTATTTGGGAGAAAATTTTCTAAGAACAATAGGTAATAAGTTACATGGATGAGAAAAAACACCTGTTTGGCCAAAATGTCAAATTTTGATCCCCTATAACTAAGAGAGATCTTAACCGATCTTGTTGAAAAATTGTATCTAAGCTACTATCCATTAGGACTAACCTTGGTGCAAATTTCATCCGGATCGGAAGACATCGGTTTCAAAAGTTGGTGCACTTGACATGAAACCCCCCATATATTTGTTCAGAAAATTTAAATTAAAAGGAACACATTTTCTGATAATATCTAGCATAATACCTAGCATAATATGAACAATGTTCCTATATGGAGTTCTGTTCGAGCTTCTAGGTATAGTAGGCGGTACAAACGATCAAATAAAATTGTTCTTATCTCTTACAATAGGTGTAGAAGGATTAGTTACCAATGACTCACACGATGTATCAGCAGTTAAAGCTGGTTGAATACACAGACATCAAATTTGAATGTTGATTGCCTACGGCTATATTGTCCACATCATCTTCAGATCCAGCCATGTAATTTGGGTCAGCTTGGCTATAATCCGAATCGAAATCCACTTCCATATTGTCCTTATTTTCACTACCGTTTAACGAAAGCTCATGCAACCATTCCCGCATTTGGGATTCAGAAGCACATATCTCTAAACCTTAAAACGAAAGCGATTAATATCTCGGTTAAAATTAAAAATAGCACAACCAATTAAATGAAATGGCCCTAGTTGGTTCTCTGATCACAGGTATCGGTTTTCTTACACCAGTCTTCTTAAAAACTGTTTAATATTAATTTCCTAATTGGTTCTAAGGCAGTCCCGTCGAAAACTTCGATCCACTTTTACGTTTGCTGCGTATGATAGCCCTTCTTAATATTTTCTTCGCTATTCCATATATCTCTGCGATTGAAGTGTCAGAGTGATTACTTTTTGCTGATATACGTGCAAAAGTACATTTTCTCCCCATTTCCGTAGTATACCAGAATATTGGTCTTTTACTTCGATGCTACCCTTTGCATACTGGCATCACAGACTTCCTGTAGGGTGCAAATATTACGGAATTCTCCGAATTCATGTTTGACATTTTGCAAAGCCCTAGAGAATTTTTACTTCGATATAGTTTCCTTACCCTTTGCATACAGACTTTCTGGATGTTTAGTTGTAAAGATTACGGAATTCTCCAAATTCGTATTTTGTACCATACTTCCTTAGAGAATTTTTCGAAATCCAACTTCCATGATTGGATTTTTATTGTGCACATAATCGTCCAACTGAGGAAGCCCTCCGTCGAGCTGTGGATATATATCATATCACATACTCTCTATGTGACGCCAGCCCGTCGAAGAAATGTGCGTACAGAAGAGAATATCTCCTCTATAGGCGAAAGTGTAAAAGAAGATCCAAATTTATCGATTCGTCGTCATTCGAAGATCACAAAGATCGCCTCGATTCCAGCATATGCCTCTCTTTCGCTGATTGCGTTTTGGAGTAGTTGGAAATGGACCATATGTTTTATCACAAAACTGTGTTTAGCGATGAGGCTCATTTTTAGCTTAAAGGGTTATAAATGAAATTGCCACATATGTAGTCAGACCAACTGACCCTGCAGATACCATTTCATCCAGAAAATTTCACGATATGGTGTGGTTTACATGCTGTTGGCATATTGAAGACGGAGCTCGCGTCACCGCACCATGATCCATGATTTTTATACCCTATACCACTGTGTGGTTTGGGTATAATGACTTTGTGCTGCTGTTTGTAACTACCAAAAATATTCAACCTAGACCCATCCAATCGAATCAGAATCACTGTCTGATTCGATATAACGATGTCCGTCCGTCCGTCCGTCCGTCCGTCTGTGTGTCAATGTAAAGCTTGTAATCAAACTGCAGGTCGCAAGTATGAATATATTTTGATGGAATTTGGTATATAAGCTTTCATCGGCCATAGGATGAACGCTATTGAAATTGGCGAGAATCAGTCCATGTTCAGACCTAGTCCCCATACAAATGACCCCTATGAAATCAACATAAATTGCCATAAGATCCAAATTATCATATAAATCTTAGTCAAATTGGGTTCGTATGTGTTTATTACATCCATTAATCAGTAGTCCAAAAATGATCCCTATGGGACAACTCTTAGTCATAGGCCCCATATAGAGCTGCTTCCCGATCTTAACTTAAATCTATCAAAAAACAAAAATATTGCACGGATTCTTTTCAAAATTTGTTTGTATATATTTTTGCAAAATACAACAGACTTTACCAAACATGGTCAGGATCGGTCCATTTTTGGGCCAAGTCTCCATATAGATATATCATCCGATATGAACTTTTTCATATCTGCAGCCAAAAAAATTAATAAAAATACCACTCAAATTTGGATTATGCTTATTTTCTATATCCAGTTAGTTGGGCCTGAGAGATAGGGTCTCTAAACGCATGGTATAGGGTACCGTATAGTCGGTCTAGACCGACTATAATTTTCTTACTTGATTTTGTTTTGAAATATGATATGGATTACATTGATAAGGTCGAGATGTGGTTTCAACAAGATACGGCGAATGCAACCAACGACTTATTATCTGTCAATTGACATCCAAGGTCTTGCGATTTGACGTCATACGACCAGCAGTGCTTGAAAAAATGTGCCAAAATTATACATTCGGAATACACTTCGTCATGAACAGCTGCATTTTCAGCTAAACATTTTCAAATGTTAATGATATGAAGTGATCTTTCGAACACAATATCTCTTCATGTATTGGTGATCAATAAGTGTAAAATGTTTTAGTAGTTTCCATTCCATACCGAGATTCGTGGCACCAAATGTTAAATCGAACATACTGGTTCTTTTTCCTTTTCGGAAAGTTGCTTTGTCACTATTATTGTATATGGTTAGCCCCATTGAAACTGACAATAATTTCTATTCTATCTAAGAATCTCAATTTGCTATTGAAATCTCCACGGATAAAGATTCTGCCCTTGGCTATTGAAATACTCATTTCAAGAGTATTTATATTCCCCGTGAATATAAATATATCCATACATGGTTGAAAGTAACAGCTGTATATTCTAATTCCGTTTATGGTGCCAAAGGCGAATCCATTATTTGTTTCACAGACTTCACTGATAGACATAATATTTATACCAGTATTGAAGCCCGTTGTCGCAATTTTCAATAAGAGCGCTACAAAAATTTTTTTTAAATAAAACAAAAACGGTTTTGGATATCAATGAAATTCTTCATTCCTCTGGAAGTACGTTCGATGCCATTATGTATAGAAATCGACCTTTTTTGCATGGCCACCACGGGCACGATTGCAGAAGTCCAGACGCTGAACCCAATTTTCGACCGTTTTCAATCATAAATCGGCCCATACTGCTCCAATTTAACGTTCGACCATAGACTTGACGTAGCCCCACAGGAAATAGTCCAACGGCGTCAAATCGCACGACCGAGGCGGCCAATCGACTGGACCATTTCGTGAGATAACACGTTCTCCAAACTTGGTTTCCAATAAATTGATTGTGACATTCGCTGTGTGGCTTGTGGCACCGTCCTGTTGGAACCACATGTCCTCCAAGTCCATATCATCCAATTGGGGCCAAAAATATTCGGTTATCATTGAACGGTAGCGATTCCCATTCACAGTAACGTGCCGGTCTTGATCATCACGGAAGAAGTACGGCCCAATGACGCCGCCGGCTTATAAACCGCACCAAACCGTAATTTTTTCGGGATGCAATGATGACTAATGGAGTACGTGTGGATTGCTGTCTGACCACTAACGCATATTTTGTTTATTGACGAAGCCATTCAGCCAGAAATGAGCCTCATCGCTGAAGATGATTTTTCAATGAAAATCCGAATCATTTTCAAGTTGTTGCTCAGCCCAATTCACGAACATACGATGCTTCTGGTGGTCAAGCGGCGTCAGTTCTTGCGTCCGTTTGATCTTGCAAGGATGTAGGCCAAGATCTTTTCGCAAAATTCGCCACAACGACGTCACAGAGATGCCCAACACTTGAGAACGACATGCGAGAGACACATTTGGGCTTTCTTCAACTGAAGCTTCAACGGCAGCAATATTCTCGACACTACGGGCACTTCTTTGTCTCACTGGCACGGGTACATTTTGTACTGTGCCTGTGGATTCAAATTTTTCCACTAGACGCTCAATTGTTGATCTTCTGGGAGGATTATGACGACCATAAATTGGACGTAGCGCTCTTAACGTTGAGGCTGACTCAGAATTTCGGTAGTAACTTTTAATAATTTCGACTCGTTGTTGGCTCGTATGTCTTTCCATCGTGAAATGGCAAACCTTACCGAAGAGAAATGTCAAAAGAGCGGCAAGAAATATGGCGTCGTTTGCTGTCACTGTCTGTCTACTTTTGTAGCGTCCCTATTGAAAAACCCTTTATATACCGGGTGTTTAGTGCCCTATATGGTTCGCTTATAATAGCTGTGTCGATACAGCTTCCCATTATTTTGTGCAGTAGTAGATCTTGTGCTTCTCTGCCATGACCAACGTTAATTTGAATCATTTTTATAATCGTAAGTTCCATTTTTTCTTCTATATGTTACAGAGATGGTACTGCCGTTTCTTGGCATAGTAGTTCTTTACACTCCTTAAACGTACTGCCAGCTTTACAATGCCGTCTACATATGTTCTATTTGGCAACCCTATTACAATCTCTATCAACATGGCCATTATCTAAACATCTGAGGTATATAGCACTTCGTACTAAGGTTCCAACTTTACAACTGAGCTACCCTATTTCGTGTTCTTTCCTCTGCTATAATTTTGATGCAATAATAGCTGGCATTTGTACGTGCCATATGTTTCCTTTATATTAATTATTTCAAATAAATTGGTTTCTCGTTCTCCGGAACGATTCATCCATATATAGTATCCACTATTGTGTGTTTCGTCATCGATTTGATTTTAGCTTCTTCACCTAATCTATTGGCTAATAATTCATTTAGTTTTTCAGCCTGGTGCTCCCCTCTTATAAGCCGCGCAAGTAATGCATCGGTTTTTTTTCTTCTCATTTCGTAAATTTATTTTTAATTTCCTTGATTACTTCAGCATATCTAGTCATAGCCTTTTCCCAGTATTATTCCTTCTTTTCTTCTTGCGATGCTGTATTTATTTCCATTAATCTTCTTTGGCATCATCATCCTCCTTTGTCTTTGGTATGCCAGGTATCATATTTTACCATTTTTATAGGCTGCCTCTTGCTAGCCTTGTTCAGTGTAGATTCATTTCTAGGCCGTTTTTGAACACTCGCCTGCTTTGGAGACGTTGGCGTTAGCCACTTGCCTCTCTCTGCCCTTGATTTTTCCGTTGGATTAGCGTCTGATATGTTGCGTTTCCTTCGTTTCCATTTTTGGTTTTTGTTCTTGCATCAACCGTAGGCCTATTGGATATTGTTCTCTAAATTATCTTATCTTCTGGTATATCGCCATAGCACAAGTGGTGTCATCACGATTCGACTTGTATATGTTTTCGGTACTGTATTAGCTGAACTTGGTTTATGGTCAATTTCCAAGAAGACCTTGTCTTCATAATTTTTCAAGGAAGTGATCTGATTTTTACTTTCCTCCATTCTTCTTCGTTGACCATGGTGATCTTTGGCAATGACCTTTGGAATATTGCATACGTTTAAATAGATTTATTAAACTTATAAGATTGTCCTTGGCTTTGTCTGCCAAAGAAGCTTCGTCGTGTTGATTTTTCTTGTAGGTGGGTGTGTTTTTTGTGTATCAGTTCTTGATCTCAATTTAAAGTCGTTATCGCAGTTCGAAGTGTAGTAATGTTTCGACCGCACGGTTATATATACAAAGCAGGGAGTCCATGTATATGTTGACATAGATCCTTATGGGATACTTTGTTCTATGCCAGATCCGTGTTAGTCAGGAATATATGTTTCAACTGAGCCTACATCACCAAGATAGTGGCGATGGGCATTGAGCGTGCTTCAGTACGTGCTTTTTTTTGTAGACGGGGGCACTTGGGAAATTAGCCTTAAAGACATTTCCACAGAATATTATTTTCTGTGTAGCATGATTCCACTAAATTACAACGTTCAGCCCAGGGAAAAGTCAAATCATTCTCATCTTGTCCAGAAATGCCACAACTAAGACCATACTGGGATTGGTCTTGTTGCCTTTCAGCGGGACTCTTTACTCAAATTTGGTTTATATAATATCGGCAGGCAACATAGTTATAACAATATGGTTCAAATTGGTTTCATGGTTTATTTTCTATATCCAATTAGTTGAACCTAAGATACTTTCTCTAAACTCGTATCGTATAGTCGGTGAGATTGACTATAATTTTCGTATGATATTTTTAAGACACTCTCACTGTCCAACCAATCCCTAAAAAGGGTGTGGCTAATAACCCTGAAAATTACCGTCCAATTGCAATCTGCTCTGCACTCTCAAAGGTGATGGAAAGCATGACCAATTTCCATCTTGTGAACTACCTAGAGGCCAACTCACTTCTTAATGATCGTCAGTTTAGCTTCCGTAGAAATCGTTCCACGGAAGACCTGTTAGCTCTACTTTCTGAATGCTGTAGTCGATCCATTCGCAATTTTGGTGAAAGTAAAGTGGTTGCTCTTGATATTTCCAAAGCATTCGATCGTGTGTGGCACGGTGCACTGATATCTAAGCTTATTGCATTTGGGGTCGGTAATGTCTTCTCTCGATTTATATTGAGTTTTCTCAGAGATCGAACAATACGTGTTGTTATTGATGGGGTCTCATCCAATGAGTTTCAGCTTAATTCAGGGGTACCCCAAGGTTCCGTTCTTTCTCCTCCTATTTTCCTTATCTTTCTGAACGACCTTCTTGGTCAAACTTTTAACTCTATATACTCTTTCGGCGATGACAGCAGCATTTGTCATTCATTTTCCTTTAATTGTAGGCCAAGCCTCTTGGAGGATTGGGGCAAAAGGCGGACAATGAATGACACACACAAACAAGACCTGTTACAATCACCGATTGTGGTAATGCGAATAGGGTTGATTTTAATGCGGTATAGATATTGAGGAGTCGGATACTCTTGATGTTCTAGGCATGAGAATTCAATGTGATGTTCGTTGGAACGATCATGTTTTTCAAGTGTCGAAAGAAGCATTCAAGTAAGTGTCTTGGTTTTCTAAAACGGTGTAAAAATTATTTCACTCCTTCTGATCTCCTTAAAATCTATACCACTTACATCCGATCATGTTTTTCAAGTGTCGAAAGAAGCATTCAAGTGTCTTGGTTTTCTAAAACGGTGTAAAAATTATTTCACTCCTTCTGATCTCCTTAAAATCTATACCACTTACATCCGGCCGAAAATGGAATACAACTCCCATATATGGGCAGGAGCTTCAAAGTCTATTTTGGAGCTACTGGACCATGTGCAAAGGAGGGCGTTGATGCTCATCAATGACAGTGGGGTATCCAATTCTATTGACTCATTGGAACATCGTCGGAATGTGGGTTGTGTATCACTGTTCTATAGATACTACCATGGGAAATGTTCTTCTGAAATTAGCGAACTTATTCCAAGTGCCCGAGTTTCAGTTCGCTCTACCCGCTTCTCTAGTAGATCACATCGGTTTGTAGTTTATTGTCCAGTTGACTGCACAACGCATTACAGAGAGAATTCGTTTATCAGTCGAACTAGTCGTATGTGGATTAAACTCCCCGCAGAGGTCTTTCCTGACAGTTATAATCTAATAAAATTTAAGTCAAATATCCACGAACACTACTCCCTCTTTCCTCCTTCCCATAACCTATTATCCTGAGATCAACACAATGCACTGCATCTGTAGGGGGCATCCCCTGAGTGTTGGTTCATAAATAAAAACAAGTAAGAAAATTATAGTCGGTCTAGACCGACTATACGATACCCTATACCATGCGTTTAGAAACCCTATCTGTTAGGCCCAACTGACTGGACATAGAAAATAAGCAAAAACCAAATTTGAGTGGGATTTTTATTAATTTTTTTGGCTGCAGATATGAAAAAGTTCATATCGGATGCTATATCTATAAAGGGACTAGGTCCAAAAATGGACCGATCCTGATCATGTTTGGTAAAGTCTCTTGTATTTTGCAAAAATATGTACAAACAAAATTTGAGAAGAATCAGTGCAATATTTTTGTTTTTTAATAGATTTAAGTGAAGATCGGGAAGCAGCTCTATATGGGGTCAAAGGGATCATTTTTGGACTACTCATTAGTGGATGTAATGAACGCATACAAACCCAATTTGAGTAAGATCTATATGACAATTTGGATCTTATGGCAATTTATGTCGATTTCATATGGATAATTTGTATGGGGGCTAGGTCTGAACATGGACCGATTCTCACCAATTTCAATAGCGTTCATCCCATGGCCGATAAAAGCTTATATACCAAATTTCATCAAAATATATTCATATGTGCGACCTGCAGTTTGATTACAAGCTTTACATGGACACACAGACGGACGGACGGACATTGTTAAATCAACTCAGAAAGTGATTCTGATTCGATCGGTATAATTAAAGATGGGTCTAGGTCAAATATTTTTGGTTGTTACAAACAGCAGCACAAAGTCATTATACCCAAACCACATAGTGGTATAGGGTATAAAAAAAACTCATTGAGATGTCTTATGTTTGTTGTAAGCAGAAGTTCTTTGAGAGTTCCGACAGGAGTTCTGGCAGGATTTGGAATATTTCGACGTGAAATGATTTTTACTCAAATAAAAACTGCCGACATTATATTTAAAGGCCAGTATGCGCTATCACACTTTGTATTACGACCTTTCAAAAAGTCGAGTATTATGAAAAAGTCGTATCATGTAAAAAGCTTATGTTATGAAATTGACAGTCTGTGTGGTTTCATTTCCGAAGTCTGATGGTTTTTTTAATATTTAGAAACATTTCAAAAAACTTGTCATTTTCATCGGAGCAGAGTTGTTTTTTGATGTGTAAACATCTATACGCGCAGGGAGGTAAATTTCTATTTCACAATACAATCACAAAAACAGTGTAACACGTAATAGGTGAGAGCTGACATATAACTCTGTGTGACTTATGATTGTATTGGTGAAAAAATTATGATATAACATTGTTTTTTTATGCCACTTTTTTAAGAGCGTCATCTATGTATCACTTATATACGTTTATATTCTGATATTTTTAACGTTTTACAGCAAAGGGTTGTTGAATTAGCTGAAACAGTTTTTGCTATAAGTGATACATAGATGACGCTTTCTGTTTGATTTTAAAAAATGACATAAAAAAATCTTTAATTACTAGATGTTTACACATCTTCCCTGTGATCGGACTCACATGATTTTTTTTTTATCAAAAACAAGGTAAACAAAATGAAAGAAAGTGGAACTGAAATATAAATTTCAAAATAAATATGTTTGTTATAACAAACAGACTTGAGTGTGATGGTTTAAATGGCCTAAGTATGCAGAAATAGTATCGGTCCGTCTTTATGACAGTCCGATGAATTTCATCGTATTTTTATATCGAAAAGTCATACGACTAACAGGTATCATGTAAATGGGCCTGCAGCCATAGTTTTCAGCTGGTAGTGGACTTTATATGGAATAAAAAATACAAGACCAAAAAATCTTGAACCTCAAAATAGATATATGACATCATACTTTGAATTTTATTCAGTAACGTTTATTTATAAGGTTTTTAATGAGCAAATCCCTGAACTTTTAACTATATTTTAAATATCTTCAACACAAAAAATTTAAAAATTGTTTAATGTTCTCGTAATTTGAAACCTGTTATTAATTTAAAAAAAAATTCTATGTTTTTGCACAAAAACAATAAGAGTCACAGGACTGTAACTTCTTTTTTATATGGCACAAAACTTTCGAAAACAAAAAACTTCTAGTTATTTGTGTGTGTGTTTTTTTTTTTTTTTTTTTGCCAATCTAAAGAGTTATTCGTGGTTGGGATTGTATATGAGTTTGTTACGTTGATAGATTGTCGGGTATGCATGGCAAAACATGAATGCCATGGTAGTATGACATGACTGGATGCTGGTACTGCTTAAAAGCATGTATAACGTGCAAATGATACTTGAAAGTACAATATACTTGACTTGGAGTTAGAAAATAGCAATAGATATTAAGGAAGGCATAAACTCTAGGCTCGATTTTGTTGTTTTTCCCCTTGCAAGTACTTGCGAGTAGAATGAATAGGGAAATAGTACGAGTACCTGACTTTGATATTGATGTATGCTTCTATTATTATGCCACAAATATGTGCAGCATTCCTTTGCATAAGATTTTGTGGATGATACATTGTGATTGTTAAGACGAACTTTGAACAGTGAAACTTCTAATAGTTTGGACACATAATGGGCGATGGCATGTACGTTTTTTGAATAATATTTCCCTGCTGTTGTTGAGTTTTAAAAGATTTCACCTTTCTTCGCAAGATCTTCTTATTATTGAATTTTTTCTTTTTGTATGAAAGGTATTGTTAGTTATTGTTTACTATATTTCAGTTTTACCTAAATACTTCGATAAAATTTATTCTTAAATATTTACCTGAAAAAAAGTAAGAAATTTTATTTATGCACATTTGATTGTTACCCAATAGAAAATAAAAGATAACTCTGTTCTTTTATTTTTCTGCATGCATGACATGCCTTTAGTTCTTAAATAAATATATAAAAGAAAAGGATTTCCAATTTTTTGTTGTTTAATTTTTATTTAACGAAAGCTTATTCTAATTTAAAATAGTTTGTTAAGATTGTCTACGACAAAAGGAATATTTAGGTAGACAGTAGTTTATTTAAAATGTCTACATGATGTTGTGTTTTTCTAGAGACTCTTTTTGTGTTAAACTTAAGCTCTCTTGACATGCAGACAGTAAATGACTAAAGAATATTCGTACAATGTTTACAAAGACTTGTGGAGTTTTCTTTGGGGTACACACAAAATATAAAATGAACATAGAATCAATTATTAAATACTTTAAGGTTTTGAAATATATTTCAGTATAAAAAAAATACAGTTTTTAGTAGTCACCATAGTGTCGCTGTGCCAGAAATCGTTTAATAATATGCTGCTATATCATGTCAATAATTTTCGAAAACGTATTTCTGAAAAAATACTTTTAATTTACAATTATATTTTTCACAAAGAAAACGGAATTGTTGACAAAATTTGGGTCGGGAATATGCACACAGAAAACAGATTTGTTACCAACCAAATTTCGATGAAGTTAGTAACTGAATTTTGAGTTGATTGCATCTGGAATTAAGGACTGTGATCGAAAAAATCTTAGCGCAGGTTTTTTCTCTCAACTTTTTATTAACGGTTGTTTGTTTTTTTTTTTATTAATGACAGCCATATTAATTTTTTGTTAGTTTGATTAAAGTGACTAACGTAATAAGGGTATGTGCTAAAAGTATTACATATTTTCAATATAATACCAGTTGATTCTACAAAAAAATCTTCAAAGAATCAAAAGTCTGTCGTTAAAACTGCTTCCATTGTTAAATATCAGGAGAATTTAAACATTGTGTTATTTGTAAGGCCAGGAAGCCTTACTACACCCATATCTAGATCCATGTCTATATGCGGTAACGCTGGCTATAGGGTTTTGAAGGATTTTTAGGTAGTACATATAAATATATTACCCCAGGATTGTGTGCCGTATGGCGTCGTGCATGGAGAGGAAGCATAAAGGCATAGTTGTAAGGAAATTAAGTCTTTAAGTTATGGAGTATAAACAAGTTATTTATAATTCTTACTTGTAATTTTCTATGTAATTACTTGGCCGATGAAGGCTTTTTTTTTTGGTTATGAATGAATAAATAAAATAAAAAATAAAATAAATAAATGTGAAGTTTGGGGACAATCAGATAAAGCAAAGTCGCGCCGGAAATCGATTGAAAATTTCAAGTGTGTTTATATGGGGAAAATATGACTTTTTTGAGATTTTACCAAATTTCGTTCTATAGTTTAATTTTTTCGACAAGTTCTTGTAAGAATCGGAATCAGTATTAAATTGTCTTTTGAAAAAGCTTTAAGAATACAAAATTGAATAAAAATTCACCATGAAATAGCATATGCCCCAGACCATTTGATAGCATTTCTTTCAACTTTGAGAAATTAATTAAAGCCATAATTTTTTTTTGTCTCTATACCTATAAATAATCAGATATGAAATATTGTTTTATTACCGCGTTATAAACCTATTGCGCACTGAGACCGAAAATGTGAAATTTTTTTGATAAATTTTTTAAAACTGCTTTTTCAAGTTTTAAAAAATTTTCTGAAACAAAATTTAAAAAAGTGGATCTGGCACTTAAAGGTTTTATTAAATACATGTCAGATATTCACTGAGTGAATTTTTAGGTAAATCCATATACCAAAATTTTTTTGACAAGTATTTTAGTTTTGCGGATTTCGAGAAAAATGGGATTTTTGTGAAATATTCTGTATATGAAATCTTTCTAAATTATTTATATCAAAAATTTATCAGTTCTCTACTTTTAAATACAATATTTTATCTTAATAGCCTATGGTTTCGGAAAAAAAATAATATAACCCCATTAGCCATTTTGGAATTGGGGTCGCATATGACCCCAAGCTAATAAAAGACAATTTATTCAAAAAATTCAAATATTTTGTAAGTGCTGTCGAATTTTTAAATGCGAACTATTTGGTACGAAAAGTTGGAGCCTATGCAAAAAAGTCCTTTAAGTTCCAGACAGGAGCGCTGTAAAAAATTTAGACGCCAAAAACAGAGCACTGAAATTGGATCGTGTTTCATAAAAATACTCCCACTGCATAATAGACGACGAAACGTATGTCCCGGCAGATTTTTCGCATGTTCCGGGCAAAATTTTCAAGTTACTAAAGCTCGAGCAAATGTTGAAGACACGTTTGAGAACTGAAAAGCGGACGAAATTTTCAAATAAAAGTTCTTGGTATGGTTAGCAGTTGTGGAAAAGAAGCAAGTCATTTATTGCAACAAGCTCTGTAAATACTGAAATTTATATTCAGGAGTGTTTGCAAAAAGACATCTTACTTTCACAAGACAACACAATTTGTCCACATAGTTTTTGCCCTACTTGACATTCTCTTGCTACGGTAACTAACCTTTTTTAAATCGTTTCTTTTATAAAAAAAAAACATCTAGTAATTAAAGATTTTTTTATGACACTTTTTAAAATTAAACAGAAAGCGTCATCTATGTATCACTTATAACAATGCTTATATAAAAAATTTTATTTTATTTATTATTTGAACTGGTTAATTTTTAATTTTTAATTTTGCGTTTTTCGTTTTAGTTTTTAATTTTTTGATTTTGGTTTTTTATTTTTCATTTTTCTTTTTCAAATTTTCATTTCTCTTTTTTCGTTTTCCATTTTTCATTTTTTATTTTTATTTTTCATTTTATATTTTTTATTTATTTTTAATTTTTTATTTTTAAATTTTGCATTTTTCATATTTAATTTTTAATTTTCCATTTTTTACTTTTAATTTTTAATCTTTTATATTTCGTTTTTCATTTATTTTTTATTTTTCAATTTTTACTTTTCGTTTTTTATTTTTCGTTTTTAATTTTTAATTTTTCATTTTTTGCTTTTAATTTTTTATATCTCATATTTCGTTTTTAATTTTTAATCTTCGCTTTTCATTTTTATACCCTCCACACCTCAGTGGCAGAGGGCATATATAGGTTTGTCATTCCGTTTGTTACGCATCGAAATAAATTCCTGAGACCCGAAAAAAATATATTTTCTTGATCCTTATGACAAGGGAAGTTGATATACCGATGACCGTCTGTCCGTCTGTCTGTGGAAATCACGATCACGCCGTAAATATCTAAGCTAGACCGTTCGTTTTTATATAAAATCGTTTACTAACATCCCAAAGGAGTTGCTATTTAAAATCGTCAAAATCGGTCGGAGGGTCCACGAGCTATGAATGAAACTTTGAAAAAAGTCTTTGAAAAATACAATTTTTCAGTGTGTTTGATGTTTTCTTAAGATATGTTGTATATGTTGTAATTCTTCGTGTTGTTGAAGTATTACAGTTTTGTGTACGTGCACGTGTCTCATTGGAAAATGAAAAATGAAAAATGAAAAATTAAAAATGAAAAATGAAAATTGAAAAATGGAAAATGAAAATTGAAAAACTAAAAATGGAAAATGAAAAATGAAAAATTGAAAATCGGAAATGGAAAATGAAAAATGAAAAACGGAAAATAAAAATGGAAAATGAAAAGTGGAAAATGAAAACGGAACATGGAAAATTAAAAATGGATAATGAGAAATGGAAAATGGAACATGAAAAATGAAAATTGAAAAATTGAAAAATGGAAAATGAAAAATTGAAAATGAAAAATGGAAAATGAAAAATGAAAAATGAAAAATGAAAAATGAGAAATGGAAAACGGGGAAACGGAAAACGAAAAATTAAAAATCGAAAATGGAAAATTAAAAATGAAAAATTTTAAATTAAAAATGGCAAATGGAAAATGAAAAATTAAAAATGAAAAATGGAAAGTGAAATATGGAAAATGGAAAATGAAATATGAAAAATGAAAAATGGAATATGAAAAATGAAAAATGAAAAATGGAAAATGAAAAATTAAAAATGGAAAACGAAAAATGAGAAATAAAAAGTGAAAAATGAAAAATAAAAAATTAAAAATAAGAAATGAAAAATAAAAATAAAAAATGAAAACCGAAATATGAGGAATGAAAAATAAAAAGCAAAAAATTAAAAATTAAAAACGAGAAATAAAAAACGAAAAGTAAAAAATTAAAAATAAAAAATAATTCCGATAAATTCATCCTTGACTGATGCCCAGATATTCGGTGGAGTCTGTATGCCAAAATTCATATATGTATAGTTTAATATGTTGAGAAAATGCAGAAATTTTTACCCTTTCTAGCCTTTTTTTTTGCCTTAAATGGCCGAATTTCGAAAAAATTAATCATGAGTCCATGTTTGTTTCTCGGATGGAGTATATACACCAAACTACATATTCCTAGATTCATTTGTTACCATTTCCCCACTTTTTGTCCGCTTTTACCCCTTTAGTGTACGATTTTTTAAAAATCCCTTCTTAGTGGATCTTTCCGCCGAGAGGGGAACCTACAGTCCAAATTCTAATTTTCTGGGTCGAAGGGTTTGGGCTAGGCGATGATGATCAATCACGCAACTGTTTTATCTGTCTATAATATTAATAGGTTAGGCGATTTCTTGCGACCGATGTTTTGTTCTACCGTTCTATCCCGATTTAGACCAGACATATATTATTTCAATTACAGATTTACAGATTTTAAAATTTTGAGTAAATTACATTTAAAGTTGATACTAACACATACATAAAATTATACATATGCTATCTTTGTTTTATTAAATTTGTTAATGTGTTTGTTAATGAGTTTGTTGTTGTTGGTTTGTAAATTGGCTAAGTTGAAAAATAAAGCTACCTAGAAATTGCACTCGAATTTCGAGCGCTGGAATCTGCTAGTATATATAGATAGATAACATTATGTGATCAGGGTGTATTGAATTTATGCTGATGTTTGTAACTACCAAAAATATTTAACTTAGACCCATCTTTTATTATACCGATCGACTCAGAATCACTTTCTGAGTCGATTTAGCGATGTCCATCCGTCCGCCTGTGTGCCCATGTTACAGATGAATGTATATCAGCTACTATCGACCATGAACGCTATTGAAATTGGTTTGTGTTCAGATCTAGTCTCCATACAAATGGCCCCTATGGGTTTGACTTAAATTGACATAATATCCAAATAATTTTATAGATCTCTGTCACGTTGGGATTGTCAGTTTTATCAGTAATCTAAAAATAAACACTATAGGAAAATTCTCAGTCACTGTCTCCATATGAAGCCGATTCCTGGTCTTCATTTAAATCTATAAAAAAACAAAAATATTGCACATATCTTTCTCAAATTTGGTTTGTGTATGTTTTTGCAAAAAATAATAGACCTTAGCTATTATAGTGAGCATCCGTCTATTTTTCGACCTAGTCCCCATGTACATATAGCATCCGATATGAACTTTTTCGGATAAGAAAAGGAAAAAAAGAAAAATATTTTCTGCTTGTTTCTATATTTACTTAGTTGTACCTATCTATAATTTTTTACTTGTTTGATTGTTCTGTAGTGGTGGGCTGTAGTGGTCGGTTGGAACCAGGCCCAATACTTTGGCGAGCTAGCTGGCTACACCACTATAGTGCATTTGGGGCAGGTCTATAACCAAAAACAAACATCGTTTCATTTTAGTTATAAGCTTGTATAAATTTTCCAATTTGTTTGCCTTAAACTTTTTTCTTTGCTAACTTCATGGAAAAAAGATAGCCTAATATGTCTCCTATTCTCTTAAATTTTGTTTAAAAATTATAGCTTTTTTAAATCGGGGCCTGTTCTGTCTAATCATTGTCCCTCTCTGATGGTTTTTCCTAACATTAATTAGAAAATTCATTAATTTATTCGTGAGTTTAGTATGTAGTGAAGTTTTTTTTGGAATCCATAAAATTCTGTTGCAATTCGGTTAGAGATCCACGTAGTAAATTAGGAACATAATTTGTTGAACTCTTCGAAATTTCCATTCAATTTTAGACATTCATATAACTTATATAATTTATTATCATATTATAAGTTACATATTTTATAAGAAAGTCATCTAAATATATACTACTCTAACCATTATTAATACGTACGGTGATATTTTTTGATAATAATAAAATTCATTTAAGTTTTGTGAATTGCAGAACGTAGTTGTTTATGTTTTTTTTTTAATTTTAAATTTTTTTTAAAGCAGTTCTTAAATATGCAACGAAGAAACACTGTTGGAAATTATTTTCTTTTAATGCAACCCTGATTTAGGAAAGGCCATAAAAATGCAACATATCCAATATGACCATTATTAATTCGTATGGTATAGAAAGTTCCGTTATTTTTCATAAATTTCTTGTTTTTGTAATTGAAAATAAGTCACGCGTCGGTTTGATTATAAAAGAGCTGTGAAATAAAAAAATCTAACAAAAAATGGTGCGTGGAAAGCCAATATCGTCCGATGTTCGAAATTTAATAATGAAAAAAGTAAAAAGTGGAAAAAGTTTTCAAGATATTGCTACACAATTGGGCATTTCAAAATCAAGTGTGCAATCTGTTGTTGAATTTTTCAAAAAAAATAATTCAATTGAGCCTAACACTAAAAAACGTGGAAATATTTCATCTATTACCCAACGTGACATCCGGTCTTTAAATATGATAGTTAGGAAAAATAGAAGAGAAACACTTAGAAACTTGGCTGCAGAGTGGTCAGCATCAATGGGAAAACCTATTGGACGGGAAACAACCAGAAAGCATTTAAAAAAGCTCGAATATGGATTTTACAAGGTAAGTTAGGAAGGTATAAATAACTTAATATTTATCAATGAAATGGTAACAATTTGCAGGCCAAATCAAAACCCTTGCTTAATAAAGTCCAAAAGCAAAAACGATTGTTGTGGGCAAAGGAACGACAACTCTGGACACAAAGGCAATGGAATTCAATAATATTTAGTGATGAATCCAAATTTGAATTGCAAGTAAGTGATATCCGGACTAAGGTTTTACGCAAAAAAAATGAAGCATATCATAGAGACTGTTTAAAGCGTACTCTTAAGTTTCCAGCCAGTGTAATGATTTGGGGTTGCATGTCTGCTAAGGGTGTAGGGCAACTTTGTTTTATTGAAAGTACCGTTAATGCAGTCAAATATATAAAAATACTGGAAGAGCACTTGATGCCTTCATTAGAAAACATAAGTTCGTTCGGCGAATACACCTTTCAGCAAGATGGTGCACCGGCCCACACTGCGAAAATAACCAAAAAATGGTTATTGGAAAACAGTGTTAATGTTTTAGAGTGGCCATCATCTAGCCCAGACCTCAATCCGATTGAGTCAGTGTGGGCCATAATGAAAAGACGGCTCAGAAATGAGCCCCAAAGAACAATAGGTGATTTAAAGCTAAAAATAAAGGAAATATGGGACTCTATTACACCTGATGAATGTCAATCATTAATAAATTCAATGAATAACAGAATCAAAGCCGTGATTGCTGCAAAAGGTGACGTTACGCAATATTAACTAAAATTTTTTATAGCGTACTTATTAATAATGGTCAAAATGAAATAATACACTTAAAAAGTGCTTGAAGTTTTTAATTTGTAAAAATAATGTTTTTCTGAGAAATTCGTTTTAAGTTTTTATTTTTAATAAAATATAAAAAAACATTTCAAATGCATTTTTTTTTTATTAAATAAGTTTGATTTTTATTGAATAATAGTACTTCAGAGTTCTTTAATAAAAAATATATGTTAGCGTACGTATTAATTGTGGTTAGAGTAGTATATAAAATTCATTTTCTGTTTGTTTGTTTGACCTACCCCAGGAAAGGTCGCCATATACTTCTTATAGGCCACGCCTTCTTTTACGCCCACTTTTTGTATACAATTCGTTTTCTGTTTTTGGTATATTTGTTCGCTATACAAATTTTTACTGGTTAACGGATTTCTCTGAAATTTGGTACGTACAATATGTGAACTCCAGAGAAGGTGACCACATGCTTACCGGCGACGCACAGTGGTTCAAAACCAAAAAAAAGTGGTAATAAGTCTGGAACTTCTAAACTATTGGTTGGATTGGAATAGTATATTCTAGGCGATTGTAGTCAAGGATATAGGCTTTCAAAATATTTATTTTTGAGATACCCTGTTGTAACACAGGGTGAGCTACAGGGTGCCAAAGTCGACCACCTCGAGGTGGAAAATGCTTTCAAAGCTTTTAACTTTTATAAATATGAACTGATTTTTACGTTTTTTAAATTTTTCCAATAACCATTAAACTTGCTTATACTACCTAGTTATCGCGTATTGTTTAAAAAATATTTGATTTTAAAAATCAACATTTGAACTTTTCACCAAATTCTTTCTTGGTTTTTCGCAAATAACATTTTTATTAAAATAGACAAAAAAAATCTAAAAATATGTTGCGATAGCCAGTACTTTTTAAAAAAATACGCTGAAGTATTTTTTGAATTATTTCAAACCGTTTAGTGAGCACAAAATCTTAAAGTTGACTTTTTGAATCAGGTTCTAAAAATTGCAATTTTTTGCCAAAAAATACCCTTCATTCTTTTTTCACTTTTTTGTCACAACCTTGGTAAAACATGTATATATTTTTCTACATATTTTAAAAGAATATACTTCAAGAATGGTTGTAAGTGAAATTTTTAATATTTTTGGACATGCACCCTACGTCCAGCATTGGACGAAATTGGGCAATTTAAAAAAAAAACTAAGTTTTAAAAGTTAATACAAAAATATCCGCTCGATTTCTTCAAATATTTCACCGCAGTATTAAAGCTCCAAATATTTTTATTTATTTGCCGCAATAAAATTCACCGCCGTTACATAAGCGTGGTCAGGAGGGCTTAAATGGTGAAAAAGGTCAAATTTTCATACGAATTTTTTTTGTTAACATAAAAAACATATTAAGATTAGTTATTTTTATATTTTGTTTATTGATTCAGAACGGCATTTAAATTATCTAAAACACTTCAAAAAATCATTTTGATAACGTTAATAGTTTTTGAGATATTTATATTCAAATTTCAGAAAAAAATATAGAAAACTATGGTTTTTCGTTTTTTTTTTGGTTTTTTGGTAAAGTGTTCCCAAAATTTTCGAATTTTACTTATTATTATATATATTGTTAAAGAAGAAATATTTATCTATTGAACGATATATAACATGTCTATCAAATATATTGCAACATGCTGAAATAATGACCCCAAACCACACTCCACAGGCAAAAATTTAGCTATTTCTCTATTTGTTCATATAAATGGTCATTTACATAGTGAATGACATATTTTTTTTATTGTTTTTTTGGTAAAGGGTTACATACGTTTTTATTACTTCAAATAATTTTAATATCTTTTCAAAGAAGGTATAATTATAAGTTAATGGTGTATGAAATATTTACCTAATGAGTTTCAACTGATCATAAAATTTCCCGAAACTCTGATGCTGATTTTATACAAAAAAAAAAAAAAAAACTGGTAAAAAGCCCATGCCTAAGATATTTTCATTATTAAATAACAAATATAACTAAATTTTTTTCAATGAGTATTTTTTTATTTGTATTATAATAGGCTTAAAATTACATAACAATTGTCCTGCTTTTGTACTAGTTATTTTCTACAAAACAATCAGAAATATCAAAAGATAAAAGATGTTTTATATCCATAGCTTCGGAATCATCATTTTCTATTTCAAGACTTATTTTTGGTAACCATTTTGTTCTTATGGAGTATATTACTGGGTCTGATGATATTAATAAATATTCCATTAAATCGGAATTTTGGGCTTCTTTGCTACATTTTCTTGTATTGAAAAGGTCTAAAGTGTTTGACATCTCTGTTTCTAGCTTCTTGTGCTTCTTCAGTCAGTTCTCCCAATGCATTCTTTGTCACTAAGCTTTGTGTTGTAATTTTGTCTTCCTTTGTGTACTCAAATCGGATTGGCCGACATAGAAACTTAGATCCGGCTGTTAAATTACTCCAATGTCCTGATATTCTCTCTCACTAGAAGAAGAATTTGTCTCATTATATAGCCTCATTTTTAATGGTACTAATGATGTCATAAAAATTTCACATTAGATGGTAGAATTTTATTTTTTGTTTCCTTTATCAAATCTTTTTCTTTGAGAGCTTTTCTCAAAATACCATATTTATTTCTTGTCAATCCCAATTTTAAAATAGGAGCTAACGCATCCTCTTCTGTAAATGATGTTGACGATTTTGGCGTTGAAATACTTTGCACCATACGCTTCAACCGCTTAGGAGATGCAGTTGGTAACACATCTACAATTTTAGCAGCTTCCTTTAGTTGCGTGCGTGTCAAGGCTGATTTAAAGGAATCCTTAATTTTATTAGGCGAATGGTTACTAATGATTTCTTCTTGTTTTTTCTTTTTTGTCCTTGATTGAACATTTTCGTAGTCCTTTTTGATCGACCAAATGCCTTTTTCTCAATTTGTACTGTGAGGCCCGTTTTCAACCATTCTTCATTTTTAGTTTTTTGAAAAGATATTAAAATTATTTGAAGTAATAAAAACGTATGTAACCCTTTACCAAAAAACAATAAAAAAATATGTCATTCACTATGTAAATGACCATTTATATGAACAAATAGAGAAATAGCTAAATTTTTGCCTGTGGAGTGTGGTTTGGGGTCATTATTTCAGCATGTTGCAATATATTTGATAGACATGTTATATATCGTTTAATAGATAAATATGTCTTCTTTAACAATATATATAATAATAAGTAAAATTCGAAAATTTTGGGAACACTTTACCAAAAAAACCAAAAAAAAAAACGAAAACCATAGTTTTTCTATATTTTTTTCTGAAATTTGAATATAAATATCTCAAAAACTATTAACGTTATCAAAATGATTTTTTGAAGTGTTTTAGATAATTTAAATGCCGTTCTGAATCAATAAACAACATATAAAAATAACTAATCTTAATATCTTTTTTAATATGTTTTTTATGTTAACAAAAAAAATTCGTATGAAAATTTGACCTTTTTCACCATTTAAGCCCTCCTGACCACGTTTATGTAACGGCGGTGAATTTTATTGCGGCAAGTAAATAAAAATATTTGGAGCTTTAAAACTGCGGTGAAATATTTGAAGAAATCGAGCGGATATTTTTGTATTAGCTTTTAAAACTTAGTTTTTTTTTTAAAAATTGCCCAATTTCGTCCAATGCTGGACGTAGGGTGCATGTCCAAAAATATTAAAAATTTCACTTACAACCATTCTTGAAGTATATTCTTTTAAAATATGTAGAAAAATATATACATGTTTTACCAAGGTTGTGAGAAAAAAGTGAAAGAATGAAGGGTATTTTTTGGCAAAAAATTGCAATTTTTAGAACCTGATTCAAAAAGTCAACTTTAAGATTTTGTGCTCACTAAACGGTTTGAAATAATTCAAAAAATACTTCAGCGTATTTTTTTGAAAAGTACTGGCTATCGCTACATATTTTTAGATTTTTTTTGTCTATTTTAATAAAAATGTTATTTGCGAAAAACCAAGAAAGAATTTGGTGAAAAGTTCAAATGTTGATTTTTAAAATCAAATATTTTTTAAACCATAAGCGATAACTAGGTAGTATAAGCAAGTTTTTTGTTAATAATTTAATGGTTATTGGATAAATTTAAAAAACGTAAAAATCACTTCATATTTATAAAAGTTAAAAGCTTTGAAAGCATTTTCCACCTCGAGGTGGTCGATTTTGGCACCCTGTAGCTCACCCTGTGTTACAACAGGGTATCTCAAAAATAAATATTTTGAAAGCCTATATCCTTGACTACAATCGCCTAGAATATACTATTCCAATCCAACCAATAGTTTAGAAGTTCCAGACTTATTACCACTTTTTTTTTGGTTTTGAACCACTGTGCGACGCCTACTTTTATGCCCACTTCTATATATAAAAAAATATATATTCTGTTTGTTTGTTTGACCGCTATACAAATTTTTATTTGTTAACTGATGTCTCTAATTTGGTACACACGATCTCTATACTCCAGAGAAGGTCACCAATACATCTTAGCGGCCACGCCTACTTTTACGCCCACTTTTTATATACAATTCATTTTCTGCTTTTTTGTATATTTGTTCCACACACAAATTTTAACTTTTCAACGTATTTCTCTGAAATTTGGTACACACGATCTATACCCCAGATACTGTCTTACCGGCCACGCCTTTTTTTACGCCCACATTTTTTTAAATTTTTTTACGGATTTTTTCATTCGAATTTACTGCACATTATTCTCATATCCCAGACAAGGTCATATATATTTTTATCGGCCACGCCCACTTTTTTAAATTTCTATATACGTTTTTAGTGTTTGTTAACATATTTTAATTTTTCAATGGACTTCCCTAAAATTTAGTGCACAACTCTCTTTACTTACTACTCTTGAGTTTACACCATTATGAAACAAATATTGTAAATCAACGTATTACAAATATTCCCTCTTGCCTTTTTTATTATATGAGTTGTAACACTACAAAATTAGTGCAGATTTATTTCTTGGGTGAACATTGTAGGATTACTCCGATGAGGTTAATTCGTACAAATATTTCCATCTCGCCTTTTTAACTACATTGGAAGACAAAATGGTGGAAAAAGAACAATTTTCAATTGTGACTTGCACATGAAAGCGTAGCATATAGGCCGTACTACGTCAAATGCTAAAAGGTTTAAACTAAACACAACTCTAGAGAACCCGATCAGATCCAAATTCGAATCGAGTCTCAACGAGTTAGACAATCTGAGTCGATTAAGAGAAGCGAAAATGCCTGAATCAACTCAAGTGCGTCTAGAAATCCAGAGGAAAATCTCTTACGTTAGCAGGTATCAACTTAGAATCTCCATGTTTTTCTCATAGACAATTATATGTCGCCTGGTCCAGAGTTGGGAGCCACCACAATCTTTTCATATATGCACCAGAAGGAAAAACCGGAAATTTGTATATCCCAAGGCTCTAGAGTAACTAAAAATTTTCGACATCATACACTCGAGATAATCCATGCATAAACAAAGCTAGTTGTAATGGTAAGCAGGCGCTGAGTACTTAGTCCACAATGAACAAATTCCCAAATAAAATATAAACTTATTCCGCAAAAAATTGGGGAATAACTTCATGATAAACAAATTCCCAAAATTTTTTAAAAAAGGTCCCCAAAAGAAATGAATAAATTCCCCATACTGCTTTCAATATCTGTCCTGCAGTAAACGTATTTAAAATCTGTATTCTTTTCAATAGCATCATTTCGGTGCGCGGAAGCGGCGCGCGGATGCGCAAGCGACTCGCTCGCGGAACACATCCCAGTGAAAAGTCTTATGATAAAATTTTTTTACGTATGTGCAATAATTACTATACACATACTATAAGCAGTTGCTTAAAGCAACCTTGCGGCTCAATTTTAAACATCGCATTCATTTTCCATTTTTGATACATCTATAAATTTGTCGTCTTTGCACAATGATGATCACTTATTGAATGAAGTTATAAAATTTTTAAAAGTTCTGTTTCCTTTAATTTGCAAACGATTCCGTTATATATGATGTTTACAAAATAAATAAGCTTAAAAAAAACTTAAAGCGTTTTCGAAGCTTATTTTTGAAGCACTATTGCTGTAGCGTCTTATAAAAAGATTTCTAAATTAAAAAATCAAATAATTTTAAATTGAAATAAAAAATGAATTTACTCCCCAAAAAACGTAAACATTGGGAATTTTTTCAACATGAACAAATTCTCCAATCCTATACAAATTTTTGGAGAGAAAGTTGATCTTTTTGTGGAATTTGTTAATTGGGCACTAAGTACTCAGCGCCTGCTAAGCGTAGTGAACCATTTTTCAAGTCAAAGGCCTTTGAATCCCGGGCAAGACCGGGTAAAAACAGCTAGTTTAAAATAATTAAAAAAAAAATAATAAAATAAATACCGGTGTTTGTTATAAATATTTTTAGAGTTTTGTTTTATGGAAAGTTCTAGTAGACTTAGTTCTTAGTAGACAGTTCTTAAGAGACTTCATATTATATATTCAGATATTCATCTTAAAAGTTCTAGCAATGTTAAGTAATTTTTCTTCCCGTATTTAAAAACAATTCATAATACCTGCAGCTAAGTAACAAATTTAACAAAATTATCTTAGCTCGAGCATTATTTAATCTTTGTACATTTTTAAAATTTTTATTGTGGCTTGGCTTTCCACTACTGAAATGAATGGTTATTACTTATATTTATTTCCTTTGAATACTTCATTATTTTGCCACTTAGTGATCTATATACGAGTAGTTACTATTTTATATATTTTTTTTTTTTTTTTTTTTTTTGTAATAAGCTCATTTGAACTTGCATGAAGAAGCGTTAGCGCTGGTGCTGACTGTTGCCAGTACTATTACTTAGTAGATATTGGTTGAAAGGCTGGTTGGCTGTTTGCCAAAGGTACTAAGCTTTAAACAATCCGTCCTTGCCATGTTATCTCTCAATCTTTATATCTACATATATACTGTGTAATGCAGAAAAAAGTAGTCTTTTTTTCCAAGTCTGTATTTATTACTTACTCCCATTTTGTTTTTTGTTGTGTTTTTTGCTACAAGAACAATATTTACCTAAGGCTATATATATCGACAACTTTTAGGTGCCTGTATAGTTTTTTTTTAATCTTCTTTATTGTGGCCTATTTGTTGTACCAGCGAACTAGGAGTATCTTTGTGAAGTTAAGCATACTTTTCCTGAGGCATTTTTATTTAAGTTTTTATTTATTATCGTATTAGTATGATGCAGATTTTCGATTTTTTTTCCGTATTATGTGGGAAATTTTTAATTTTATATAATATTTTTTTATCTAATGCTGCACCCTTCATTAGCGGACAGTAGTTTGAATTGGAGCATAGTTAAAATCTATTTTTCAAAATTTAAAAATACAGTAATAGCACAAATCATTATCATACTTTTTGTAATAGTTAAAGTTAAAGCTGCAAGAAGAAATAGGTAAAGTCTTAGTTAACCCTTTTACGACTAATGGGATGTATATATCCCATTTTTATTTTTTTTTATTATATATTCCACATTTTCCAACCGCTTTTTTTAAAGCTGACTTGGGTCAACAGAGGATAGTTTTAGCTTTCAGACCATACCAAAAAAGTTGCCGCATGTATTCTCTGGCCCTAAGACGGTGACCCCAAAATCTGAAAATTGTGTTTTGTAATCATATTTGGATGTCATTGATTTGGACGTTATTGAACTAAAAGCATTAAAGTATTGATATAACATGGACCAGTATTTGTAGATTTCAGAAACACAAAAATATTTGGAATAGGCTTATTATTCAGCAAAATTCAGTACGGGACATATATATCCAATTGGTCGTCAATGGGTAAAAATGGGTAGAAACAATCTATTCAATTAAAACATAACAATTATCACAATGTTCAATAAATCGCTAATGAAGGCTGAAATGCCAGAAACCGGTCCGGTTAAGAATACAGTGCAGTCATGAGTTTTTGAAATATATGCTTTCTTCTTCTTTACCACGCACCATTTAAAGGGTAAAAAAGATGTTTTGTATTTTTATTAAATTAAAAAAATTCATAATATTAAATCAACAATTAATTAAACTATGAATAAAAAGACTTAGAAAAAGGTTAATTCTAAATATCTCAGAAATGCAAAATCAATTATGGTAATCTTCGATTATGGTAACCTTTTTTTACAACAAAAAGGTTTTTACAAAAGGAACATATTGCGCTTGTTCGATTTTCCTTTCCATTTTTAGTACAAAAAACTAAAAAAGTAGTAATCGATTCTATGTGATCTATATTTAAAAATTTACAACAAATACAAAACCAAACTACAGTTATTTATGTAAAAAACTAAAAACAAAGATCACTGAGTTGCTTTGAGCGGAGTAAATTAGTTGCTCACTAATTTTGACCGTTGACGACCAATAGGATATATATGTCCCATGGATTTTTTCCTTGAAGGAATTGAAAAAGTATTTTTGACGACATTTTGTTTAGAAATATTGGGGTTTTAAGTACGAATCCATAAAAAAAATAAAAAATTTCCAGCAGTTTGGGTTAGGTCGTGAAAGGGTTAAAAGTTAAAATTTTTGTCATAGGAAGATTGGTTAAATTTTTAGCTTTGTTACTGATTTATCTTCAAATTTACTTAGTAGATACAATTCAGTAATTTTGGTATATAAGTAAATTGGTTTAAAATTTATTTTTTTTTTATTCATCATATCATATCCATTCTAATTATTATAACTTTGGTCAATGGCACGAAAACCCTACAGAATCTGTGCAGAATGATAAAACTAAACGAATCATGTCTCAGCATTATTTACCATTTTAAACACATGGAAAACGATCTACAGCTTGAGAATCAACTATTACGAAGTAAAAGAGGAGCATTTAATATAATTGGGAATGTTGCTAATTCATTGATTGGCATATTGGATTCTGAATACGCTGATTATATGTCAGATACAATACAACAAGTACAGGAGAATGAATCACATCTATTAAATTTACTGAAGAACCAAACATCGATTGTTGATTCAACAATCAATGTCATACAAAAAACTCAATTGGCAGCTAAGGCAAGATTTGAACAATTGGAACAAGAAGTTAAAAATTATTCAACAGCAATGCAGGACATCAACAATGTGTTAATCCAGATACATCTTACTCAACTATTCAATAATGGGGTCTTAGAATTAAACCTAATTTTAAATAACATGGGGAAAATACAGTCATCTATTCTGGACACTCTCATAGACAAGCATCATGGTAAAATTAGCCCATTGTTACTGACTCCACAACAGTTACAAGCTGAAGTTTATCAAATTAAACTCCATGCACCAACTTCAGTGACTCTTCCTGTAGCCGGAAAAGATGAATTACTGCAGATATTCAAACTTATGAAGGTTCAAGGTAGACTAACTCACCAACATGCAGTTTTCAAAATAACGATACCCTTGGCTGAAAATGAACAATTTAAGATGTTCCACTTGATTACTGTACCCAACATACTAAACAACACCATGGTAGCCATCAAACCATGTACTGATTTCATGGACATAACAGCATCCCATAAACAATACATCATATACGCCAAAAATCTCAAAGAGCTATCAATTTTACAAAAATCTTTGAAAGAACAAAACATCATGGACCTTCCGGACACATTGAAATCCCACCAGCAACACAATCATGCAATTGGATATCTGGCACTATCGATTAGTTTGGTAACAATATTGATAATACTGTCCAGATGTAAAAAGTGTACAACCAGGCGAAAACCACACACAATATCGTCTATAGAAAATAATGCAGAAAACACCGAACTTCAATCACCTGAATTGGAAACACCTACACCAATGACAAGGAATTTCATCATAAGGGTCTAGGCAACATAAGATCACCACAACATTGTTGAACATCCGTTCAACGCGGGGGAGAATGTTAAGATTCAATATATTTAAATTCAATTAATGTAGAATTCCCCTAATATATTACAATAAGTGAATGCATTGAATGTTATATAGTTAATATTATCTTTCTTTTTATTGGCCAATTTAACATAAATTTTGTTTATTAATAGATCAAATTACATTTATACCTTTTATACAGTCTGTTTTGTTATTGGCCAATATAGCATAAATTTTAATTCAATAACATTTAGTTAAGTCAGCATTTTTTGATTCATAATTTTTGTATAAATACCTCAAACAAAACTTCAATAAAGTCAGTAGTTAAAAGAATTTATTTTGTTTTAATTACTGAATACTGATCTTCAAGTTACAAGTGCTTGAAGACCAAACAATTTTTAAGAAACAACCAAATTAGTACAGACCAAATTTAAGTGTTTGGTTTGAATTATACTAATAGTTTCAACACACATTAACACTCACCTTCATTACTACCTCACTGATCTGCTGATCCACTGATTCTGTAATGTTCTAAGTATACGTATTGTTTATTATCAATCATAGCTTTGTCTGTTAATTTTGGTGGGAGCAAAATTGTTGCAATTTTGTTTCCTCTTTAGAAACTATTTTAGGTCTGTCAGATTGAAAAATATTATATATTGGTGGCGAAAATTTTCGCATAGCTGTGACACCCCACATGAATTAGGCGGTATTTTGTGGGCTACCATATAAAAAAGGTAACTTTATGGAAGACATATCTACAAAGTGTCGAAGAGCAAACTGGTTTAAGAAGTTTAATTTACTGAGAAACTGCATCTTCTTCAAAAAGTATCGCACCATTTTTAACGTTAAACTACATTACTGAAATCTCACTCATTTATTAAATCTTAACATGATAATCTTTAATTGGTTTTATAAGTAATGTGGTTTATAGCGGACTTCTTGATAACAGCAAGGTACATAAAAAAATTGGCGCCCGAGTTGGGACTTGATTTACGATTTACGATTAAGATTTACGATGTATCCGTTTTACGATGTTGAGTGCAATTTCCTCCTGCACTGCGACCAATGGATCTATGGTGCACCCTCTTTCAGTTTTTTTTAAATTATTTTTTTTAATCCATTCCAGCGTTTAGGAACTTAATGATGTCCTTCGTCACCAGTATTTTGTATCGGATTTGAGTTAAATAATTACACAAAAAGTTTAAGTAAACAATTAAAAAATAAATTTTTAGAAACTTCGTTATAAATTTGCTCTTACAAGTAATTTTTTTTAATAAAAACAGTACGGTATGAAAGTCTGTATACGAAAAGCGAGCTATCAGTTTTCTGAAGACTTTCGTGGATTTATAATTTCCGAAATGCAATCCAACTCAAAGTTGGTGCTCTAAAATATAACCGTTATTAGGTAAAAGCGCCCCGGTAAGTGAGTAGTAGCGTGCTCGCCTATCATGCGGGGGTCGTGGTTTCGATTCCCACCAGAGGCTTTGGTCTGTCGCTGCAAAAAAAAAAAAAGAAATATGAACGCACTACTCCCTATTTTACCCTTCCTATAACCTATTTTCCTGAGATCAACACAATGCACTGCTTCTGTAGGGGCATCCCCTGAGTGTCGATTAATAATAAAAAAAAATAAGAAAAAAAAATACGTCATCGCAACTAAGGCAATCCAAAACACAATATCTAAAATGGTTCTAATTTAACAGAGTATTGCATTAAAGTGTTTGGATAAAATTTTTGCAAATCTTTAACGCCAACTGTGGCAGTTCCCCTTTTGTGAAATCAACAATTAGAATCAAGTTACTTCGCTTTGAAAAACCTCATGACTCGAAACGAATATTGAAATAGTACTAGATTCTATGTTCGATATCCCAGATAGGTTGTTTAGTACATGTCTGCGTAATGTTCTAAAATTAACACTACCCAAACCTTCACACTCGCAGTAGAGATGCAATACTGTCTTCTCTTCTCCAGATATACCGTAGCTGCCGCAGTGATCATTGTACCGAAGTCCGAGTTTTTCCGCGTATTTACCGATCTGCCAATAAGTCGTCGACATGGCTGAAAGCCTTTATATGTACCTTCTACCTCTAGTTCTTCTGAGGATAGCATGTATTTTCCGTTGCTAGTAGGAAGTGGACGAAGGTTCATACATTAATGGTTCCCAGTGGAGCTAGTTTTTCTGCCTGATAGTTACCGTAAACATACCGTGGATCCATATATCAGTAATTACGGAAAGGGCTCTGGCAGTTCCTCATTGTACAGCCCTGACCTGCAGGTATGAAGAAGTTCATATCGGATGCTGGAAAAATGGATAGATCATGTCCATATTGAGCAGCGTACAAATTTTAGAAATTTAAGTGAAGTTAGAGGAGCAGATTTATATGGAGACTATGACTAGGAACACGTATAAACTAAAATTTGACTATTATCAATACGATAATCTGGATTTTAGATTAATATAAGGACTACAGATTAATGGGTGTAATAAACACGTATAAACTAAAATTTGACCATTATCAATATGATAATCTGGATCTTAGACTAATATAAGATTAATATAATGGTCATTTGTATGAGCACTAGGTCTTAACATACACTGGTTTTCACTAATTTCAGTCCGTCGTTCATAGCAAATTTGATTTAAATATTTGTGACCTGTATTTTGATTACAAGGTTTACATGGGACGGACGGACATCATTAAATCGGCTCAGAAAGAGTTTCTAAGTCTATCGGTGCAGTAAAATGTGAACCTCGCTTAAGTATTTTGTTACAATGTTCTGTATAAATGGACCAAAGAGTGGTATAGGTCATGCAAATGGTTAGATCTCGAACATCCATTGTTAGAGTGTTAATCTTTTTGGGTCGTACGATAACACTGTGAGACAGAAATAAATAATTGGGATGCGATACTTTTTATACCCTATACCACTATGTGGTTTGGGTATAATGACTTTGTGCTGCTGTTTGTAACAACCAAAAATATTTGATCAAGACCTATCTTTCATTATACCGATCGAATCAAAATCACTTTTTGAATCGATTTAACTATGTCCGTCCCTCCGTCCCTCCGTCCGTCTGTGTGTCCATATAAACCTTGTAATCAAACTGCAGGTCGCAAATATGAATATATTTTGATGAAATTTGGTATATAAGCTTTCCTCGGTCATGTGATGAACGCTATTCAAATTGGTGAAAATCGGTCCATGTTCAGACCTAGCCCCCATACAAGTGACCCCTATAAAATCGACATAAATTGCCATAAGATCCAAATTATCATATAAATCTTAGTCAAATTGGGTTTGTATGTGTTTATTACATCCATTAATCAGTAGTCCAAAAATGATCCCTATGGGACAGCTCTTAGTTATAAGCCCCATATAGAGCTGCTTCCCGATTTTCACTTAAATCTATCAAAAAACAAAAATATTGCGCAGATTAATTTCAAATTTTGTTTGTATATATTTTCGCAAAATACAAGAGACTTTACCAACCATGGTCAGGATCCGTCCATTTTTGGACCTAGTCCCCATATAGACATATCATCCGATATGAACTTTTTCATATCTGCAGCCAAAAAAATTAATAAAAATGCCACTCAAATTTGGTTTATGCTTATTTTCTATATCCAATTAGTTGGGCCTAAGATATATGGTGTCTAAACGCATGGTATAGGGTTTAGTACAACTAGACTGCTGTCTAGTACAACAAGACTCCGTCCTTACATTTGCGAAACACCACCAAAATCTTGAGTTACGGGTAAAAAACCGGATTTTCGGTTTTTCATAATTTCTGAGTGCGTATGTTTTAAAAGATTCATTTCCTACATTCTCATCTGTACTTCTTCCCAAACAACCTGGGCCAGTTCAGCGATGAACAAGGCGAACATTTTCACCAAGAAATAATTTCAATGGAAAAATGTTTTGAGGAAAAAAATAAAAGGAGAATAATTTCGACATATTGCTGGTCACTTCAATGAGAAACTGAAGATGCTGAATTAAAAAAGAGAGGGGGCGAATATTTCTTGAATTGCCAAAAATTTTCTTCATGCAAAAATTTTATTTGTGGAAGCATTTATTTCTAAATTTTATTTTTATTCAAAGTTGAATAACTGAGTCAATTTTTTACGGATGTTTTAAGCGGGAGCTTCATTTTACTCATAAGTAAATGCACTTTTATCACAAATTCAAAAATTATACGGTTTTCAATAAAAAGAATGTGTAAAAACATCTCCAAAGTTGAAAAATATAGATTTTTTTATGGGTTGGCTGGAGGAATACGCACAGATGTCTCAATATTACTTAAATATCATTTTCATGTCTTCGAAGGTCCATAGTTTATTCTATCCAAATCCGCTGAGAAATTCAAGATTGGTTGATATTTGACAGAGTTACCGGCATATAGATGCAAAAAACCGAATATCCTGTTTTTTACCCGTAACTCAAGATTTTGGAGTTGTTTCGCAAATTTCAAGGACAGAGTCTTGTTTTATTCGAGCTGACCTACCAGAAAAAAAGTATCGTATCCCAGATATTTCTGTTTCATTCATTTTTGTATCACTGTATAATCGGAAGTTTCTTTGGAATACATTTATATTTTCATCAGAGCCGACATGTTTTTAACTTTTCAGCTCTGCCGATTCCGTGATTTTCTTAAATAAACCCATATCTCATAAAATCGAAGAATTCAAGAGGAGCAAAAAAATTTCCGTTGAAAATGCAGACTCGGAAAAAAATATTAAATATAGTTACGTTGTTCTTTGTTAAAAAAAAAATTCCATATTGATCCAAATTTTTCAAAAGTTTTTTTTACAAAATTAAGCAAATTGACAACAATAACTCAAAGACGGTGAAAATATATATGTACGCGGTTTTTGCTAGAAATCTCAGATTTATCACTTATGGATTTTTTTAAAAATTGTCTATGGATTAGAATTTAATTGATATTTTTTCAGCATAGATTCAAACTTTTTTTTTTACCAGCACCCAAGATTGTTTTACGTGTTTAAATTTCATTGATGGCGTTGTCACTTTTCATTATAGAAATAACGAATTTGAACAACTGACATAAATTTAAGATTCCCTGTGAGAATTGTGTAAATTCCTTTCACTTCTTAATCAGAACGCTGTAAGTCATCCGGTCGACCCTGACTCTGTTTCAACTTATTGTCTTTAAATATTTATTCCCAAACATGCATAGCAAAGGTACATATAGTTAGGAATATTTTTCTCTATACAGTTTATTTTCTTCTATCTTCATTTTATCATCAACTCCATGTACTCAACTCGTACCAGTATTCATATAATATTCGGTTTTTACGAGTCAGTATGCATATGTTTTCCCTAAAGCTATAAATGCTAGAAAATATGTATACAGTTGTTGAAAGCTTGTTTTCTGCTATTGTTGTTTCTGCACATCTTCGTCATTTTCATAGGTTGCATCTTAAATTTTCCTTCCATTTTTAATCGTTTTGCATATTGAGGGTTTAAATGCTCATACACACATACATAGTTTTTGCCTGATATTGATGTTGTATAGATTGTTTGTTTGTTATTATTATTGTAGTGCTTAAAACAAATGAAGTGCACAGTTTGAAAAAAGTTAATCGACTTATGTTTTGCGGTGATTTTGAGGAGAGAAAAAAAAACCCATTAATATAATGATAGTTTAAGAATTTGTTTAAAAGTTAAATATAGTGTACTAATTCCGGAGATTTCCTAAGGTAGTTTGAAAAAGAAATTTTATGAATACCGATTAGGATAAATAAGTTGAACAAAAAAACTTAATACAAGTAAGAAAAAAGCACTTTAGCCAGTTATCTGTTTAGCACTTTGTTTTGGAATATTTTGTAAAATTTAATACAAATTTAAAGAGAAGTGCCCAGAATTCAAATTTTAAAAATTAGTGAAAAAAAAAACGCAAACAATTGAAAGCGAGATACCTAAAATTAAAATTAAAAACAACTTCGGTGTGTATCTATAGATTATCTTCTTTGGAACCTTGTTTTCTGGGCCGAGGTACAGGATATGTGCGGAAATCAAACAATTACTTCAACTCCAAGAAAAAAAGTTAGAAAATTATAGACGGTCTGTACCATCGTATAGTCGTATACCATGCATTTTTAGAGAGGGTGTTGTATCCAACTCTGCTGAAAAAATAACTGGATATAGAAAATAAGCATATACCAAATTTTAGTTGCATTGTTATTAATTTTTTGTCCGCAAATTTAAAAAAGTATATTTCGGGCTATGTCGAATAATGGGTCGATCCTGACCATATTTTGTAAAGCACTTATTGTTTGCAAAAACATAACAACCAAATTTGACAAAAATCTGTGCAATATTTTTGTATTTTGATAGATTTAAGTGAAGATCGGGAAGAAGCTTTATTTTTTTATTTATTAACCAATACTCAGGGGATGCCCCCTACAGATGCAGTGCATTGTGTTGATCTCAGGAAAATAGGTTATGGAAAGGAGGAAAGAGGAAGTAGCGTTTGTGGATATTTGACTAAAATTTTATTAGATTATAACTGTCGGGAAAGACCTCTGCGGGGAGTTTATTCCACATACGGCTATTTCGACTGATAAACGAATTCTCTCTGTAATGCTTTGTGCGGTCAACTGGACAATAAACTACAAGCGGATGTGATCTACTAGAGAAGCGGGTAGAGCGAATCGAAACTCGGGTACTTGGAATAAGTTCGCTAATATCAGAAAACATTTTCCATGGTAATATATATAGAACAGTGCTACACAACCCACATTCCGACGATGTTCCAATGAGTCAATAGAATTGGATACCCCACTGTCATTGATGAGCATCAACGCCTTCCTTTGCACACGGTCCAGTAGCTCCAAAATAGACTTTGGAGCTCCTGCCCATAAATGGGAGTGGTATTCCATTTTCGGTCGGATGTAAGTGGTATAGATTTTCAGATCAGGGGTGAAATAATTTTTACACCGTTTTAGAAAACCAAGACACTTGAATGCTTCTTTCGACACTTGAAAAACATGCTCGTTCCAACGAACATCACATTGAATTCCCATGCCTAACACATCAAGATCGATCTCTGAGTAAACTCGATATAAATCGAGAAAAGTCATTACCGACCCCAAATGCAATAAGCTTGATATCAATACATCGTGCCACACACCATCGAATTCCTTGGAAATATATAGAGCAAACACTTTACTTTCGCCAAAATTTCGAATTGATCGACTACAGCATTCAGAAAGTAGAGCTAACAGGTCTTCCGTGGAACGATTTCTACGGAAGCTATACTGACGATCATTAAGAAGTGAGTTGGCCTCTAGATAGATGGAAATTGATCATGCGCTCCATCACCTTTGAGAGTGCAGAGCAGATTGCAATTGTATAACAAGGATTTTGATCGACGGCTGGGGTAGCTCAATCGTCTCCAGGGTCAGCCTAAGGACCCTCAAACCTTATGCAATAAATCACGATAAACCTTTTAATTACAAAGTAGTTTATTTAAGTGCTAATTGTACATATATGTTAATATGTATCTATATACGTATGAAGACGCGACTGACAACAGTTCTGCTTTGGTACTATCGGGAGGTCGGCTATGGCGGTCGGTGGTGTGAGTGTGCTGTGTCTTGGCCACCTGTAACGATAAGAGCGGGGTTAGCCGGCAGTAGTCAGCACAGGCCGCTGGATTATCGAGAGCAGTCAGCCGTTAAGCCGCTGGATTATCGGGAGCAGTCAGCCGTGAAGCCGCTGGATTGTCGGGAGCAGTCAGCCGTGAAGCCGCTGGATTATCGGGAGCAGTCAGTCGTGAAGCCGCTGGATTATCGGGAGCAGTCAGCCGTTCAGCCGCTGGATTATCGGGAGCAGTCAGCCGTTAAGCCGCTGGATTTATATGGATGACAACCGGTACCGATCGTCTTTAAAAGATTGGAGATATCTTTAGTAAGATACACCAGTCAGCTTTAGTGCCGAAAACTGACTTTCCACCCTCAGGCCAACCTCGCCTTCTTATGCAAATGAATTCATAAACTCAGTGAGAATTCAAAATACCCCTTTGCTTTAATCACTTGAAAACTATTTTTAGAAATAGTGTAGCTTGTTTTGTTCATGTTTGGTTGAATGTAACGGGTGATTTTTTTGAGGTTAGGATTTTCATGCATTAGTATTTGACAGATCACGTGGGATTTCAGACATGGTGTCAAAGAGAAAGATGCTCAGTATGCTTTGACATTTCATCATGAATAGACTTACTAACGAGCAACGCTTGCAAATCATTGAATTTTATTACCAAAATCAGTGTTCGGTTCGAAATGTGTTTCGCGCTTTACGTCCGATTTATGGTCTACATAATCGACCAAGTGAGCAAACAATTAATGCGATTGTGACCAAGTTTCGCACTCAGTTTACTTTATTGGACATTAAACCAACCACACGAATGCGTACAGTGCGTACAGAAGAGAATATTGCGTCTGTTTCTGAGAGTGTTACTGAAGACCGTGAAATGTCGATTCGTCGCCGTTCGCAGCAATTGGGTTTGTGTTATTCGACCACATGGAAGATTTTACGCAAAGATCTTGGTGTAAAACCGTATAAAATACAGCTCGTGCAAGAACTGAAGCCGAACGATCTGCCACAACGTCTAATTTTCAGTGAATGGGCCCTAGAAAAGTTGGCAGAAAATCCGCTTTTTTATCGACAAATTTTGTTCAGCGATGAGGCTCATTTCTGGTTGAATGGCTTCGTAAATAAGCAAAATTGCCGTATTTGGAGTGAAGAGCAACCAGAAGCCGTTCAAGAACTGCCCATGCATCCCGAAAAATGCACTGTTTGGTGTGGTTTGTACGCTGGTGGAATCATTGGACCGTATTTTTTCAAAGATGCTGTTGGACGCAACGTTACGGTGAATGGCGATCGCTATCGTTCGATGCTAACAAACTTTTTGTTGCCAAAAATGGAAGAACTGAACTTGGTTGACATGTGGTTTCAACAAGATGGCGCTACATGCCACACAGCTCGCGATTCTATGGCCATTTTGAGGGAAAACTTCGGAGAACAATTCATCTCAAGAAATGGACCGGTAAGTTGGCC
The DNA here is from genome assembly GCA_963682025.1 of Cordilura impudica. Classification (NCBI taxonomy): domain Eukaryota; kingdom Metazoa; phylum Arthropoda; class Insecta; order Diptera; family Scathophagidae; genus Cordilura; species Cordilura impudica. The sequence goes on along the minus strand of OY821520.1, from coordinate 101,565,361 downwards.
ACCAAGATCATGCGATTTGACGCCTTTAGACTATTTTTTGTGGGGCTACGTCAAGTCTAAAGTCTACAGAAATAAGCCAGCAACTATTCCAGCTTTGGAAGACAACATTTCCGAAGAAATTCGGGCTATTCCGGCCGAAATGCTCGAAAAAGTTGCCCAAAATTGGACTTTCCGAATGGACCACCTAAGACGCAGCCGCGGTCAACATTTAAATGAAATTATCTTCAAAAAGTAAATGTCATGGACCAATCTAACGTTTCAAATAAAGAACCGATGAGATTTTGCAAATTTTATGCGTTTTTTTTTTTAAAAAAGTTATCAAGCTCTTAAAAAATCACCCGTTATAAGCTTATTGTTGTGACGTACATGTTGTTCTCGTTTGATGTGGTGTTGCGCTACGGTGGGTATTTATGGCTGTTGGTTGGTGGCTTTTATGTGCAACGCAATTTGCGTTGTTACAATTGGACGGTAATTTTCAGGATTATTAGCCGCACCCTTTTTAGGGATTGGTTGGACATTAGCAACCTTCCAGCAAAAGGGAAAGACTAAGAATTGTTCCATAGTGTTTATTTTTGGACTATTAATTATTAATTAATTATTAATGGATTTAATAAGCACATACAAGCCCAATATTACGGATATCTATATGATAATTTGAATCTTATGGCAATTTTGACTCGATCTGATAGGGGTGGTTTACATATGAACATGCACAAATTTTCACCAATTTCAATAGCGTTCCGATATGGCCGACAAAAGTTTATATGCCAAATTTTATCAACATATATTCATATTTACAACCTGTTTTTTCATAACAAGATTCCATTGCACACACAAACGGATGGAAAGACGGGCAGACGGATGTACGGACATCTCAAAATCGACTTAGAAAGTGATTCTGAGTCGATCGGCAGAATAAAAGTTAGGTCAAGGTTACATGTTTTTGGTAGTCACAAACATCAGCACAAACCCATTATAGGGCATAAAAAGGGAAGATTAGCATAAAAGAAAATAAATAAAAAAAATTAATAAATAAGAAAAAGGTTCAGCTCTAGAATTAAAAAGTTTATTCATAAAATAAATTGCGTTGCCTATATTTGAATGGATGTTTGTAGCGAATTCCAATTACTTATTAACGTGACATACAATTTGGTATGTAGTTTACATTATGTCATGATTTCTAGCGGTACGCATAAAAATGAGTCGTCATCCAGATATGCTGATTGATGAGAACGTATAATTTTATGTAAGAACATGAGTGTTTTTATCTTGAACAAATCTTCAAATATTACTCCATAAAGTTTTCTCGAGTAGTACAAAATCAGATCATATTTTCGCGTTTAAAAAACATATCTTAAAATTGCATCGAAAGTGGACTGAAGCTTTTGACTACTCTTGTAACAGCAGTGCTTCCATACATTTCACTTCAGTGTAGTAGAGTTAAGTTAAACTATGTTTTTGCGAGAAAAATTCGAATGTTAAAGAGCTTTATATGCTGTGTATTCCATAAAGTTCTAAGCTTTAAGTTAGTTTTCGCAGCATCGGAAGTAATATGATTAGATCGTACAAGATTATCACCAAAAATAATGATAAGATTTTTAGCTAATAACACAAGGAAACAAAATTGAAAATATATTATTTGTACATTTGAGATCTTTTAGTATTTCAGGAAACTTTTAAAGTGTACACAAAAAATAAAAAAGGAAAACTTTTCTTGCAGCTGTTCATTTTAAAATAAAAACATGACATTTCCTTCCTCAGGCAGTTTGTTTTATAGTTCTAAAATAGAAAAACAAAAACCGCCAACTTAGAACTTTTTGTAAAATACGCTAAATGGGAAAAACTCGCTTTTTGGGTAGTTAAATGGTGCTAAGTGTAAAAGTGGTAAAAGTGCTAAGTTGATATCGCTGCTTATATACATCATCAGCATATAATGCATGTATGAATTCTGTGGTTTTCTGGAATAACCGCGTATGTCCATTTTTGTCATTTTGAGTTAACGATGCCAAATATATTAATTTTTAACGCTCTTTACACGTGTTTTTTTTTTTTAATATTGACCATTTCTGAGTTTTTTCTTTAAATAACGACGTAACTTAAATGTTTATTAAACTAATTTGCAGCACTATCGACGTATGTCAACCAACGTTTGATCGCTGACAAATTATTTTCTCAGAAAACGACACATAGCGACATACGTTGTTATTAATGAAAAAAAAGGAAAATAATTTTGGATTATTTTTCAGTTTATAACCACTTTTAAAAACTTGTGTGTTTTTTTCTGTTATTTTTTGTCACTATTATTCTTGATACGTTGTTGTATTCTCATCCTAAGTCCCGTTAACTTTTTGTTGACGAACAAAAAAATCCATTTTCAAGCAACAACAACTTTTGTCTACATGGGTGGTTGCATTGGTAGTTTTCTTTATCAAAGAAAACGACGTTTGTCAACATAAGATGTTTTATCTGCACACACTTTGAGTGTAATTTACATATTGTTTTTTCGTCCTTCTCCAGGATATATTCCTCTGAAACTTTTTGACTCAAAATTTTATATAAAGTATTTATTGCCCATATCTACAGGACTATTAAATAAAAAGTCCTAAAAACTTTATATCGAGCCCATAATTTGAAATATAACGTTTTTTGGCTCCCCTGAACATTTTGATTTTTTGACATACGCGGTTAGCAAATTTACTCGAACTTTTTTCGACATAATTTTTCTAAAAATAGGCGAAAGTGAAATCGATCAGCTCGTTATTCATTTATATTCAATAACATTCAACTTCCTTGTGAACGCCTGTCAATATCAAAACAGCCAAGTATGCATGAAGCATCGAATTCTTTACGGTTTTCATTCTTTAGCCCGCCAAATGCATGCAATTTCCAAAATGATTTTCTCGATATGCGATGAAGTAGTATTAATATTACCTGGCCGTAGTCTTAATAGATTAGCGGTTCGATTGCGTCCTGCTGTTTGCAGAGCTGTTGCGCTTCAAAGCCTTTTGTCATTTGAAACAGACAAAGACTCAATGTCAAGAAAATGAGCACCGGCATCAACTTCGGCATCAAAACTCCATAGCCTACCATCTACAAAATACGTATAACTGTTTCGGTTCTTGCTTTCTTTTTACACTTGGCATGTTAGGTACTATTTTCAAACAACTTTCCTATGAAGAGTAGAAAACTACACTACGCATACCAAATTGAAGTTGTCGAAAAACAACGATCCATTTATGATTTAAAACCTGAAAGTAATCTATTTCGGTTCACATACATGACAAAGAAAAAGTCAAGCAAAATGGATAACCAAACCTTAACAGTTTTAGAGATTTTTGAAAAAAAAGCAGTTTTCTACACCAAGATAGGACTACGGTTAAAGGGAATGATGACTAAAAATGGTCCTATAGCCTTCAATACAAACATTAAAAACAAAAGAACACATTTGGTCAAATATCATTGTTATTTTCCTAAATATTATGGAATCACGCCCAAAGTTTTCGTGAAGAGTCGCCTTATTTTAGGGGGTAATTTTATTTTGAATAAGCTATAGGACTCTTTAACCCTTTCGGTACGGGTGACGATTTATTAGTTTCAAACTATTATAATGGGGTAGTTTAGTTTAGATATGCATATTTAACTAATATATAGATTTTTTTGTGCGTCCCTATCCTGGGAGAAGATTTGGGGGGTGGAACATATATGTATGTTCCATCAGGAGTTTGGCATGGGACATATAAGTCCCATCAGTCCTAAACATATAAAAAAAGAATATACCCATAAATAAATAATATAAATATATTTTTTTAATTTCATGGTTTTTTATTTATTCTTTCAAAATTCATTTTGTACATTTTGAAACCCAAAACAAAATAAAAGGCAAACATTTGAAAATTTTTTGTGAAATGGTGCAAAACAATCTTTCCACAATGGAAGTTGATATTCTTGACATAAAGTTTTAGTTCGTTTTTCAATTTTCTTGTTTTGCCAACCTGTGCACCGTCGCGACGTCTCGTAGGTTCTTCAATTGGCAAGTGAGTAGCAGATTGAGCATAAGTTTTCTTATTTTTGGAATGGTAACCACCATGACTAAGGCTTCTTCTAACGGCCGCAGTTTTCTGTCCTTCTGCAATGAGAGCTTCTGCTAGCAGAACTAAAAAACAAGAAATGGTTCTTTTTACGGTGTAAATTCATATATATGATCCACGAATTTACTGCTGACATCATCACCAATCTATAAAATACTTTCTTCCACCATTTCTGTGATTTCCGGTCTAGTTCATACATTCTGGCTAACTGATCAGCTCGATCTACGGCTCCCATTATATTCCTGTAAAATTTTATAATTTCCGGACACTGTATAACTTCATTTTCACCATTTCTTTTTATCTATTGATGCCATTGAAGAGCTATGGCAGTTGCTTATAGCTGATACCTCCTTGGTATCATGCCATTTTGTGTACATAATCCCGGAACCACACGATTTGAAAATAGCTTCACCCTGGGGTAGCTTTTGACAATTTGGCAAGTTCTTCCGATTCGTCATCGCTGTACCCAATGCTGGATAATCCAAAGTTTCAAGTAAATGAACACTAGTAAAAAACGATAAAAGCAAAGTGTAACGTCTGGGTGCTTAATGGTCTTGACTAGTTTATTTACTACACGTTCTCCAAAAGTGCCAATGGTAGGTCCATCTTCTGTACCGCAGTAAATGTTAAAATCATATACGTACCCACTTAGAGAACCACATCTCATCCACATTTTTATTCCACGTTTCGTAGGTTTTAGTGGCGTGTATTGCTTTAGTGATGAACGTCCTTTGAACTTAGTCATAGTCTCATCCAAGGATTGAAATGGGCTATCTTCACATGCACTTTGAAAACGACCCTTCAAACATTCGACAATATCGTCCAAATAATATGCCTTTGATGCGTCTGCAGGTTTTTCTGGGTGTGCACAATACATCTTAGATGAAAGAAATAAGTAGCGATCACGTGCGATATCAGATTTGATTGCATCTTTGCCTAATGAGTGGTGTGTTGACCAATAATGTTCAGTTGAAGGAACGTGGTTATAGCTCATGATAATCATGCAACCTAAAATTATTTAAATCTCCCCAACTTCTGTATGCTTTATACACTTATATTTTTTGTTGGAAGCTTGAAGAATTTTAATTCTATCGTTCGTGCATTTTGCAATATGTATTATAAGGGTCGGAGGAAACATTGTTTTGAAGATTTGTAATGGTGTATCAGTTCTCTTATAATTCAGTCCTAAAGCGGGTTCGCGGTGGCTGCTAGCTACTTTTCCAGGTGTAAATGATTCATCCGGTGTTGACCATATGGTTACTTCAAAATTAGGAGTTTGAGCTGGAGATAACAGCATAGCCAATTCTTCCATTTCTTCATCTTCATCTGACGAATCTGAATGATTTATTTAGTTTTCTTCATCAATAATACTTTCGGAGTCTGATGGTACGTATTCGTCTCCGCTCCCAGATGAAAAGTCATCTTCAGCTGACTCTTCTAAAATACTTGTCACATCAACATCGGATAGTCTTTTCGTCATTTTAGCATAAAATAATATTTTTAATTTTATAACACTATAGCCCTATTGGGATACATATGTCCCACTGCAAAAGCCAAAAGAATGGGACATATATGTCCCGTAAAGAGAAAATATATAAAAAATAAATAAAATCTTATTCATACCTTTGCGAAAACTGGTAATATAACTACAAGAAGATAGCTTAACACTTCAATAATATTTTTTGCTGCTTTTTTGCACTTTTCAATAACGTTTTTAACTTTTTTATAAAAAAAAAACATGGAAACAACTTGATACCTCTGCACTTTGCTTACGACTAAACAGCATGTGTTATGATAATACGCAACAATTTTTTTCAATAGTGGTACTTTAACTTGTAAATAACTAAATGGGACATTTATGAACCATTTAAAGTAAAAAACTTAAACACGAATACGAATATTTAGTGGGACACATATGTCCCAATAGGTCCGAAAGGGTTAAGTCAATTTCTCTACGCTTGTTTTACCGTAATTGTATTTTTCATAAGCAAGAAAACATTGAACGTGATGCCTCAACGTTTACGAAAATTACAATTACTTCGATATTGCCGAGTTGCGATATGTTAATCTTTATTTTATGATCACTTTAAACGAGCTCACTGCGGATACAGCATTCTCTCTGAATTCGTTTTAAAAATTTGATAATATTAAATGGAATTCGGCAGAAAATGAATTTTAAGATGGGGCGTATGATTGATATTAATTCATAGTAAAAATTAACACAGAATTCAACGAAAACCAATTAAATTTAAAATAATTTTATTTTCCCTGAAAAGAAGTCAGATAATTTGTTCTTTCTAATCCTTGGCCTTTTTTTTGCTTAATGAAAAATCAAATATTTACCTTAAGCCTTTACATCAACAAAACACATCGGTAAATACTCAACCTTTCGTTAGCCACTTGTCATTTCCCATTTCCTTACTAAAACTCTAAGTAAATAAACATACACTTATTAACACTTTATAAGAAGAAGAAAATAAAAGTAAGTAAGTGTGTGTGTGTAAACAGTAGAAATTACAAACATAGTAAAGGTCATGTTAAGATATTTGTTTGCTCATTAGAAGACTAACAAAGAAAAAAATCACAAAAATCCTGACTTCTTTTATATTAAAACAAGAAAGAAAAAAATAAAAATAAAAAAAAAACACCTGACCTGGCACCCACATTTTGCCTATTAAAAAAAGCAAACAGCATGCGAATGTGTTGTTAACACAATTCAAAACAAAAGACCTCATATATATTTCAATGTTATGTGCAATAGGGTGGCGTTTATTTTTAAACAATTTTTTGAGAGTTTTTAATGAACTGTTCTTACAAGGCTGACTTGTAAAATTAATTTGTTTATAATTAAAATAACATATAAAGGCCATCCTTATGTAATAGTGAATGTGATGGCATGTTTGAGAAATTGTTGTTGTATTTTAACATTTGTAGCTGATGTTGTACAAAACGAGAAACAAAAAAAAAAAAACCAACAAAAACAGTTAAAGACGTTCCTCTTTTCTAGCTAACTTCTGTTGTAGTTGTTGTTGTTGCTGCTGCTGTTCATGATGTTTGTTTGAAAGCCCCCTTGGCATTGTAAAATGTTCTAAAAACATTCATACAAACATCCAAACACACCGATCAACCAAACGAACGAACGCAAGATAGACAGACAAAGTGTCTATGTTGGTGGCATGAGCATTACGTTGTTGTTGCTTCAACATGCGAAAAAGGAAATGAAGCATCTAGTTAGTAAAATACTGATGATGCAGAATATTGTGTGATGATGCTGATGACTCTGATGGAGTGTGAGTGTTGTGAGCAGGCCTAGTAAATAAATATATGAGTTGAGTTCTGTTTCTGTAGAGTACACAAATCTTGTAGAAATCATTAGCAGACAATATTTTGTTATTATTTATTTTTTTTTATTTTGTTGTTGTTATTTTCATATGAGAATTTATTCTCGTTTTCAGTTTTTTTTTCCTTTCTTCTTCAAATACAGCAACATACAACTTGAAAATTGTACATGTTTCGCCTGGAAGGCATAATTTCATTTACAAGCAATTTTGCTTTGTGTTTTATTAGAATTTTGAAATAAGTAATTTAGTAAATTATAAATTACAAAACAAAAGCAGAGTAAAGAAACCGTGGGTACGAAATAGAAAGATACACACAGAAAACAGATTCGTTGTGGCTACCGAATTTATTGCCAACCGAATTGCGATAATGCTAATAACCGATTTTCGGGTTCACTATGACTACAATTCTATTACCTTAACAGTAAATATTTTTTCATAATAAAAAATTTGCAGATGCTATAAAATTTCTGTTGATACAATCGAAAATACGGTTGTTCTACTTTAGAGCAATTCGGTTGGCGAATATTTTTTCTGTGTGTATCTTTAAATTTTGTTGGAGAATAATAAAAATCAAAAATTTCACATGGCGTATTGTAAATTATGAATTATTTAATTAGTCTGAAATAAACTAATTGATACTAATTATTTATGTTCGAGTATTGCGGAATATGCAAATAATATGGACCACCACTTTATTTCGAAAACCATTAATATGGTATTTGCAATTGTGAAAATAATCGTAGTTGTTAGTTGTCAATTACTTCAGAAACATATTTATGTGCTCTCTAATTTTTTAGTTAAGTTTGTTCCAAGTTTAGTTTTGTACATTAGTAATTTTTTTTACCTTATTCACAGATGACTCATGTAAAGAACTAAGTCATTTCGATTATAATTGAGCTCTGGGTGAAAAATACTCAAAGAAGATCAGCCAGCCACTTTTCGTACAAAGGTGTGAAAATTTGCTTTTATTTCAAATTTGATGTAATTTTATAACAAACTTTCCACTACTATTCGTAGTTGCAAACAGATCAAAATAATCGTCTTAAAATGTCAAAGCATTCTGACGATAATTGTGCTGTTGGCGAAACAAAAATTTTGAAACAACACATGACACAAATTTACACTTTTTAAAGTTGGAATTATGATTATATTATGTAATTTAAATTTCAAAATAATCTGGCCAAAATTGTGGCTTGGACGAACCACTACTCGACAAAGATCAGCCACTTTCAGTACAAATGTATGAAAGTTTCCTAGCATTTCAAGTTTGATGTCATTTTACTGAAAAATTTCCTCCAGACTTTTTAAAAATTTATATGTTTTGAAGTTATCGATTTAAGGAAATTATAACCTTGAAATTTCAAACTGTTTAAAGGACAGTTGTGGAGGCGGCGAAAAAGATCAGGCACTTTCAAATCATTTCACCAAAATTTTTAGAGTGCACCAACTACCAATTAAAAAAGATCTGTCACTTTCTATAAATGTATTAAAATAATTATTGTGCTAATGTCTATTCTTTAAGGCATTAAACATAACAGATTTAACTAATTTAAAAGCAGTTCCATGAGTACGTTGAATAATATCTCTATAATTATATGATTTCTATTTAGGTCGTTTCATCACCTGAAAAATGTTAGTTTTTACCGGAGCCCACGGTCAAGCTCGAGTACTCGAGCTACTTGAGCTACTCGAAGCTCGAGCTACTCGAGTAGTTGATGAGCTGCTCGAGTAGTTGATGAGCTACTCGAGCTCAACGAGTAGCACTAGGAGTAAAAATTAGCATTTTCATGTTTGAAAGCACGTAAAAATTAAATATAGGTATTTAGTATAACAAATGTATACTTTTTAGAATCGTACAGATACCAGGAATATCATCATTAAATTTCGCTTGAATCGGAGTATCCCACTGACGAGGGCAAGCTAGTACTCGAAAAAGCTTGACGACTTTCCACCAAGGTTCAGAAACTACACACATGAAACACACAATGTTCTGTTCAAAATCAGCCAACACATATCTTTATTTTCATATCATTTATGTGCGTTTCTAAATCTTCTACGGTGCCCAATACAATCATGACTGTGTTCGTTTTAATATTTCGTTATTTACACGAACATTTTTGTATCACGTACTTTTTGTTTCGATCACACATAAATCACACATATTGGAGTGTTGCTTTATTTGAAGTTCGTGTTCTGGTACGTGTACTGAAAAAAAAAAACAGAACATGTACAATAAACAGGTTCGAGTTCAGTTATATTTTAAGTCGTGTTGTGGCTTGTGTACTAAGAAAAAACAGAACATGTACAATAAACAGGTTCGAGTTCAGTTATATTTTAAGTCGTGTTCAGGCTCGTGTACTAAGAACAAATAGAACATGTACAATAAACAGGTTCGAGTTCAGTTATCTTTTAAGTCTTGTTCTGGCTCGTGTACTAAGAAAAAATAGAACATGTACAGTAAACAGGTTCGAGTTCAGTTATATTTTAAATTCGTGTTCTGGTTCTTGTACTACGAAAAATTGAAACATCAATTCGCGATCTGATACACCCGGATAAAAACGACAACAATTGTTTCAACCAAATTTATTAAAATTTTATTGACCTTTTTTCATGACTTACGTTGCAAATTGTTTACAATTGTCAAATATTTAAAAATTTTATTGGCCATTTTTTTGTGATTTACATTGAAATTATTTACAATTGTTTTTATTGACTGGTTTTTATTTTAATAAAATATGATAATAAAATACTTAAGACACAAAAACTATTTAGCATCATAAAAGTTACACTTGTTGGTTTTTTGTCGAAAAATGGACCGCCCCTGATCGTATTTGGTAAAGTCACTTAAATTTTGAAAAAATATACACAAACCAAATTTGAGAAAAATCTGTGCAATATTTTTGCTTTTTGATAGATTTAAGTGAAGATCAAGAAGCAGCTCTATATGGGGCCTATGACTCAGAATAGTCCTATAGCGATTATTTTTGGACTAATGATTAATGGACCGATTGGTATTATAAAAGATGGGTCTAGGTGAAATATTTTTGGTAGTTACAGAGAGCAGAATAAAGTCATAATACCCAAACCACATAGTGGTATAGGGTATAAAAAGAAAAACCAGTAAGAGTGTTAAATTCGGCTGTGCCGAATATTTGATACCCTCCACCTTTTTCATTTTTTTTTATCTTTTTCCATTTTTCACTTTTCAATTTTAATCTTTCGTTTTTCATTTTTATTTTTTCATTTTTAATTTCTATTTACCATTTTCCATTTCTCATTTTCCATTTTTCAATTTTCATTTTTCATTTTTCATTTTCCATTTTCCATTTTTAATTTTTCATTTTTCATTTTTCATTTTTCGTTTTCCATTTTTCATTTTCATTTTTCATTTTTATATTTTCATTTTTCATCTTCCATTTTTCATTTTCCATATTCCACTTTCCATTTTTCATTTTTAATTTTTAATTTTCCATTTGCCATTTTTAATTTAAAATTTTTAATTTTCCATTTTTCATTTTCCATTTTCCATTTTTCATTTTTCGTTTTCCATTTTTCGCTTTCCATTTTCCATTTATCATTTTTCATATTCCAATTTTCATTTTTCATTTTTAATTTTCCATTTTTAGTTTTTCGTTTTCCGTTTTCCATTTTTAATTTTTTATTTTTAATTTTTCATTTTTCATTTTTCATTTTTCATTTTCCATTTTTCATTTTTAATTTTTCATTTTCCATTTTTTATTTTTCATTTTCCAAATTCCATTTTCCAAATTCCATTTTTTCATTTTTACTTTTCCATTTTTCATTTTTAATTTTTCATTTTCCATTTTGCATTTTTCATTTTCCATTCTTCGTTTTTCATTTTCCATTTTTAAATTTTCATTTTTCATTTTTCATGTTCCATTTTCCATTTCTCATTTTCCATTTTTAATTTTTCATATTCCATTTTCCATTTTTCATTTTCCACTTTTCGTTTTCCATTTTTCATTTCTCATTTTCATTTTTCGTTTTTCATTTTCCATTTTTCATTTTCCATTTTCCATTTTCTATTTTTCATTTTCCAATTTTAATTTTTAATTTTTCAATTTTAATTTTTAAATTTTCAATTTTCAATTTTCGTTTTTCATTTTTCATTTTCCATTTTCAATTTTTAATTTTTCATTTTCATTTCCATTTTTCATTTTTCTTTTTCCATTTTTCATTTTCCATTTTTCATTTTTCGTTTTTCATTTTCCATTTTTCATTTTCCATTTTTCATTTTTCATTTTTCATTTTCATTTTACATTTTTCTTTTTCCATTTTTCAATTTTCGTTTTCCATTTTCCATTTTTCAATTTTCATTTTTCATTTTCCATTTTTCATTTTCCATTTTGCATTTTTCATTTTCCATTTTCCATTTTTCATTTTCTATTTTCCATTTTCCATTTTCCATTTTCCATTTTTCATTTTCATTTTCATTTTTCATTTTTCATTTTCCATTTTCCATTTTTCATTTTCCATTTTTCATTTTTCATTTTTCATTTTTCATTTTTAATTTTTCATTTTTCATTTTCATTATCCAATTTTCATTTTCCATTTTCCATTTTCGATTTTTCATTTTTCATTTTCCAATTTTCATTTTTCATTTTCCATTTTTCATTTTTAATTTTTCAATTTTCAATTTTTAATTTTTCCATTTTTTACTTTTATTAATTTTTAGTTTTTAATATTTAATTTTAATGATGAAAAGTATGTGCTTAGGCCAATGTGACACGTGCAGTATTATTATACCCACAACTGTAATGACTTCAACAATACGAAGAATTACAACATATACAACATATTTCAAGAAAAACAACAAATAAACTGGGAAATTTTTATTTTTCAAGAGTTTTTTCAAAGTTTCATTCATAGCTCGTGAACCTTTTGACCGATTTGGACGATTTTAAGTTGCAACTTCTTTGGGATGTTAATAAACGATTTTGTACAAACGGTCTAGCTTAGATATTGACGGCGTGATCGTGATTTCCACAGACAGACGGACAGACGGTCATCGGTAAATCAACTTCCCTTGTAATAAGGATCCAGAAAATATTTTTTTTTGGGGTCTCAGGAATTTATTTCGAAGCGTTATAAACGGAATGACAATGTGGAGTACTTTTTTTAAATGCCTACAAAATATTGTTTTTTAAGATTGCCAGACGAATTAAGGCAGATCAAAAAATATTTGATCTTTTTTTTTACAGTGAAAGAAAATGGACCAAGCCACGATGGAAGCCAGCTAAAATGTTCAGTACTTAATGCCTACATACCCACATACCCACACTTATAGACTTTTATAACATGTAGAAATTCTGGAAAAGTTATGTTAATAAATTCATTTTTTTTTTACCAAAAAAAAAAATCCAAGTCAACCTTTAAATTGTTGTACCTTACAGTTGTACAGTTCTGTTCACAAATCTTCATCATTATTATATGTTGTGTAAGTGTTTCTTCTTACAGAATTTTAAATCTCTTAAGGCACTTTTTTCCTATTCTTCTTGTGCTATCATAGACTAGCCTTAGTCTCAGACATTTTTATGACAAACCCAACCAACGATGCATGGTTAATTACGAACTAGAGAACAAAAAAATACAAACTTGTCGAAGTAATACATACATATCATATACATTCTATATATGTATGTAAGTATATCATCACTCATTAATAGTAGTGGGTGAATATGGACGGAAAATTGTTTCTTTCTCTCATCATAAAAAAAGGAAATTATGTGTGAATGCTTGTCGTACTTCTAACAACAGACCTTTCTTAAGCTGCCTTTCTTTTCCCCCCTTTTCCAACAAATTCTCTTAATGTTTCCTTAACAACATGTGTGTTCTTCTCTTCTTCTTCATGGAAATATATGAACACAATATTAAATGAAAATCAAGGCATAAATTTAATTTTAAATTGTTGTAAATGTTGTTTTTTTTGCTGTTCTCTCAAAAGAATCTTTAATACTTAAATATCTAAACATTATGGGAACAGTGAAGGCTTATAGCCTTATACAGTCCATAGGCTCCGCTTTTATAACAGTCAGCCTTTCCAAGTTAATTGTATTTTATTCAATTTAATATTATAGTTAATTAGAGAAAGGTATTTCATATCGAAGCTTTATATTACATTTTATATATATTTGCGTTTACAATTATCGTTGAAAGGTGTTGAACTTGTTGTAGATGAAATTAAAAAGGACATTTTATCACTAAAAGCCCAACTTAATGCTTTATTCAAAAAGGGTTGCCCTTGAAATTGTTAATATCTGCTGGGCTTTTGAATCAGGATATGTTTTCGCTGTAATATGATATTGTTGTTGTTGTTCCTTTTAAGAAATATGTATATCTAATAGAAATACCCACAAAAAGCGTCCAAGCAGAAGATGATATTCCTGTGATATGGATGTGGCAAAAATTTGGATCAATGGCCACTGAATTTTACATAGGCTTGTTATGGGACGAAAGTTGTGTGTTACAGATCCTGTGAATTATATTTTACTTAAGTCATGACAAAGCACTTCTTCTGAATAGTTAATTTTTTGAAGCATTTTTATGAGTACTTCGTGATACTTTTTTAATTTAAACTTTTCGTTTTTTTTTTTTTTTACAAATTTGTTGTTCTTTCCTCAAAATAGTTATTCCTACTACTTCAGTATCAATTACCTTTTTCCAATAAAAATATTTTTACGTTACTTTTTTGCGATTTTTTGAATTTCTTTAGCAAAGTGAAAGAAAATGGCATTTTCACTGCTTCCAAATGAATAACTTTGTTGGATGTAATTTTAAACAACTTACAATGATGTCAATATGTTATTACGAAAATCGTTAAATTTGTGAGTATTCAAATTAATATCAAGTAGTTAAAAATTTTTAATGATATCTTCATATAAAAAAGTTATAACTGATATTAGGAAAAAGATAATTGATATAAATAAAGGGGAACTGATATCAAGTTAACAAAAGTTAGTATTATGCGTTTCGATAGAAGGTTTTGGATATTATCTTGCTGAGGCTAGGCGATTTCTTGTGACCGGTGTTTTTTCTACCGTTTTATCCCGTTTTTTACCAAACGTATATTATTTGAAAGGTATTTTTTTAGCCGTTTTTGCAAATTTACAGATTTTTAAATTTTCTATTTTGAGTAAATTCCATTTAAAGTTGCTACTAACACATACATAGAATTATACATATGCTATGTGTGTTTTATTAAATTTGTTAATGTGTTTGTTAATGAGGTTGTTATCTTCATTCACAATAATAATATACCATAAAAATGTTGGTTTGTGAATTGACTAAGTTAAAAAATAAAGCTGCCTAGAATTTGCACTCGAATTTCGAGCGCTGCAATCTGCTAGTTATTATTAATTTGTGGCGGGCAGATTTGTAAAAGTTAATATGAAATATCTGTGGTTTTCTAGAATAGCCGCGTATGTCATAAAATCAAAATGTTCGGAAGAGCCAAAAAACGTTATATTTCAAATTACGGGCTCGTTATAAAGTTTTTAGAACTTTTTATTTAACAGTCCTGGGCAATAAATACTTTATATAAAATTTTGAGTCAAAAATCTTCAGAGCAAGAGATCCTGGAGAAGGACGAAAAAAACAATATGTAAATTACAATTAAAGTGTGTGCAGATAAAACAACTTATGTCGAAAAACGTCGTTTTCTTTGAAAAAGAAGACTACCACTGCAACCATCCATGTAGACATAAGTTGTTGTTGCTTGAAAAATGGATTTTTTTGTTCGTCAACAAAAAGTAAACGGGACTTATGATGAGAATATAACAACGTACCAAGAATAATAGTGACAAAAAATAACAGAAATAAACACAAAATTTTTACAAGTGGTTATAAACTGAAAACCAATCCAAAATTATTTTGCATTTTTTTTTCATTAATAACAACGTATGTCGCTATGTGTCGTTTTCTGAGAAAATAATTTGTCAGCGATCAAACGTAGGTTGACATACGTCGATAGTGCTGCAAATTAATTTAATAAACATTTAAGTTACGTCGTTATTTAAAGAAAAAGCTCAGAAATGGTCAATATTAAGAAAAAAAAAAAAATTAACACATGTAAAGAGCGTTAAAAATTAATATATATGGCATCGTTAACTCAAAACTGACGAAAATGGACATACGTGGTTATTCCAGAAAACCACAGATATTTTAAATAGGTTCGTTTTTAAGAAAGGCCATTCTTTTTTTGGAAAACACACTGGTTAAATAAAATTTCTTTTTAAGAAAAGGTAGTTTTTAAGAAAAAGTACTTATCACGTAAAGGTATTTTTTAAGGGAAGGTACTTTGTGGACTACCAATGCAACCATCCATGTTGACATAAGTTGTTGTTGCTTGAAAAATATTTGCGATATTTTAGCTATTTCAAAGTGAAGTTTGCGGTGATTCTAAGTTTGTTCTTTATAAATTGATAAATTTTTTAATAAAGAAAGTAAAGAATACCTTACAAAAAAATAAAAAAAGCATCATTGTATTTAAATTATGTATTTATCAAAAAAAAAATGTTTTTTTTAATTACTTCACAAGAACAAACGTTAAAACTTAAAATGGATTTCAATTTTATTTCAGTTATAAACAAAATGTTATTGCTAATCTGCATCTGATTTGGTTGCATCATATATATAATTTGGCTCGAAGATTTTTATAATAATCGTGGAATATATCGGGAACTAATGGCAATAATTCAATTAAGTCTTTCTTTTTTTCCGAAGAAATAGGAACTGTGGTTTCATTTATTACATTAAGTTCAAAGTTTTTGACATTTTCGATTACTATTTATTTTCCCATTTTTCAAGATGTTATTGTGATTTATTCTATATTCTATTTCATTAAATGAACCGTTCTTGTATATAATATTTCGAATATTTCTCCAAAGGACTTTTTCGCCGTTGTTGTAGCTTTCTGAAAAATACTTTTGAATGACAAAGCAAAATCAAAGAAATCTGTATTTTTCATTTCGATGACTGTGAACTTATTATATTTACTGCCACAAGACTTTATTAATTGTACCCAATCATAGGGCTGAAATATTTCCAACACATTATGTTTTTTCTTACGTTCAATAATACTGTGATCACTATCACATTCCAAATGTGTGTGGCCAGGTTCCAAAAATTTTGTTCAATAAGTTCTACATTAAATCCACTTCGATTAATGAGAAGAACAAACATCGCTGATACAATGTTATTCCTGTTTTGCCCAGAACATGTATCCGAATAAATTACCACGTGTTGTCTTAGATCAATATTCATATTAAAAAATTTCCATAAACACGATGCCACTTCGTTGGCTCCTCCACCGCTTATGGTTTCATCCCAAACAAAACAATACGTTTTATTGGTTGAGCAGTTTCCAATTGTGAAGTTAAATGTCCACAGAGACCTTTTATAGAAGGCTATGGAAGAACTCAAAAATAGTGTTGGTAAGCATTTTTGTAAATCCACACATAAAACTGTTTTGGTGTCATCTGATTTATCAAATTTTTTGTTGGAGTATGCCATTTCGGCAATCTTTTGATGTTTATCACGATCACTAATAACCTGATTTAGCATATCCGATTTAGCATATTTTATGGAAACCAAAAACTGGTCACACTTGGAACATGTATCTAGACTTAGTTTCATAAACTTTAGTTTTAGCGTTTTAAATATTCGCCTATATGTAGCTAAAGATGCTGCATTTTCAGTTTTCTCTCTACAGATGTTATACATTTTTAACAAGTTTAAGTTTTGCGCTAAATATTTTTGATTTGTGTGAGATCTTGAGTAGTGGGATTCATAAGCAGGAAAGGACTTTATGTGTGCAATTATGTCATTTTTCACAGATGGAGATAGTTTTTGAGGTGAAACTTTTCCTCTTTGATCCTCTAAATCTCTTTTTTGGACAACTTTTTTTTTGTATATTATGCAAAAAAGCTTCTGTCTCTCCATAGATATTAAGAAAGCACTTTCTACAAATATATACAGTATTATCTCTTTAAAAAAAACTCGATATTTATATACGTTGTTACGAATATCTTTGTTAGAATTAAGATTATTCTTTGATTTCTTTAAGGAGTGCTCAATTCGTCCATACATGTAGTTTACGCGAGAGGAATATTTACCTAAGGCCCACTATCCTTTAAATAGAACTAATCGGTTTTCATCACATATTTTTTTTCTGCATTGTAATCTATAGAGGGATAGTTCCTTTTTTTTTAAGTATACTTCATTCCCGCGTTCCGTTTAAATTTATTTTCTTCCAATGTTGTATTGATTGATGTTACAAGAGTCTTGTCATCATTTTCAGAAATTGAAGTCGCTTCACCTATAAATTAAAGAGAAATTCTTTTAAAAGACAACGAAAAATATATAATATGTTGTCTTACTATTCATATGATGTGTCTTAGACGCCCCACTATCGATACCACATCCTTCCGAGCTCTCATTTTCAATTTGAGATTCTTCAGAACTTTCAAAATATTCCAGTACTCTTCGTTTTTTTATTGGAATGCCTTCATATAAAATTGCGGAAGTTATAATATTATTATATTTAATTAACTTTTTACATACCGATAACCTGGTTATTTTTCTCACTTTCATTTTGGATATTATCACAAAATCTGATTTCATTTATTTCAGTCATTACAGTTATTTTTTAATTAAATTCATTTACTTTAAATAAGGGAAATATAAAACTCACTTATTATTTGCCTACTTAACACGAAAGGTTAAGTGCATATACAATCACTTAATACAATAAAATAGATTTTTCTGTTTATCAGCAAAATGCTAACGGGACTTAGGATGAGAATATAACAACGTATCAAGAATAATAGTGACAACAAATAACAGAAATAAACACACAAATTTTTATAAGTGGTTATAAACTGAAAAATAATCCAAAATTAGTTTGCATTTTTTTTTTTTTTTCATTAATAACAACGTATGTCGCTATGTGTCGTTTTCTGAGAAAATGATTTGTCAGCGATCAAACGTAGGTCGACATACGTCGTTAGTGCTGCAAATTAATTTAATAAACATTTAAGTTACGTCGTTATTTAAAGAAAAAATTCAGAAATGTTCAATATTTAAAAAAAAAAAAAAAAACAAAAATTAATATATTTGGCATCGTTAACTCAAAACTGACAAAAATGGGCATGCGCGATTATTCCAGAAAACCACAGATATAATTTTTATATGCATAATAAGTCCAGAAATGGATCGATCCTGACCATATTTGGGAAAGTCTCTTAGTTTTTCAAAAAAAAAAAAAAAAAAACCTATATTAACAAAATTTCAGAAAATTCTTTGAAATATTTTTGTTTTTTGATGGGAGTACGTAAAGTACGGGAATCAGCTGTATAAGGGGGCTATGACTAAAAATTGTCTTACAGTGTAAATTTATGAACTACTGATTAATGGATACAATAAACAAACCCAAGCTAAATTTGGGAATTTAAGTGGACCATATTGTTCTTCCTGTATCCAATAAAAGCATACATACCAAATTTCATTCGAATATATTTATATTTGTCACCTGTCGTTTGTTTATATGGTTTGGATGGACAGACGGACAGATGTACGGACGGACGGACATCGCTAAATCGACTCAGAAAGTGAATATGAGTCGATCTGAAAAATAAAGGGTGAGTCTATGTAATTCTTTTTTTAGTTACAGACATCGGCACAAACTCATACCACCACCACATACGAGAAGTAGTTTAGGATATAACAAAGGACGAAGTGGATTTTTTTTCCTGCTTCATCTATTGCTAGTACTGCTAAGATTCTTAAAGGCATTGCAATTCAAATCTGCGAGTAGTCATATAAAGATAAATATACAAATATAGAAATAGACAATAGTTGTGTTGGGTTCTTGCTCTGAACATAATTCTCATGCATTACACCGCGTTACAAAAACGAGCTTTTGTTCTGTCCTATGAACCATATATACTTTTTCGGAAAGGGGAGAAAAAATAAAAATACACGTGTATCGGCGATTTTCATGTACACGTCAGAATTTTTTTTTTATGTATAGAGTATAAAACTCGTAGTGTCCGTCTGTCCGCCTGTGTGAAAGACTAGATCGATTTTTTACCCTTTTTCCGTGATCCAATCGAGCTGAATTTTTGCAGGCAGATTTTTATCAATTCTCAGATTTTCCTGGATTTTTTTTTTTTTTTGAAAAAATGGTTATCGGTTTTTTCGTAACAGTTTCAGTGCGTTAAAAAACGGAATTTTTTTTATTAATTTTGTTATATTAAAATTAAAAATTGTTACATTAAAAATTTCAATGCTTTTAAAGAAACTTAGGCCTTTTATTTTTGCGTTTGTAAGCATTTGTGTCAGTATCGCGACAAATAGACCAACAGTATTCGCCAAGCATATTCGTAATGTCTTGTCCTTTAAAGCGCTTTTCAATAGCCGCAATGTCCCGATGGAACCTTTCGCCATGCTCATTGCTACAAGCTCCTAAATCATCAGGGAAAAAATCTAAATGATTGTGAAGGAAATGGATCTTTAGCGACATTTCGCCATATGCCGAAATCATTTCTGCGACAATATTTTTATAATTGGCAGCTCTTTTGTTGCCAAGAAACTGCTCAATAACGGCAACTGTGCCTTTCCATGCAGTTGTTCGTTAGTATTCAATTTTGATAAAAATTCATAACTTGCGTCTATTTTTTTTATCTGCGGACCATTGAAAACACCTTAAATCATACACATCATTAAAACAAATAAGTTACTG
This sequence comes from Cordilura impudica, assembly GCA_963682025.1. Taxonomy (NCBI): domain Eukaryota; kingdom Metazoa; phylum Arthropoda; class Insecta; order Diptera; family Scathophagidae; genus Cordilura; species Cordilura impudica. Next base: position 101,545,172 of record OY821520.1, on the reverse strand, counting down.
AATGACTTCTCAAAAAAAATACCTGCATGAATCTTCGCGCCGCTCAATTTCGGAAAAATTTTGCGCAAACTTGCAATCGCCTCGCCCTCACGATCCAGGTTTTTAACAAAATTTGATACGAGACCGAGCTTAATGTGTAGTGGTGGCAAAATGATTTGAGATGGCTGCACCAATGGTAGATTCTCTATACTTTCTACGCCTACTTTGTAGATGTTCGCGACTTCCACTTAAATTCAGTGTAATGCTGATCTCTTTTGCGACCTTCCCATGTACACAAAAAGCACTGGTGGGTTGGAAATCCACGCTTAACACCCATGAGTAATCCGACCACTTTCAGATCGCAGCATATTTTCCAATTATGCTCTTGGTACTTTATCAGCTGTAATATTAATTCCATGCACTCGTATGTTTCTTTGAGTTTGTGGCATATGCGATCGGGACAGATGGATGTTTGTTATCGATATGAAGCAGCACGACTTTAAGGCTGTTGGCCGATGCATCGATGAAAAGTCGCTACTCCTCTGAAATATGACGGTAACCAATTTTTGCAAACATCGAATCAATATCATAACAATAAGCCAGGTTTTTTTCTTCGTGCAATTTAAAAAATTCTTCATATGGAATACTGCTACGTCGATCACCAGCGGCTGTTATTTTAAAATCAGCCGCCACTATATTCCACTGCTTACAGCGTGATGCAAAGAGTTCCGCTGTTCTCCTCGACAAATTTCCGTCTCGTACAAGGTCATTGAAGTCGGCTTGCGTTACTAAATGCGGCACTGCAGTCCCAAGTTCACAAGGGTGTTGGTACAAATTCCGATACTTCTGGACTCTCACATTCCGCATTCGATGCAAGAAATGTTGGTAGCATTGTTGGTACTACTGTTGGTTCTCCATGGCTTAATTCGGGATCATCTTCAATCTCCACTGAAGCCGCTATACGTTCTTCTGGTGAGTACAGAACCGCTGGAATAACCGATTCTACATTAGCATAGCGAATTTTGTTGCGGCGAAAGTGTTGGTACCCTTTAGTTTCAGTAAAAGTTACGCAAAAGTAGCACAATTCATTGTAGTGGTCCGTACGTGGTAGCCAAGTTGTTGGTACAGCGTACTTTATTGTTGACCTTCCATCAGTAAACTTGCATAAATTTCTATAGCAATAGTCGCACACGACTTCCGGAGTATACCACAAGTAAGGAACATAAGCAGTCTTGAATATTTTCTGAAACAAATTAACCACTGTTTTCGTAATATTTTTCAAATTTTTACTTGGTGCGAATAAGTCACAAACGTAACAAAAGTAATTTCTAGTCGGGCACTGCATTTTTCGCAACGCTTTAGTAGTTAAAAAATTTGGAGTCCTTTCAAGTTATGCTGAAAAAAGTGAAAAATAACAATATTAGGCATCAATTAACAATCTTCGACTGGGGTAAAGCGAATAGGATTGATTTTTATACGCAGAAGATCCAATGTTGGTCTTATGCATGGATCGACAATGTCGTCTGTATATATGGGTGGTATAAGTATTGAGGAATCGGAAACTATTTATGTTCTGGGTATAAGAATTCAATGTGCCCGATTTTCATTAGATCACATATGTTTGTAATCTATTGTCCACTTGACCGCATATCGCATCACAGAGATAATTCCTTTATCAGTTGAACTATCCATCTGTGTAAAAACTCCCCGCAAAAGTCTTTCCTGACAGTTACAATCTAATAAAATTTAAGTCTAATATCTAAAATTATTACATCCCCTGAGTGTTGGTCATTAATAAAAAAAAAATAAAAATTATTTGGAATATTTTTTGGAATTTTTTTAAAATATTTTTTGACATTTATTTTATTTAACGACAACCATTTGATGTTAGTTTGATTAAGATGAGTGATAAAATGTAAGTACGTGTTAAAATTATTACATATTTCCACAGAATCAAAGATCTGCCGTCAAACTATTTCCGTTGTTATTAAAAGGTATCAGGGATCATACGCCGACCACATAAATAGCCTAAGAGTCATTGCAGAGCAATCTGGCTAATGGCGAACTCCATTAACTTGCGTCACTATCTGGATCGCATTAGAATACAAAGGTGTTCCAAATAAGATGACAAAACTCATAAAAGGTCTCTACGATGATGCGCTGTACTCAGTTCTCCATGCAGACATTTTCAGCGAAACGATAAAAATATTTTTTTTTAAATTTATTTATTATTTATTTATTAATGAAATATATCAAATAAAGTTCATTCTTAACGCTAAATCCTACTAAGCCATATGGCTTGACTGCATAATCAGACATTCGACAAAGATGCATAAAATCTCCATTACTATTCAATATAATCCTCGACGTAATAATGTCGGAAGCCATAAACGCAGACTCTGGCATCTTATTTGGTCTCCATAACGAACTCAGCGACCTCGATTACGCCGATGACATCTGCCTAATGTCACATTGCTATCCTCAGATGCAAACGCTATTGGACAAAGTAGCAAAACCGGCACTGGCAGCTGGTCTGTCCATAAACATAAAAAAACAAAATCTCTGCCCGTAAATACCAATCATACAACGAATTTCCAGCCAGAAGGTACATCCATTGAAGATGTACAAACCTTTTGTTATCTTGGAAGCTACATCTCGAACAACGTTGGCAGCCAGCAAGATAGCCAACACAGCCTAACAAAAGCCAAACAAGCATTCGGCACCCTGAATAAAATATGGAGATCATCAAACATGTCATTAAGGATGAAAATACGCCTAGTCAACTCTAACGTAAAATCAACTTGTTATATGTGTGCGAAAATTGGAGCATACCGGCTGGTGATGCACAACGCCTTCAAGCATTCGCGAATCCCTGTCTTCTTCATATCTTGCGCATTTTTTGGCCTGTTTTTATCAACAATGAGCTGTGGTTCAGAACAAACCAACCACTTGTAACAGAGGACATTAAGATGCCTAAATATAGATGGCTCGGACACTCACTAAGAAAACCTGCAGATGATGTCGCATGAAAAGTACTTGATTTCAACCCTAAGGGTGTAGAAGACCGGGATGCTCCACAATACCTGTAAGAGGCAAATCGAAATGGAAATCAGAAACGCCGGAAAACATTAGGGTGAAATAGAACAGTTAGAGTTAGATAGAGCTAGATAGTGATTATTTATCACGGCCCTATATTCATCTTAGGAATTAAAGGATTAAATATATCAGGAGAATTTGAACATTAGCAGGAAACATGTTTCGGGAAAAAAGAAGGTCCACTTGATACTTATAAAGCCAAGCAAATAGAAATGAAAAAAAATTCCAACAGATCCGCTAGAAAGGTAGCCCGGCTAGACCAGTGCTCGGACTATTTGGTTTGAAAAGTTGAAGCGAATGCAGTTCTGAAAATAAACAAAGTGCATAAAATTCCAGGTAGGAACGCTAGAGGCCAAAACCAGCTGCACAATGGACGACGAAACGTATGTGGTTTCAGATTTTTGGCAGCTTTCGGGTCACTTTTTCCATGTTGCCGGGCTCTATAAATGCCGAAATTTTATTAACAAGTGTTTGTAAAGTAAAGGGTCCGCCAAATAACTTTTTTTTTTTTGAAAATGCTATAAAAAAAACTACTGAATATTATCTCAAATTTCTTTTTTTATTTGAAAGTACAATCCTTCCGATTAATAATAGAAAATAACTTCATTCAAATGGCTGCCTCGGCTGGCCATGAAGTAGCCTACACGATCGGTCCAATTTTTAAGCACATTATCGATTGTGTGCAGCTGTATTTCACCAATGGCTTCACGAATATTGTCCTTTAAAGCGTCAATTGTCTCTGGCTTGTTGGCGTAACACTTATCTTTGAGGGCACCCCACAAATAATAGTCCAACGGTGTCAAATCGCAGCTCCGAGGTGGTCAAACGACATCAGCTCTGCGGCTGATAATGCGATCTTCAAAAACAGGGCGCAAAACATCGAGTGTAGCTTCGGCTGTGTGGCACGTAGCGCCATCCTGTTGAAACCAAATGTTGCCAATATCCTCCTCTTCAATTTTTATGAACAAAAATTCGTTCAACATGGCCCGATAACGATCGCCATTGACTGTAACGGCCACTCCTTGCTCATTTTCGAAGAAAAATGGCCCAATTATGCCTCTGGACCAAAATCCGCACCAAACAGTGACTCGTTTTGGGTGTATCGGCTTTTCAATGTATGCGTGCGGGTTATCTGTGCCCCAAGTGCGACAATTTTGCTTATTTACATAACCGCCAAGATCAAAATGAGCTTCATCTGAAAAGATGATTTTTTTTTGGCAAAATCGGCATCTTCTGTAAATCGATCGCAGGCCAACTTAGCGAAGCGAAAACGCATTGGATGGTCAGTTGGCTTCAACTCCTGAACCAATTGGACTTTTTATGGCGTCATACCAAGGTCTTTATGCAAAATTCGTCTCAATGATTCCTCCGAAATGTTCATTTCTTGAGAACGACGGCGAATTGATGCTGATGGCGCTTCACGCACACTTTCTGCCACAGCAGCAATATTCTCGGGTGCATGCACTGTTTTTGGCTTTTCACGCTTTGGTTTATCGATGAGGATGCCAGTTTCTTTCACTTTTTTCACAAGATAACGAACATATGGAGCTGACGGTGCTTCTCTTCTTCCAAAATCCGTACGCAATTTTCGCACACATTCTGCAACATTACCATGATTTTCAAAGTAATGTCGCAATATTTCCCAGCGTTGTTCAAGCGTATACAAAATAATACAAAAATAAACGTTAGATGGCGGACCCTTTAGATTACTTTCTTACATAAGCCAACACAATGTGTCAATATATTTTTGGCCCAATTTGCAATTCTGTGGTACAAGAACAACAACGTGGTTTTTGTACCAAGAAAGCCAAATTTTCCAAACTCTCCGGAGCTTGGGCCAGTGGGGAGATAATGTGATCTTGCGAAAAGGAAGTTGAAGAGCACAAAACGGTGTCAAAATCTGTAGAAGGTTTTCAGTGTAGACCATTATAAAATCTTAAATGGAAAATTTTCAAGATAAGTCCATGAGTTCACAATTAGTGCTTAGAATTATGAAATTTATATTATTTTCTTTTTGTAATTAAATTAAATAACAAAAAAAAAAAAAAAATCAAAACTCTATGTTCAATGGTTTCCTTACTATTATGTATATTTTATGTATGTTAAGATTTTTTCGATTTCACTCCTTAAGACTACTTTCATTCAATATTAGAGGATTTTTGTTTTTTAAGCGGTTTTAAGAACTGCCGTCAAGATTAAGTAAAAAATTGTTTGCTGAACGCAGACATAAGTAGTTGATGCAACGTTAATAAATGGCACATGTGTTCTTCTCTAAAGATTTGCTTGCGTTAAGGTGTCAGCAAGTAAATGGTATTTTCAACATTTAATTTTATGACATTTTATTTTATGTAATTTGCTTAAATTTATTTTCAAACTTACTTTTCCCCAAAACTAAATTTCAAGCATAAATACGTTTTTGTTCTTGTTTAACAAACCAATATTTAATGAAATGAAAATTCTAAAAACTCAACAGATTTACACGTCGAAAATCCATTCAATAACGAAATGCTTTTGTTTTTAATTAAAATTCAAAATGCAATGGATTTTCATTAATTACGCTCAAATCGTTTATAAAACCATCTCATATACAGATACACACTTACACAAACACACACACATATATATATACATCGATAAAATCCTATTTTCCTAAAATTTACCCAAAAGCAAGGCTACTAAGCTGTCTACAAATGAATGAATTTTGCTATAAAGGGTGTGTTAATATATATTTTTTTCTTCTTTAAGCAAAACATAAACACACTGGGCCGGCAAATGAGAAGAAACTAAAATTATAGCAATTGGTACGAAAGGCTCATTCAAAATAATTTTTTGGGTGGGAAAAAGAGATTCAATATGGAAAATAGAAACCGACTCGTTAAACGAGAAATTAAGTATATTGCCAAGTTATCAGATCTTTTATAAAAAACAATGCCCTACAGTGCCTACGAAATGAATGATTTGCCATCAACACATCTATCTCTACATATATCGCAAATCACATTCTTACATATGCACGAGTATGTTACGAATATGTTATAGTAGTATTAGTGGTCCTTTTTACATAAATACATGCATATATGACGTTTTTGCGGTGTCTGCATTGGCATGACACAGCGTGTCAACAATTCAATTAACGTGCTGTTGTTCCGTTTCATTCTTTACACTACCAAAACTGATGCTGTTGCACACATTACGATGCTGTGGCTGCTGCTGGGAATGTGTTTGTATTGTTTTGTTTTATATGCACATCAGCTATTGTCTGCTTATCAAATTTGTTAAGTAATGAGTTCTGAATTCAAATATTCTTTTTTTTTTCTTTTTGGTTTTCTGCAAATGTTTGTACTATTTTCATGTTTTCATCATCGTATTGTATGGATTTTTTGCGTTAACGTTTTTAATGAGAAATTAATTGTGATAATGTGTCTTGCTGCCGACATGTTGGGGCATAAGGTATGCATTATTTGCTGCATTTATCCACTCACGTATTGTATTGTACATATTTGTAAGCATGAAAAAACATGTGTTTAAGTTGATAAATAAAGAAATAAATGATGAAAATATCAGCATATTACATTGCTTTATGCCATTATTGCATTTCAATTGTTTTATTTGCAATTGGAATGTTTTTTTTTCCAACATTTGCGCATCTTCTGCAGTCTTTTTGTTTAACGAAGTAAATTTAAACTTATTGTCAAGTGAATGAAAAAATTGTTACGGCGTTTAAGCATAATAGTTTGTATACCGATAAAACGAAATTGGAACTTTCACCGTAATAGTACATGCAATTTGTATTTAAAAAAATAGTAAGAATGTTTCTAAAGAAAATATTAAAGACTGCAGAGTTTAAAAAACTGGAAGATTAAACGAGGGATCGATCGAAATTATTTTCCAAAATAAAATACTAAGAGTGATTTCTCTGATAATGCGTTCTTCAAAAACAGGGCGCAAAACATCGAGTGTAGCTTCGGCTGTGTGACACATAGCGCCGTCCTGTTGAAACCAAATGTTGCCAATATCCTCCTCTTCAATTTTTGTGAACAAAATTTCGTTCAACATGGCCCGATAACGATCGCCATTGACTGTAACGGCCACTCCTTGCTCATTTTCGAAGAAAAATGGCCCAATTATGCCTCTGGACCAAAATCACCACCAAACAGTGACTCGTTTTTGGTGTATCGTCTTTTCAATGTATGCGTGCGGGTTTTCTGTGCCCCAAATGCGACAATTTTGCTTGTTTACATACCCGCCAAGATCAAAATGAGCTTCACCTGAAAAGATGATATTTGCTCGCCTATCATGCGGGGGTCGTGGGTTCGATTCCCGCCAGAGGCTTTGGTGTGTCGCTCAAAAAAAAAAAAGAAAAAAAAAAAAACTAGCCAAAATTTGAATCTGCAGACAAGCCATCGGCTTCGCGGAACTAGGCTTAAAAAAGTTGGCTTCAACTCCTGCACCAATTGGACTTTGTATGGCGTCATACCAAGGTCTTTATGCAAAATTCGTCTCAATGATGCCTCCGAAATGTTCAATTCTTGAGAAAGACGGTGAATTGATGTTGATGGCGCTTCACGCACACTTTCTGCCACATCAGCAATATTCTCAGGTGTACGCACTGTTTTTGGCTTTTCACGCTTTGGTTTATCGATGAGGATGCCAGTTTCTTTCACAAGATAACGAACATACGAAGCTGACGGTGCTTCTCTTCTTCCAAAATCCGTGCGCAATTTTCGCACACATTCTGCAACATTACCATGATTTTCAAACTAATGTCGCAATATTTCCCAGCGTTGTTCAAGCCTATTCGTTCAGCGGACGGATAAAACTAATTATCTGTCAAATCAGACATGAGCTAGGTGTTACCATTCACGAAATAAGCACTAGTTGAAAAAAAAAAAAGCGTTAGATGGCGAACCCTTTATTTCGATTCGATTTATTCGATATCGAATGCGACGATTTGTTCTCAGAGCTCCCCATTGCTCGAGCTTCGATTTATTTGAATTTTGCTTTGAATGTTGAACACATATTCTCTATACATATCTATAATAATAATAGGCTAGGTGATTTCTTGTGACCGATGTTTTGTTCTACCATTTTATCCCGATCTCGACCATGCGCATATTATTTGAAAGGTATTTCTTTTTAGCCGTTTTGCAGATTAACAGATTTTTAAATTTTTTCCTTTATTTTGAGTAAATTGCATTTAAAGTTGCTATTAACACATACATAAAATTACACTGCGCAACAAATTCAGTTTAGCAAAAGTTAGGTCGATTCTGAGAGTGAGGGGTGAAAATAGAGGCTAAATTAGAAGACCCGTATCGCGGCGTTTGTTTATGTTAGTTCCAATTTTTTTTTTAATCGACCTTCGAACTTTGCAGTCAAATGCCAATTTTCAGCATATTGTTTATATGGTTTTTTGGCTATAGCTCGTCGACAAATTGATATTTTTTCAATCTGTGAAAGCCAAATTATTGCTAGAGACCTGTGCAACAATAAAATTTTTAAAAAAAATTGATTTAGAAAATTTTTGTGGTGCTTATGAAGCAAAATGTTGGAAAAATTATTTTCTTTTCATGCTTTTGAAAATATTTTCCACAAAACTAAGCCTTTTTTGCTTTCTGTTTGATCTATAATATGCTTCTCAGTTTCTTCAATAAATTTCATTTGAAAAGAAAACAATCAAAATACAAAACTTGCGTTTTCCAGCTTAATATTAATTTACTTCTCATTTTTTATGTACCAATTTTGTTCAGTGTTGGTTTTGAAGAAACATTGAAAAAGAAATTATAAGAATATGGAAAAAAATATATTTTTAAATTTTAGTTAGGAAAAGTTTTAAGTAAAAAAATTAAATAAATTAAATTAATGATTTGGCCAGTTGTCGTTTAGCAGGCGGCTGTGGATCAACATAACTGCTCTCTCTAATATCTTGGTCATCGCCATCATCATCAGAAAGGTCGATAATTTCGTCCAACAGATATTCTGGAATTTCATCTTTGTCTTCCCCTTCTTCCTCTTTTTCCTCGTCTTCCTCTTCTTCAAAGGTGTTTTTATACCACCAACAAATTTCAGCGAGTATTGCATCTGGAGATTTCTTTCCTCTGTACCTGAAACGAAAATAGTTTTCAATCGTTAACATGTTTAAATTGTGCACTCTGACAAAGATATTAGAAAAATATAGGAATTCAAAATATGCACACTCTATAGTTACCTTATTTCAAATGGAAGTGCAGTTTGTTAATAACTTTCGCCTTGCTCATCAGATGCCGTTGGCAACTGTTGAGCGAGTTGATCAAGATGCTGATGCAAGAGATGAATTTTGTACGACATATTAACCCCAATTTCATCAAAAGCTGCCAACATGTTTGCCTGTAGTTGTCTTTGCGTTCTTTACCCAAAAGTCCTTTAACGACTGCTTTCAATGCGAGCCATGCATTTAATTCTCAGTCTGTCAGAACTTGGTCAAAATCTTGACGATTCATTAGTTTCCGTATATCCGGACCATTAGCAACCCCCTCCTGAATTACGGCGTTACTTAGTCTTGAGAAAATGTCTTTTAAGCGGTTGAATACTGCTGGTCTTTTTGCGATACATTTCAAAAAATTTTTAGCAATGCCAAGTTTAATGTGGAGCAACGGCAACAAAATTTTCATTTCAGGAACAAGACTTTCATGTAGCCTATTGTCTTTAGGCCATTTCGGTCCAATGCGACTATTCCAGTTATGCTGTTTGTACTGGTTTCTTCCTTTAATACCTTCTCCGTATCGTGAATCCCAATCGCACAAAATACACGGATATTTTGGACGGCCAGATGCTGTTAAGCCTGTAATCAATGGAACTATTTTAAGCTGATTAGTGAACTATCGATGAATAAACGCCAATTACCTTTTTTATAGGTTAACCCTATCGTCTCCATTAATTTTTCAATATCGTTGCTATAAAAAAGACTTAGTTTTGTGGAAAATATTTTCAAAAAGCATGAAAAAAATAATTTTTCCAACATTTTGCTTCATAAGCACCACAAAAATTTTCTAAATCAATTTTCTACAAAATTTTTATTGTAGCACAGGTCTCTAGCAATAATTTGGCTTTTACAGATTGAGAAAATATCAACTAGTCGACGAGTTATAGCCGAGAAACCATATAAACAATATGCTGAAAATCGGCATTTGACTACAAAGTTCGAAGGTCGATTAAAAAAATATTCGTACTAACATAAACAAACGCCGCGATACTGGTCTTCTAATTTAGCTTCTATTTTCACCCCTTACTCTCAGAATCGACCTAACTTTTGCTAACCTGAATTTGTTCCACAGTGTTATACAATGCTATGTGTGTGTTTATTAAATTTGTTAATGTGTTTTTAATAAAAATGAGTTTGTTTTTTGTGTTGATTTGTGAATTGGCTATAATTAATTAGGATACTTTACGGTCTTTATTTAATGAAAAAATAAAATTTCCTAGAATTTGCACTCGAATATCGAGGGCTGGAATCTGCTAGTTCAAATTAAAATGCTGGAAGTTTTTTACAAGTGTTCTTGAAAATTTTTTGGAAAATAGTCATTAAACATATTCGAAGAGCATATTTTCATACATGTGAAAGGAAAGTGGCTGATCTTTTCTGAGTAATAGTTAGCCCACTCCACGGTTTTTTCAGAATGCTTCAATATTTCAGAAAAGTGAACTTAATTTCATTTCGTTTCAAGTCATTTATTCAGTCAATGGAATACAAAAGTTCTTTACAGACCATAACTTAAATTAAAAGTTAATACCTGAATTCAATAAATATAATGCGCGTCATCAGGTTAGCACCCCCCGTTGCACTGACGGTTAATGTTACATATTATCTGAACAAATTGAGCTATAAGCTTACGGTTTTTATCCAGCAGAGTCTTATCAATTCTCTTTAAAACAAAACAACAATTACTGTTATAATAATCAAGATATAATCAAGATAATATTTTATTATATTTTTTACAAAAACTATATATAAAGCGCCATCTGCGTTTATTTCAATTTAATTAGTATTTAGAGCAACTATATAGCTTTTTAATACTTACATATTATATTTCGGCTTTGTTAGAAATCACTTCGAAAATTCGATTGGGAAGTGAATTGTAGAGTTGTCCAATGTAATTCAACGAAATGGTGGACCAAGCGTGTTTGGTGCCTTCGATTAATGCGGCTTTTATGTTGTATTGTTTGCCGGACTCCCATGATTTCCAAGCCAACCATCCACAGAAGTTATCTGTGATATTTAGGTCGGGCGAGTATGATGGCCATTCAAGGACGTCAACCTTTTGGCCATGAATCCACGACTACACGGATCGGGCACTGTGGATTCGAACGTTATCGTGCTGAAAATGCCACTTTAGATTTTCAAATAAGTTTTGAAAGTGGGGAAAAGCCGTTTTTAAAACGCTGTTGTAGTTCTCCGCATTCATACGCGATGTCAAAAACTACAACTCACAGGTGCCAGAGAAGGATACTGCTCCCCACACAATCACACCCCTGACCCAGCTGTGCAGGCGGTCCAAATAATGTTGCTCCTTATGTAGGTCATGATAATATAATTATGCCCATCGGGCCCTTCCAAATTAAATTTATTTGCATCTGAAAATACAACGTAGCCTATTAAGTGGTGTTTTTTTTATAGTTTTCGTCTCTGTATTTCTCAAGTTTTCCTAAGTACTCTTTGAACCGTTGACAAGCTCGCTTTAACAGCAATTTTTTCCTTGATCTTGGTAGACGAGTCGTGCGAATTTGATGCTTGCCTAATTATGGCTGGCTTGTTTGCCTCGGCAAGCACTCGATTATTGCCGCCCTTGAAGTTTTTTCCGTAATATTTCTTATTTTGAAGATAACTGGTAACCGTTTTTCTGTGCCTTCCAGTTTTTTTTTTTTTTTTTTTTTTTTTTTTTTTTGCAATTTTATGGAAGGGTAGTCCAGAATCATGGTAAGCTTCAATCTTTTCTTTTTCTTCCAAAGATAACGCTGTTACTCTTCCCATTTTATGCGTTTATTTACTATTTAATTACTAGTTTAATCAACGGAAAAAAAATTGGTAACCGTGATTGCCAAAACTAACGAGATAACTAAAAATGCATTTGGGGGCGCTAATCTGATGACGCAGAATAAGTTCCCTGTTTTTCATCGAAAAATTAAACAAAATAGCAAATAATACATAATAACAATAATAATAATGTATATAACGGTTCTTTTATTGATCTTTTATTTCTTGTGAGGGAGACCACACAATATCATAGCGAATTTGCGTGCAATAGGAAAACCGTAAATAACAAAAAAAAAAAAAAAAAATGAGTGGAAGGGGGGGCATCTGCAACAGCTGATCACAGCTTTTATATGTTTCCTTAGGAATATAATAGAAAACAAGTAAGAAAATTATAGTCGGTCTAGACCGACTATACGATATTCTATACCATGGTTAGAGACCATATCTCTTCGGTCCAACTAATTCGATATAGAAATAAGCATAAACTAAATTTGAGTGACATTGTTCTTAATATTTTTGGCTGCAGATATGAAAAACTTCTTACTGGAAGCCATATTTATATGGGGACTAGGTCGAAAAATGGACCGATCCTGACCATGTTGGGTAAAGTCTCTTGTAAAGGGTCCGCCATCTAACGTTTTTTTTTTTTTTTTTCAACTAGTGCTTATTTCGTGAATGGTAACACTTAGCTCATGACTGATTTGACAAATAATTAGTTTTATCCTTCCGCTGAACGAATATGGTTGTGTATACGTTTGAACAACGCTGGGAAATATTGCGACATTACTTTGAAAATCATGGTAATGTTGCAGAATGTGCGCGAAAATTGCTTACGGATTTTGGAAGAAGAGAAGCACCGTCAGCTCCGTATGTTCGTTATCTTGTGAAAAAAGTGAATGAAACTGGCATCCTCATCGATAAACCAAAGCGTGAAAAACCAAAAACAGTGCGTGGCAGAAAGTGAAAAGACGATACACCAAAAACGAGTCACTGTTTGGTGCGGATTTTGGTCCAGAGGCATAATTGGGCCATTTTCTTCGAAAATGAGCAAGGAATGGCCGTTACAGTCAATGGCGATCGTTATCGGGCCATGTTGAACGAATTTTTGTTCACAAATAATATGTTTTGCGCCCTGTTTTTGAAGATCGCATTATCAGCCGCAGAGCTGATGTCGTTTGGCCACCTCGGAGCTGCGATTTGACACCGTTGGACTATTATTTGTGGGGTGCCCTCAAAGATAAGTGTTACGCCAACAAGCCAGAGATAATTGACGCTTTAAAGGACAATATTCGTGAAGCCATTGGTGAAGTACAGCTGCACACAATCGATAATGTGCTTAAAAATTGGACCGATCGTGTAGGCTACTGCATGGCCAGCCGAGGCAGCCATTTGAATGAAATTATTTTCCATTATTAACCAGAGGGATTGTGCTTTCAAATAAAAAAAGAAATTTGAGATAATATTCAGTAGTTTTTTTTTTTATAGCATTTTCAAAAAAAAAAAGTTATTTGGCGGACCCTTTATTTAAAAAAATACTAAAAATGTTTCTAAGGAAAATATTAAAGACTGCAGAGCTTATAAAACAATAATATTAAACGAGGGATCGATGGAAATCATTTCCCAAAATAAAATACTTAGAGTAATTTTACTCTGTCGCAGTTAACGAGTTATGGCCCATGATTAATAGTAAAAGTGAATCGATATCTGACCGTCCGTCTTCTTTATATAATAAACCAAAATATGGAATTTCGATTGATTTTACAAAATATCGAATGCGACGATTTGCATTGTTCGAGTTTAGAGTTACTTGAATTTTGCTTTATATGTTGAAAACATATTCTCTACATACATTCAAATTAAAGTGCTGAAAGTTTTTTCGAAGTGTTCTTGAAATTTTTTTTTCGAAAATAGTCATCAAACATATACGAAGAACATATTTTCATACATTTGAGTGGAAAGTGGCTGATCTTTACCGAATAACAGTTAGCCCATTCAGCCGTTTTTATCGGAATGCTCCAATATTTGAGATAGGTAAATTTAATTTCATTTCATTTCATTTATTCAGTCAATGGAATACAAAAGTTGCTTACAGACTACAACTTAAATTAAAAGTTAATACATAAATTAAAAAAATATGTCTTATTTTATAAATTTAATAACTCAAAGAGAAGCAGTTTAAAACTTTCTTTTGAAGTGCAAAATTCGATAGTGCGACACAAATTTTTTTAACGGCCGTTTCATTAGTGTTATTGAGATCAATCAAATACGATTTAACGTACTCTTTATTGCAAAATTAGTGCGATGACACGACACATTAAATATATGATGATTATGACGTAACATTCTAGGAGGTATATAAAAAGATATCTGCGAGAGCAAATCAGGACAATCAATTCCACAAGGAATTAAATCAAATATAAACAATAAGCTTTGAAATCGACGTCTATATTCTCAAGTCTCAAGACCAAGAAGCAAGCTTTTAGCTTCATATGAGGATATGGGATCAACAAAACTAATTGACAAAAGAGCGTATTTAAGAAATGTACATTGCACTCTCTCAATGCTAGATATATGTTTCCCATATTCTTGACTCCACACGACAGCAGCATACTTTAATTTTGATCTAACATAAGATGTGTAGATCAATTTTAATGTATTAGGGTCAGAAAAATTACAACAATTTCTCCTAATAAATGCAAGGACTTTATATTCTTTCGGTACTATATAATTTGAGTGGGGAATGAAAGACATTGTAGAGTTAAAACAACTCCCAGATCAGTTGCTATGTCAATAGTAGTTAAATTGGAACCACCCAAACTAAAACCGAACACCAATCATGAAGATTATATAAATAATTTTGTAAGTTATATATCTGTGGTTTTCTGGACTAACCGCGTATGTCCATTTTTGTCAGTTTTGAGTTAACGATGCCAAATATATTAATTTTTAACGCTCTTTACATGTGTTAAATTTAAAAAAAAAAAAAATATTGACCATTTCTGAGTTTTTTCTTTAAATAACGACGTAACTTAAATGTTTATTAAATTAACTTGCAGCACTAACGACGTATGTCAACCTACGTTTGATCGCTAACAAATTATTTTCTCAGAAAACGACACATATTGACATACGTTGTTATTAATGAAAAAAATTCAAAATAATTTTGGATTATTTTTCAGTTTATAACCACTTATAAAAACTGTTATGTTTATTTCTGTTATTTGTTGTCACTATTATTCTTATTAATATTCTCACCCTAAGTCCCGTTAACTTTCTGTTGACGAAAAAAAAAAATCAATTTTTCAAGCAACAACAACGTATGTCTAAATGTGTAGTTGCACTGGTAGTTTTCTTTTTCAAAGAAAACGACATTTGTCAACATAAGTTGTTTTTCTGCATACACTTTAAGTTTAATTTACATATTGTTTTTTCGTACTTCTCTAGGATCTATTCCTCTTAAGATTTTTGACTCTAAATTTTTTATAAGGTATTCATTGCCCATATCTGCAGGACTGTTAAAGAAAAAGTCCTAAAAACTTTATGTGGAGCCCATAATTTCAAATATAACGTTTTTGGGCTCTGCTGAACATTTTAATTTTTATTCTAGAAAACCACATATATATCAATAAAGGAAAAGATCAGACGGTATGGGTACGTTCGTAAATGCAGTAGTTAGGCATCACTGCAACATAGTTAAAGTAAAACGTCCAAAAAAGCATCACTTGGCAGCAATGATTAACGTAAAAAGTTTTTTTATGCAAACAATTGACAGCGCTGCCGCAAATTTTTACAACTATGACATCATTTTAATTACTGATGCAATGAGCGCGAAGCTTTAAAAAAAAATAAACATTATTGCAGAATGGTGGAGGAAGGCCGAGGCCACGCAATGAGCGGCAGAGCGGTGAGTGGCAGAGCGGCGAGTGTGAGCGGCAAGTGGCTTATTACTGAGCGTCATTTCTGAGCGGTTAGTTGTCAAAATGCCATTGTCAATGTTATTATTTATTATTTATTATTTATATAAAAAGTTGTTATAATAAAAGCAAAATATTTTCACTATTTCAGGATTTTTATTTATGTATGACTACATTTCAACCTTTTTAACTTTTTATCGGTTGAAAAACAACACAAAAATGGTTATCGTTAAGGTAACAACAACAGTTTAAAAATTTTACTGAATACCAAAATCGATAATTTTGTTGTTTTCTTTTTCTAACGATTCGATTATCGTTAAAAAGAAGTTACCGAATCGCGCTACAGATTGACAAAACAAAGAAAAGCAATTTTTTTGGCCATTTTTTTTTGCCGCTCAGAAAATAACTAAAAATTAAAACAAGTTCTATTCCTGAGCGGCGCCGCTTAGACGCTCAGAAATGCCGCTCACATGCCGCTCAGTGTGTGGCCACTTCACTAGTATTTTATATGTTTTAATTTTTTTCCGCTCATCGCTCTGCCGCTCGCCGCTTTGTCGCTCATTGCGTGGCCCTGGCCTAAGTAGTGATATAAAAATTGTTTATACAATTTGAAATAATATCGTTTTATTTTTTCAACTATGGACCTGTGTGGTCAGGGTGTAATGACTTTGTGCTGATGTTTGTAACTACCAAAGATATTTATTATACCGGTATCTTTTATTATACCGATCGTCTTAAAATCTCTTTTTGAGTCGATTTAGCGATATCCGTCCGTCTGTGTGCACATGTAAACCTTGTAATCAATATACAGGTCGCAAATATTCTGATGTTATTTAGTGTATAAGCTTCTATCGGGCATGTGATGAATGCTATTGAAATTTGGTGAAAATCGGTTCATGTTCATAACGCCTATGTGTACAACTTAAATTGGCTTAACTTCCAAATTATCATATAGATCTCGGTCAAATTGGTTGTCAGTATTTGTCAGTCGGTCTAGGACGACTATAATTTTCTTACTTGTTTTGTTTGTTATTGAATGTATGATTTGTTCTTAACCAAATTACATATTTTTCGTATTGAATAAAAACAACATCAGCAACAACAGCGTTCAAGAAAAAAAATTAAATTAATAACATTTTGCCAAAAACTAACTGATTAGCGCTAGTAAACAGATTTGTAATAAGCACCAACAACAACGTACATTCAATGTTCGTACAATTGATGCACATATTTCTCGATGATTTTGTAGGATGATTTGAGTTTGTTGCCGTATAAAGTGCCATTGACTTGATGAGAATTGCTGGTAGAACAGCCAAGTTACTTTCAATACGACAAAACAGTAGCTTGAGTGGTTGAACTGATATTTGGAAGCTAAATTATATAACCATGAGGCCAATTTCAAGCTCCATTGTGGCGCTAACAAGCGAACTTTGCGCATTTGTATACGAAGAATCTACAAGAATTCCAGAACAGATCATTGCATGACCAAAAAGTCACTGTGTGGGATAGCGTTTGCCCCAAAACGATCACTGGGCCATTTTTCTTGAGAAGGCGAAAATATCGTTGGAAGCGATAAAAGTGTTCTTCAACATGCATAAGGCCATTGGTAAGCTCAAAGCAAACATTTATGCCGAAGCCATCGCTATACCGCCCGAAAAGTTATGGAAAATGCATCAAAAAGACTGCTTTTTGATTGATGTTGTATTCAAACAGTAGTTCAAATGAATTGAAAAGGACCAAGTTAAATAAAAATGTCACACATATGGAAGTTATTATACTCTGCTGAACACACACATTCATTTGGTCAGTGCACTAAATATTGTGAAACCAAGAATATAAAAATCAAAACAAACATTATGAACTATTGTGAAATAAATTAAGTCAGTATAGCCAACAAATAGAACATAAACAAAATCAGTCACTATAAAAAAGTAAGCAAAATTTTTTGTAAAATTATTATGACCTAATAATAAAATCAATTAATATAAAAAATGTAAATCGTAAACAAAATTTGTTGTGAATTAAATTAATTAGTTCAGCGAAATCAATTATAAAAAATGTAAACTGTAAACAAATTTTATTATAAACAATTAAAAAAAAACTATTTGCAAAAAGTTTATAGCTAAAATTTGTATAAAAGTAGAAAAAGAAAAGACAAAATAAAGAAAATGCAGAGTTTAATTGACAGCAGCAAACAGCGGGTATCATTCCGTGATCGAAACCCCATAACTTGAATATCACTTGTTTTTTTAAGTTATTCAATATTCACTTACCGACATATAAAATGGCCCACCTGGTATATCAGAATATTTTCTGTTTTCAATTGAATTTATAAAATTCAAAATTAAATTTTAAAACCCACATGAGCTTACAAAATATCCTGTAACCTATTCACATATGAACTTTTTTTTGATAGGCCATTGTTGAATAAATTGAAATGTTTGCCACTAAAACTGACCTTTAACTATCATTAGTCTATTCCGTTTTAACAATTGTTCACTTCCGTTTTGCTAATATTCCAACCAAACAGACACAGTTATCCTACATACGGTAAAATGGTAATTTCCGATAAAGCAACAATTTAATTCTTTAGTACGCAGCAAACAAACTTCTATTATTAAAAGTTTTGCTATAAAATGATTTCACTTTTTTGTTGTTTGTTTTTTACATTAATTTCAATTCAATTCATTATTAAAAAGAGAGAAATATTTTTTTTTTTTTTTTTGCAAATGAACCAGCCTATAAATCCTGGGTATTGTTTGTGTGTTGGTGTGTGTATATTGGGAGTTTATGTCTCTATTTGATTGCATTTGTGTTGTTATTAGCCTCGAGGACTTTACTTTACATTTGTTTTTCTGTCCATAAACCTTATCTTTTTTTTTTTAAACCCATTGTTTTAAACTTGACCATGTTGTTACAATGAGTGGTATTTTGATTACATGCACCTTCTCTCTCTTTCTCTCTCTCTCTCATTCTCAGGCTTAAAAAACCTTTTTTTTTACAATTTGAATTGTAACAATGTTTTTTGTTTTATACTCTCGGTTATTTCCATAACAGTTACAATATGGACTCTACCTGAACTCCACACACATATCAACCACACTTCACTATACAACAATAGCAATATCAAGTTAACATTGTTATTATGGAAAGTTTGTTTTTCCAAACATTGTTGCCAATACCATTTTGTTGTTGTAGAAGTGTATATGTCCAATTTCATTTTCAATCATTGTTTGTATGACTAGCTTTTCGATGAAAAGTTTTTCGATTTCCTCTACCTGTTTTATACATTTTTTTTATGCCCTTCATAAAGCATTGATTGAACTGGATCATGTGGAAAGATGGTGAAGTGTTTAACACAAAAGAGTGACTTGACTAATGTTTTAAGCTAAACCGGCAAATTCAAAAATAAATATATATTTTGTAAAAAAAGCTGACAGATAAACAAAAAAAAAAAAAAAAATCTTCGAAGATAGTTAAAAAGCCAAATGTCTCTAAAATACAACTCTGAAATATCAAGCACTTAGCTGAAACTTAGAAAAGAGTAAGGGAGTTAATTCTACAAAAGAGATTACAGTTTCAGTTTCACTCATTCTCAGCCATTAGCTCACTATTAAGTCGTCCACTATGTCATGTCCTTTTCCTCTTTACTGAAACATAAAAAGCCAATGTTTTGTAACATTGTTTCAAGAGCTTTTCACCGAGCCACATACATACTATGCCAGACATATTGAAGTGTGCTTGTGTCTGTAACTGTGTTGCAAAAACTTCAAAACATAAAAATATGTAAAAAAAAAAAAAGTTTTGTTTATAGGCTTGCCCTTCATTTTGTTTTGTTGTTATTTTGTTTATTTTGTTCATCGTTTCTTATAATTGTATTTGTTGCTCGATTGTTTTTCCATTATTTTTTTTTCAGTTAAAAAAAAATTTTTTTTGACTAGTTCTCGTTTAGAGGAGTGTTTTGTTATTTGTTATTTTGTTGTTTGTTTCATTTGCCTGAATGTGGTAAATTTAATTTGCTTTAAATGAATTTTTAAGTCATTGTTTTAACACAGAGATTTGTTTTTACTTAAAAAAAAATGGGCTTAGCAATTTGTTGGCCAGAAATTTATTGGGTTTTTAAAAATAAATATGGTCTCTTTTTTATTTTCATAGGAATAGAGAAAATATTCCCTATTCTAGGCACAAATGGGTATATCAATGTTTGAGATTTTCATTGTTTTGGTGAATGCTTATATTTTTTTTCTTGAAATTAATCTACTGTTTAAGTAACATGAACGAATGACAAGACGATCGATAACGTCAGAAAATTCTATGGAAATAAATTTAAAAATAATGTTTTCCAATATGTTATACCAAAAGTCCGATCTATATATTTGCGCCCGTATTCATAATCAAATTCTAGCAGTTGGCTAACTTTTTTCATACAAAATTTGAAATTTTCATATGAAAAAAAGTTAGCTAACTGCTATAATTTGATTATGAATACGGGCGTTAGTTTTTAAATATTTACAGAGAAATTTCCAATATTTTAAAATTTTCACTAATCTATACGTTTTTTTCTTTTCAGGTAAGTGCTTTCTATTACATATTATCATTATATTCTAATTGAAAAACAAGTAAGTTTTATATTAAAAGAAAAATCTTTATTTTACATATTTGTATACACTCACAAAAAATGTCTGTAAGATCAACTAAAACAAGATTGTTTTTGATTATTTTTGATAATGTTTTCGCTATTACAATAATATGTTTCCACTTTAAAGCAACTAGAAATATATATATTAATACGTGAAAATAAATTTTTCGACCAGTTTTTAAGCAAAATGCGTGCACGGAGGAGTGTGCGATTTTGCCATAATTTTAGTTCATATGGACGAGAATTGTAGAATGATAAAATTTATGTGTTAAAAATATATTAAATAAAATTAAACAAAATATTTATAAACAATATTTGTATAAGAGCCTAAATGTATGCTAATTAATTGTAGCCAATTCACAATTCATCACCTGAGCATTTATTATTGATGGTTTCAAAAGAGAGTACATTTTAATCGCCCTGTGTTGAATTGTGAATTGCCTAAAATTGATAAACATACATTTAGGCTCTTATAAAAATATTTACTAACAATCCCATTTATATTACTTCTGTATGGTCATCAAATATTTATTTATTTTATTTAAAAATTCAGAATTTAATGGATTTGATTTATATATACATCGAATTTTATATGCATATGTATACAGATTAAAAAAAAAAATTTGTATACAGATTAAAAAAAATTTGCACTCGAACTTCGCGTGCTGGGCTCTGCTAGTTACTTTAAATTGGCAATGTTGTTCCAAGTGAGTCAAAGAGTTTATCAAGTTCAATGTTAAGGTCCTTATTGAATCAACAAATTGAAATGTGTCATGTTAAATCAATTGAAATAACATGAATTTCCATGTTAATTTGAAATGATGCCTATATTGATATAACATTCGCGGAATATTATTTTCGTAAAAAGTAATTAATTTTTTTGTATATTTATTTGCTTGTAAACACATATAACATAATTTTAATTAAGTTTACAAAACTTTATTTCTTAAATATATTTTATCATTATTAGTTGAGAAAGGTGGTCTTCAAAAAATTCTCTTTTGATTGTTACATAACAATTTTTTTTTATAAACTCTTCCTGAGTTAATTATTTTATCGTAAAATTCAACTTTATCAAAATGAAAAAAAAAAAAATGGAATAAAAGCCAGCAAACATTTTAGAGTTGAATTACCGAAAATGTTATTTTAGCAAAAAAAAATTTGTTTGTGCAGGCACTTTTTTTATATTATAGCAAAATCAAAACAAAAATCAAGTGCTATAATTCTTATTGTACTGAAAGCGTGTCAATTTGCGGAGCATATATCTGTGGTCACAAGTATTAACCGCCTAAGTCGCTTTTGAGAAAAACAACTTTTTATATGAAAGTAATGGGGCTTCATTAAGAATCAGGTCAGAATGTTTTCATTAATAAATTTTTTATAAACAGTCTTAGAGAAATAGGGATTTCACGTAGATATAAAGCGTTTATAGCAGAACATGACAGCAAAGATAACAAATCGTCGAATGCCATGCTTTCGAGAAAAGTGACTTTTCATTTTAATGTAATGTGGCTTCATAACGACTTAGGTCAGTATGTTTTCATTAATAACTTTTTATCAAACTGTGTTAGAGAAATGGGGATTTCACGTAAATATAAAGCGTTTTTAGTAGAATATGATAGCATACAACACTCAAATCGTTCTTATTTAGGCGGTTATCGCTTGTGACCACAATTACCTTACGTTTTCTGGCAAAAGTAGTCTTTCTTATACGAGTATCTTTTCTTAAATAGGTATCTTTCCTTATAAGAGTAAATTTTCTTCAAAAAGTAAATTTTCTTCAGAAAGACATTTACACTCTAGTCTCATTTCATACGGTAGATGTGTTCTACAAAAAGTCGCTTAAACTGAAACCGCATAAAACGAAACATTACTATCATATAAAAACAAGGGATGTGTTCCGATATTTTAAAAATCCGCACAAATTCAAATTATATTATTCGAAATGTACTAAAACCGCTTAAAAAATTCACCCAAAATTATTATTTTCGTATATTTATGATTTTTTTTTTTAATAATTCAGTTTGTAAATGTAATAAAAACATGAAAGCGACATATTTATTCATATCAAAGCGAATTAAAAATTATATAAAAAAAATAATGTATACAGAAATTTTGCTTTAAAAACCTTTTTTAATGTTTTAACTTGTTAATGTAGGAGTGTTACGGTTTTCCGTTTACATTAATATCTGGACTTATTGCACTATTTATAACAAATGAAAACAAAATATTTTAAAAAGCAACAATTTGCTAATTTCATAAATTTAATCTATATATTAATACGGGAAAGTATATTTTTAGTTCCCTTTTTAAGCAATATGCGGGCACGGAGGAGTCTGAAAATTGGCATAGTTATAGTTCATATGGAGGAGAAGCTGAGAATGGTAAAATTTATGTTTAATCTATCTTAAAAATATATTAAATTAAATAGAATAAAATATTTATAATAATTCGTTACGCCCTGTTAATGCGAATGATTTAAATTATATATCAGACGCTCTGTGTTGAATTTTGAATTGCTAAAATTGATTAAAATACCTTTAGGCTCATTTTAATATTCATAGATTTTATATATATATTATAGATTAAAAAACACTGGAAGACAAAAATTTAATGAAAAAATAATACTTGCAAGAATTTGCACTCGAATTTCGAGTGCTGGGCTATACTAGTACTGAATTATTACGACAAACACTGAATTTCTAAATCCCGTCACAATGATGCCCATTTTCAACACCAACCTGCTCGAGATAATGACAAACAATATTATTAAAACCTTACACATGTAAACGGTCTGTTTTGTGAATGGGCGTGTTTTCAATAGACAGACAGACAGACAGACGGGCATCGCTATATCGCCTCGAGTTGTTATACCGATCAAGAATATATATACTTTATGATGACGCAAATGCATTTTTAGATGTGTTACAAATGGAATGACAAACCTATATTAACCCTCTGTACAGTGGTCTGGAGGGTATACAAATTGTCGATTTTCAAAATGCATAAATTCGAAATCGCATAAAAAATACGAATAAAATTAGACTTGATTATACAATCAGTCAACAAAATTATGATTATACAATCAAGTATAATTTTTTTCGTATATCTTCCGTGTGCTCAACAAATATTTATAATGAAATTTAATAAATTTTATTTAAAAATTCACAATTTAATGAATTTTATTTCAATATTCATAAATTTTGTATATATATAGATTAAAAATACATTGAAAGACAAAAAATTAATGAAAAAATAGTTGTGAATAAAAGTTCAAAGTTGGATTTAGCCGAGCTATTGGCTTCTGGTTTTAATATCGTTTTTTTAAAACTAGCACTAACTTTACCCTGGATGATTTTTAGTGCCGGCAAAATATAAAAAGCCAGTTGCATCCACTCACATAAACTCATCTTTATTTTTTATTTATTTTATTTATTTATTTATTTATTTATTTGCTTTTCTGTACAACAAGAACAAATCTTATAATTACAGTATAGGAATAATAATGGTAAGGCATTAGAATTTTCAGTTATAATTTGGCTTTACAAAATACATACATTTTTAATACAGAAAATATTTAAGAAAAAAAGGTAAATAATAACCAAGAAAATAATATAAGATTACGAAAAAGAAAAAAAAAGAAAATAAGTTAATTTTATTAATTAATAAAATTGTTATGCAAAATATTCAAAAAGGAATTTTTTAAAATTTTAAGCGTTGCTGTTAAGTTGCTGAAATTGTGGAAGCATATTCCAAAGACGTATAGCGTTAACGTAGAAATGCCATTCAGATACCAAATAACGATGACGAGGTAGAATTTACTTTTTCCTCGGTTTGATCTGGCGAACCGGAGATTTTCATACAGGTAAAGTGGTTTTGCGGTGAAAATTACTTTACGAAGAAACAAAAGAACGCTAATTTTCATCAGATTTTCAAATGATACGCCGAAAAGCTTATTCGTAAAGGAAGAAGTTCCGGCAGACCTTCTTAGTCTAAAAACATATCTAATTATGCTGTTATATAAAACATTAAGTTTGCCTTTACTAAATGAATCACAGCTTGCAAAAAGTTCACACCCGTATAAAATACCGGGAATTTAATACATTTTGGCTAGAAGTATTCTTATATTTAAGGGAGTGAAAGATTGAGTGTGCCATAGAGTTCTGAGCTTCATTTAAGTTTGAACAACAGTCGTATTTATGTGGTTAGACCAAGTTAGAGTGTTACTAAAAGTTACTCCTAGATTTTTTGTTTTTGTAACAAAGTCAATTCTATCGCCGGTGATAACTATTTCATTCCCAAACTCTGGATTTGCATTTCGTTTGCGTATTAGCAGACATTTTGACTTGCTAGGATTAATGCATAAACCATTTGCTGACGCCCATCTGTACAATTGACTAAGGTCATAGTTAATTTTGTCTATATTTTCATCTATTGACTAGAGTGGGGTGCTCAGAAAGAGTTGTACATCGTCAGCGTACATGTGTATCTTACAATGAGAAAGATAATCTGGTAAATCATTGATATAGATTGAGAACAAAAGTGGCCCTAATACAGATCCTTGCAGTACACCTTTTATAAGTTGTAAAGTTTCAGATGAGTTGCTATTTACGTATACGGATTGTGTGCGATTTGTGAGATAAGAGGAAATTAAAAGCGTTGATGTTGAGGAAAAATTAAAGAAACGTTTTAATTTCATACAGAGAGTTTGATGATCAACTGTGTCAAACGCCTTGGAATGATCTAGAAGTACAAGGAAGGTTATTTTGCTGTCGTCTATGTCACGTCTTATGTTTTCGCAAACGTCAGTTAAGGCTGTCACGCAACTGTGGTTTGCTCGAAAGCCGGATTGTTTGTGGGACATGAAGTTGTGTTGAGATATATATTCATTCATTGGAAAAAAAATTATCTTTTCAAAAACTTTTGACAAACAATAGAATGGCTATTGGTCGTTGCTCAGAATTTGATTTAGGGATAGGTATTATTTTAGCATGTTTCCATATGGTAGGGAAACTGCTTGAAGTTATAATGCAGTTGAAGAAAAATGTTATATAAGGGAGTAAAAGTGGAAGAAGTATTTTAATAAATTTCGGATTTACATTATCATATCCTACAGAGTTTGACTTTACCAGAGAAAAGCATTTTATAATATCAAGTTGATTAACGCATTTAAATTCAAAGGAATTTTCCTCGGCCAAATTTGGAGTATTTCGTATATTATTGTAAAATTCATGATCAACTTCTACCGAAGGTAGATTCGTAAATTTTAAGTTCAGTTCGTCAGCGTCGATCGAACAGCTTTTATTATTGCATCTTCCAATGCCAATATCTCTAATTGTCTTCCACGATTGTTTGGAGTCAATGGCAGAATTAAATTTCATAGAAAATAAATTGCACTTAGCAGTTTTGATTTTTCGATTAACATCTCTCCTAGCCGTATGATATTCGTTTTGCAGTTCAGGTGTTTTAAACCTCTTCCATCTCGAGTACGCAATATCCCTTCGATAGATCAGGTCTTTTATAGTAGTAGTAAACCAAGGTTTAATACGGACTGATTTGGATTTTATTTTCAGAGGTACCGCTTCGTCGAAAAGTTATAATAAATTGTTCTGTAAAAAGGTTAATTGATCATCAACAGATGTCATACAGTAAATACAATCCCAGTCAATTTGGTAAAAGTTTGAGTAAAGTAATGCGTAGTTTAGATTTTTGAAGTCACGGTATGAGTAAACCATATTAGCTTGTTGAATTTGATAGTTGTAAGTCAGGAGGATCAAATCGTGTTTTGAAAAGCATGGTGCTGAAATTTGATCATACAATAACACGTTAGACAAATCACTGACAAAGAAGATATCAAACAGACTATTGCTATTGGTGGTGTAGTGTGTAGGATTGTAACGATTTACAGGTCCAAGTCCATAAGTTCTCATGCTGTCAGTAAGCGCTGATTCATTAATAATGTTTGAATTAAAATCTCCAGCTATAATAATATCATTATATCCATCTGTTAAGATCTCCAGTTTATCAAGAAACTTGGAGAACCTACAATTTTTTTTTGGCCTGTATACACACCCTGCAAGCATTTTCCTTCCGCTTGATTTGATCTCTACGAAAATATATTCTACCTTATCTTGCTTCTCAGATTTACAGCAGAAAGTACATGCAATATGATCTCTAACAAAAATTGCAACACCACCGCCCTTGGAAATATTCCCTCTATCTTCACACTCCCCATCAGATCTAAAAACTCTATACCCCCTATACCTCTCTTTGTAGTACTTTTGGTTAAAATAGATCATTTGCTTAAAAAGTAAATTTTCTTAAAAAATTACCTACTCTTGAAAAGTATATAGCATTTGCTTAAAAAGTACTTCTTTCTTTGAAGAGCACCTTTTCTTAAAAAGTAACTTTTACAAAAAGGTATGTTTCTTACAAAATTACAATTTATTAGAAAGTATTTGAGCGACTTGGGAATCTTACATTTAACTAGTGAAGCAATATGAACCCAGCTAGCAGATATCCAATATTCAACATAAGCGAAATTAACTCTATTAGCTGCTTCCCAAATTTGATATCTTTAAAACAGTTTCTAACTAAATTCTAAAATATGTACGACTAAACATTCTTAAAATTTCAAAGTTTTGGCCACATATTTTTTAAACAAACATTTTTTTTTAATTATTAGGCAGGAACACAATAATTAATTTTCTTATAAAACAATGGCAATGATTGTTATTCATCAAAATTTGATACATAACACAGTCATATGTATTAAAGTCAGTGACCTGAAATATGTCATTAAATTAACAATACGTAAGATATAATACATTACACAGGCGATACGGTTTTTGTTGTTGTTGTTTTTATCATATGTATATTTGCTTCACAACCATAAACCATAAAATGCCTAAATGATGAAATCGTATTATTTTATGACAATATTCCACAAAAAAAAACCAATTGAACAGATGACAAAATGTTTGTCATATTATAAATAAAATATAAAAAGTATTAACTTGACAGAATTTTACAAAACTGCCAAAAATTATCGTATGTTTTGTTATCGTAACGAGTGTAAATGACATGCAGCTGAGAACAGCCAGCAAGCATCAATATGTCGTAATGACTGACTGATATAAGACGACAGACAGACAGACAGACAGACCTACAAACATCTAGACAGAAAATAAGAACATATAGTAATGTTTTTTTACTCTTTGAGTATGAATAAATATACGATGACGAGTGCCTAAAAGCCGTTCTTGTTCTGTGTGTATTTTTTGATTTCAACAGAAGTTTTCCATTCTATTTTATAGCTTTAAGGCAAAAAAAACATGATTATTTTGCACAAAAATCATTTTATAAGAGAAAAAAAAAGAAGATATGAAAAAAGAAAACACGATTTTACCATCAAAAGACATTTGGTTGTGTATAAAAAATCTGTGTTCGTTCCTACAGACAAATTTAACACAAAAATAAATTGAAAGACATATGGCATGCGACATAATTTAGTTTTTGTTACAAAATAAAGTAATAAGTTTAAGATATGCAAATATTGCACAAAATATGGATTAATAAAATGTGTGTGCGTTAAAAAGTGTAAGAACTTTCATCATCATGACGTCCGTTGTATGGAATTTATGAAAGTTTAAAAATAAATTAAATTCAATGCAACTGGAAGGTTAACAAATAATCTATAAATATTAAATGGTTTTATGCTTTTTTCTACATGATATTTTTAACTATCTTGTGTGTTTGTTTATGGTCTGGTCATTTTTGTAATGAAGCATCGATATAAAGTTTTTTACCACACTTTAATAAATCTCCATATTATACCCTATCGTGATTCGCTACAACTTACCGAGAGTTTTTGACATGTACTACATGAGTGAAAACTCCGCGCCCTAAAAATGAAAAACCAGTTTTTTGGATTTGAAACCAATTTTATTCTTCAACGTGACCTCCGTTAAAGGAAATGCACTTCTTCCAACGGTTATCCAGTAGTTTAATACCCTTGAAAATATACGATTTGTCAGACCCTTCAATATAGACTTCCGTTTTTGATATGATTTCTTCACTTGTGGGAAATATCGCTGGGGACCACTTCTGGAGAATAGGGGGGGTGGGGTAGCAGTTCGTTATGTAAATACTTCAAATTTTCTGAAGACAATGAGAATGCGGCCAAAAATCATGTTTTTATGGTTACCGATTTTAAAGTTATGTTATTCATTTGAAAGTAAATACCAGTGAACCTCGGGAGCCAAAAAAATTCCGACACTATTTCAACTATATCACCGCGGGCAGGGTCTTCGAGACTTTCTCAGTATTTTGCTAAAATTGAAAATTTCTTTGTAAATTTTAATTTTCAAATGACCGTAATTTTTTTGTTTTGAAAGATTTTAAAGTAAAATAAATTTTGTATAATTTTGTAACTTCTAAGCTATTAATGTTAGAAATATTATTGGTTTCCGCTGATGGTTGTAACTACCAAAAATATTGGACCTGTTCCCACTTTTATTGTATGGATCGACTCAAAACTGCTTTTTGAGTCGATTTAACCATGTCCATCCGTCCGTCTGTGTGCTATGAATACAAAAGTTGGTCGTACTGGTGAAGTTTTTTTGCGTTAGTTTATTGCTGCGTCGGTGCATTGTCATGATGGTACACGATTTCTTTCTTATTTAAGTGGGGTCATTTTTTCTTGGTTTCTTCTTCCAATCTATCCAATAACTCAACATAGTACTTTGCAGTTAATGTTTTTTCTTTCTTCAAGTAATCAATAAATATTACACCACGTGCTTATAACCACTCCGCAGACTGTCAATTGGAATCCGGTGCATTGTAATGGATCCACGTCTCATCCATTGTTATAAATCGACTTAAGAATTGAGTTAAATTTACTTCAAATATCTCCAATACTTTGAATCATGAACACGTTTCAGTTTTTGTGCAGCTGTTAAAAATCGCGACACCCATCGAGCAGAAAGCTTTTTCAGTTTTAAATGATCATGTTAGTATATGCCGAACTCGCTCTCTTGATATCTTTATTATGCCAGGAATCGCACTCGATTTATCCTATCGATCATCCACTGCAACATGATGCACTTTTCGTTTATTTCTTCGGTTACTGCCACATTTGGGCGACCAGGACGATCTGGATCATTTTTGCTCATACGACCACGTTTAAATCCGTAATACTACCTTTTAAGCATTGAATATGACGGCGCAGATTCACCATAATATTTATCAATCCATTCTTTGGCTTGTACAGTATTTTTTCCGCCAAAAGAACAACGTTTAATCTAAACGCGAAACGCTTTGCAATCCATTTCATCTCAAACTTTAAAAGCAGCATCATTTTTATGTGCAACTTTTTTCTAATTAATGAAACTAGCAGATTTCAGCGCTCGAAATTCGAGTGCAAATGCTAGGAAATTTTATTTTTTCATTTAGTAAAGACCCTAAGGGTATGCTTCACAATTCAACTCATTTTAAATGAAGAAAACAATCTCAAACACATTAACACAAACACATTAACAAATTAAACAAACACACACATAGCATTGTATAATTTTATATATGTGTTAGTAACAACTTTAAACGATCATACTCCAAAAAAATGTTCCCGACGATGAAAATTTGTAAATCTGGATAACAGATAAAAAGAAATACCTTTCAAATGATAAATTTTTTTTTTCAAAATCGGGGTAAAACTGTGAAACTTACATCGC
Organism: Cordilura impudica; assembly: GCA_963682025.1. Classification (NCBI taxonomy): domain Eukaryota; kingdom Metazoa; phylum Arthropoda; class Insecta; order Diptera; family Scathophagidae; genus Cordilura; species Cordilura impudica. Next base: position 101,514,803 of record OY821520.1, on the reverse strand, counting down.
ACAGTGGACCATTTGACAAGAAGGCGGTCAAAAATCTATAACTTTTGATTGGATTGGAATTTTGATATGCGGTTTTTTTTGTTTGGTAGGTGAGACTTTAGCCTTTAAGTTTTGCTATAAAACGTAATCCTCGACCGAAAATAAAAAAAGCTACGGAGGGTTTAAAATACATTTTCATTTGTAGTTGAATTTTAGTACAAAAGTGAAGTGTTAAAAGGTAAAAAAAAGGTTTTTTTTAATATATTGTCTTATTTTTTTCAGTTAATTTTACAACTAATACTTTTTAACAATTTTTTAAGTTAATTTTTTCAGAAAATGCCAAACTTTGGCCCCCGTAAACTTTTTAGTCCTAATGTCCACAAGGGCCAAAAGTTGTTTTTTTTTTTTTTTTTTTTGAAAGATCCCGAGTTAAAATATAATTTATTAAGCAGCGAACGTAAAAGTTACCTTATATTGGTGCAAGATAGAGAAGTTTCAATGAAAAACTCGTATGTTTTTGCTTTAGTTAAATTTTTTTTTATTGTCTTTTTAAATATTTCTATATCAAGTTTTATTGTAAATTTATGAAATATAACAATTTTTATTGCAAATTTACAAAATATATAAATTTTTAAATTAAGAAAATTTTTTAACTATATAAAAAAAAAGTGTAACTTATTGTTAGTGTAATGAAAAAGTACTTTAAATCTACCAATTTTAGTAAAAATTTCTTCTAAATAGCCTTGATTTTCATCTTCTAGAAGTTGTTTAGCTTCTTCGTCTAATTCAATAGAGGTAGTTTTCCATTTTTGACGAATGTTGGACATATATGGATCTGAAGTGCACAACAAAATAGTGATAAGGTCTTCATTAGTACAACATCTGGACATTTTCCTTGTGTTGTGCTCGCGAAGGAATCTATAGTCTTTGTTCCTTTTTTCTTGCGCTTCTTCAGATGGATCTCCTATTGGTAGCATATTGTTTTAAATTATTTGTTCCCCATGGTACAAAATTTTATGAACTGTGGATGGCATATATCTCCAAAAGTGTTTTTCATTATAAAGTATAGCTGTTTTATTGGCGTACTCTCCAAATTTTTTTTGCATTTATCTTTCTGCTGCATGCTAGAACTTGTAATATGATTTTGAATCGTCTTATTAATTCATGATCTACACCTGTGATAGATGCTGCAGTTTCCGGATCGGAAAAAAATCTCCTTGCTATATTTCCATCATTTGTGTTTCCTTCCCCTTGTTTTGGTTGGTCGATTACAAGGCCTAGCTGTAGATATTTTTGGTGAATTTGTTTTTTTTTGCTTTCTTTTTTTCTTCATTTTCTTTGTTTTTCTCACTGTTTCGCCTAACGGACCAAATTCCAAATCATAACCCAATTTAAGAATATGCTCCTTAAAACTATCGTCTTCTAGTGGGGGTTGGCTTAATTGACTTGATGTCTTTTGGCATATAATGCAGATTGACGTTGACTTTGTTCCAGTTAAAGCTTGTGCAACTTTTCCATCAATCATTGTGAGACACATTTTAAAATGTACTTCAATGTCTTGGTCATCAAATTTAAATATTACTGGTTGAAGTTCCTTAATTTGATCTTTTATTTTTTGAACTTCTTCAGTTATGACATCTTTGGTTTCCTTTTTGAATGCAAATTTTATTGGTCTGCAATACTTTGTTGAAGAAGGAATTTCATTTTTCCATATATCAATTTCTGTTGCTCTATTAGTTGACGGCTCTAAGACGCTATACCTTTTTGTTAAGCGCAATGGAACGAAAGATACCATAAATAAATTAGCATCTGATGAATTTTCGGTATTAAATTGCTTGTATTGTTTCTGACCAGAGGATCCATCACATCCCCATTTAGAAATTAAAGTAATGCTGCCATTTCCAATTTTTTTTAAATGATCAGTATCAAGCGTATTTAGCAATCGTTCTGCAGTATGTTGAAGGAGATCTTGCAATTTTATTTCTGCTGATGTTGAAGTGACACTAATAGCAGATTGTGAAGGTAAGCATTCTTTTTTGGCAGAAACTAAATCTCGATACTCTGGAATTCACAATTCTTTTCATTGGTTCGCTTCCGCAATTCCTTATATTGATTTTTGGTCAATTTTAAATCCAAAAATAGGGCGAACGCTTCTTTTTTTTTTTATTATTATTATTATTTCAATATTTTTTTTACAAAATTTACAAGTTTTCGCCTCAGCGCCAAATATGGCATTTTAGAGGCTTCTTCCGGCGTAAATTTCTTATCTTCAATTGGTGTAGGAATGCTTTTCAAAATCCTCTTTGTGCGCCTTGGGCTCGCTTCTACTATTTTTTCATTTATTTCATTTTTTTTTTATTTTGGGTTGGTTGAATTTGGTGCAAAAATGAATCCTTAATAATTCTTTGATAAATTTCTTCATTTATATTCTCCAGCTTGTGCCTTCCAGACCTTTCACTACATCCATCAATTGGTTTTGCTGGTCGACCCTTTTTTCCATTTTCGTTGGCAGTTGTAGATGCACTCTCAAAAATAAGTTCCTTTATTAACCAGTCTTGGTAACGTTTGTACATTTTTGCCTTGCTATGAGAGCATTCAATGTACCGTCTTTTCAAATTCGATGCAAAATTAGTAATTTTTCCTTTGTGCATTTCAATGTCTTCTAGGTTACAATTCTTAAAGAAGTCGTTGCTCACTATGTGCAAAATTGCATCGTCTACATCATTTCGTTGAAACTAAATATCTGCCGGATCTCTGTAACAGTACTTAGCCATTGCACAAATTGTAATGAATAATAATTGTGGAAACATTATTATAAATACTCTTTCTTGCAATTATGTAAAATAAAATTTTTTATCTTTTATTACCGCTTTTAGAAGCATAAAAACCCACACCCTAACCCCTTTTAAAAGGTGAAGCATACCTGCTCATATCTTAAAGGGCTATGTCGCAATAGTTTTTTTTTTACCATTTACCTGTTATTTAAATTGTTTCCCATTTTGTCAGGTATATAAACTATATAACTCTAATTCAGACTATTAATGTTTTTGAAAGATACCTACGTAAATGTACCTGTAACAATTAAGCGCATTATATCTCAAGACTTTTTATATGTATATAAAAACTCCTGTCAACTCTAGCGACACGCAAAAAATACACCGCGGTGCACCGGTACGACCAACTTTTGTATTCATAACACTTAGACGGACGGACATCGGTTAATCGACTCAGAAAGTGTTTTTGAGTCGATCCGTATAATAAAAGATGGATAAAGGTCCAATATTTTTAGCAGTTACAAACATCACCTCAAACTTAATATATCCTAACCACATAGTGGACAACTTTTGTATTCATTAATTTTGCAGAAAATATCTAACCTTGGGTCAGAAAAATTGTTCTGATGCACACGGTCGGAAACTGGCGGGTATATAATGGGGTATAGGAGTATAGGGGAGGGTTCGGACTATAGAAGAGTGCAAGACTTTTTCTGACTGCTTTTGACTGGCAGGAGTTATGCTCTATTAAGTAGGAGATTTTCGGAAAATTTGGACCTTTTTTAAAAAAATTTTTTTTAAATTTCGGAATGACTCAGTGATTTTAAATTTTTAACATTAATAGTATGGAAGCCACAAAATTATACAAAATTTATTTCACTTCAAAATCTTTTAAAAAATATTCAAAAATAAAAATTTACAAGAAATTTTTAATTTTAGCAAAATACTGAGAAAGCCCATTTTCGAAGACCCTGTTCGCTATGATATACTTGAGATAGAGCCGCAATTTTTTGGCTTCCGAGGTTTACTAGTGTTTACTTTCAAATGAATAACACAACTTTAAAATCGGTAACAAAAAAAAAAAAAATGAATTTTGGCCGCCTTCTCAAAATATGGTCTACTGTGCGGTGTATTTTTTTTGCGTGAGTTTATTGTTGCGTCGGTGCATTGTCATGATGGTACATAGTACTAAGCAGTTAATGTTTTTTCTTTCTTCAAGTAATCAATAAATATTACACCACGTGCTTATAACCACTCCGCAGACTGTCTATTGGTATCCGGTGTATTGTAATGGATCCACGTCTCATCCACTGTCATAAATCGACTTAAAAATTCAATTAAATTTACTTCAAATATCTCCAAAGCGTACTTTGAATCATGAACACGTTTCAGTTTTTGTGCAGCTGTTAAAAATCGCGACACCCATCGAGCACAAAGCTTTTTCATTTCTAAATGATCATGTAGTATATGCCGAACTCGCTCTCTTGATATCTTTATTATGCCAGGAATCGCACTCGATTTAACCTATCGATCATCCACTGCAACATGATGCACTTTTCTTTTCCTTCTTCGGTTACTGCCACATTTGGGCGACCAGGACGATCTGGATTATTTTTGCTCATATGACCACGTTTAAATCCGTAATACCACCTTTTAAGCATTGAATATGACGGCGCAGATTCACCATAATATTTATCAATCCATTCTTTGGCTTGTACAGTATTTTTTCCACCAAAAGAACAATGTTTAGTCAAAACGCGAAACGCTTTGCAATCCATTTCATATCAAACTTTAAAAGCAGCATCTTTTTTATAACTGCAACTTTTTTGTAATTAATTAAACTAGCAGATTTCAGCGCTCGAAATTCGAGTGCAAATGCTTGGAAATTTTATTTTTTCACTTAGTAAAGACCCTAAGGGTATGCTTCACAATTTAACTCATTTTAAATGAAGAAAACAATGTCAACACATTAACAAATTAAACAAACACACACATAGCATTGTATAATTTTATATATGTGTTAGTAACAACTTTAAACGATCATAACTCCAAAAAAATATTCCAGACGATGAAAATTTGTAAACTTGAATAACAGCTAAAAAGAAATACCTTTCAAATGATAATTTTTTTTTCAAAATCTTGGTAAAACTCTGAAACTTACATCGGTCACAAGAAATCGCCTTGCCTATAAATATTATATCAGTAAATTTTGACACCATTTGTTCAACAGTGTGACCTACTGAATAAGCAAACAAAATTGGCACTTATCGCGCCATCTCTATGTGACGCCACGTACTTTTCACTCCATGTAGTATGTTTTCATAATCAATTTTTCCTACGAAGTTTTTCATTTTAAAATTTTTATACCCTATAGCACTATGTGATTAGGGTATAATAAACTTGTGCTGATGTTTGTAGCTACCAAAAATATTTGACATTTTATTATACCGATCGACTCAGAATCACTTTACGAGTCGATTAGCTATGTCTGTCCGTCCATGTAAACTTTGTAATCGACCTACAGGTCGCAAATATAAATATATTCTGATTAAGTTTGGTATATCAGCTTTTACCGGTCATAGCACAAACGCTGTTGAAATTGGTGAAAATCGGTTAATGTTCAGACCTAGTCCCCATACAAATGATCCCCGTGAGATCTACTTAAATTGCCATAAAATCCAATTATTATACAGATCTCGTTCAAGTTGGGTTTGTGTGTGGTTATTATATCTATTTATGATTAGCCAAAAAATAAAAGCTATAGGACAATTCTTAGTGATAGCCCCCATATAAAGCTGCTTCCCGACCTTCGCTTAAATCTATCAAAAAAGAAAAGTATTGCACAGATCTCCCTCAAATTTGGTTTTTATATATTTCTGCAAAAAGTAAGTGGTCGGGATAGGTCCATTTTCGACCTAGTCCCCATATAAATATAGCATCCGATATCAACTTTTTCATATTCGAAGGCAAAAAAATTAATAACCATGTCACTCAAATATGGTTTATGCTAATTTTCTATATTTGATTAGTTGGACCTAAGAGATAGGGTCCTTAAGCACATGGTATAGGGTCTAGACCGACTGTAGTTTTCTTAATTGTTTTATTTCAATGCTGGCTAATATTTTTGTTATTTAATTCGCTACAAAAATTATAAAATTTTTCGGCGTTCCTACTTTGGAGCAAGCTGCATATAGCTGCCCATTAGAAGAACACGGATTTTCGAAAATAAATTCCGCAACACTTAACGATTGACCTTGGATTTAGATGTTTGATTTTGGCGATTTAAACTTTTGCCGATTTTTGGTTTTGCCCATTTTTATTTTTCGAGATTTTTGGGTTGGGCGATTTCTGATTATATTCTCCATTTTTTCCTCACAATGATAATAAATGTACGTGTCGAAAGTTCCAAAACTGTCGCTTTCATAGTACTTCATGTATTTTGTGTAGGGGGTGCTGCGCCCTCTAATCACATCCCGCCAATTTTTTATCTGACTACTCACATTAATATCCGATGGACTCGTACTCCTGTTATATGATATTTACTTTGCATGACATTGACATTAGGACGAACCCATGGCTGTTGCTGTTGCTTGTGGGTTTAACAAAAGAGCGACTTCCTGGATTACTTTTTTAAACATTTCCACAGCATCATCTAAATCTGCTGCGAACTTAGTAGGAATTCTTAGTTCAAGGTTTCTGTCAATCCAATTTTTAAACATTTTCAAATCTGTTTTAACATTTTTGGGCAAAATGTCAACAAAATATTTCAGATTTATTATAACTGGAGTATGAACAGTCATCATCATCTTTTATATTTTACATATTTCTGGGGCATAGCTTGCGATATACAAATTTTTTGAAATGAAAAAAATCAGTTGCTTTTAAAACGAATGCATATTTTATGTTTTGCTATCCTAAGGTAATTGAGATGACAAAGTGAACTTGCTTTAATTACTGTTTAATTTATGCAGGCTTCTTCAATATATTAATATATTGAAATCTTAATCTTCGACTTACAAATTTGTGGCATACACTTTGCTATTGTTTTTCCAATTGTAAGTATTAATTACAAAATATTTACCCCGATGACATTATTCCTATAACAGACAATTTAATATCTCTTTATATGTATTTATAGTTAATAACATAATTTATGACTTTTCAAAAATATTACCAACTCATTAAAAGCAATTAGTAAACAAATTATTAATATGATAAAAACTTAAAACATTTATACGTATATAATGATAAGAAAAGATATTCCAGACAGAGAGTCATCAATAAATTTACTTAAGTATTGAATAAATAAATCTGTGATGATAGTTTTATTTCTACATTTATCTTCTGTGAATGTTGAATGTTGTTGCTGTATTTATCTAAACAACCATATCAGACAGTGAGCCAATGAGGCACACATGTGTCATAAAAATGTCAAACAATTAAGGCTTCAAATTACTAAACGATATGGGAGAAACAAAATATTTATGAATGCATATTTAACCATACCATGGAATAAGTATCATTTGAATACGCTATGCTCCCAGCAAACCATATACCGATCAAGTTGAAGCAACCAACCAGCCAGCAGCCAGTCCGTGCATTGAACTAACCAATCAACTGGTAATGCCCGATATTTCTTCATTATCACTTTTGAATAGCATGGCTAATAAACATATGAAAAGACACTTTAATGGTGAATAAAAAAAAATAGAAATTTGAAATTTATGGCCTAAAGTAGGCAAACAAATACGGTGTTGTAATAAATATGCTAGGTTAATAAACAACAGCAACAAAATTGTAGGAAAATTTTTTAATAAATAAAAAAACGAGTTTTAGTATTAAGTTCGTCTATGAGAAATCTTTGTTACATCCCCTTCTGTTGCAATATTGATCATACTTCGTTAAAAAAAAATTAAATGTTTCAAGAGAAATCTCATTTATAAGGTTTGGTTTTGAGTGAAATTTTATTTGAGACGAAAAAAAGAAATTTTAATGAAAAAAAAAAAAAAATATATAAGATATTTTTATTGAACTTGGTCCTTTTTAATTCATCTACACTACTTTTTGAACACAGCATCGACTGAATGGCCGCCTCTATCGTCCGCGGCAAAATTTGCCCATTTTCGAACATCTAGAGCGGTATAGCGACAATTCCAGTAGAAATGTTTGCCTTTGCTTACTGTCTATTTTTCAAATAACCCCATCATCAGATGCCAGATCTAAAGATCTTGCTGGCCATTCATGACGCCTTTTTTTACATCGCAGGTCCGGGAAATTTTTTTTTTTTTTTTCAGAAACTGTATCATTTGGTTTTCAGCAGACATAATGAGCCATCATATTCCGATATTGTTTCCCATTGACAGTTTTGCGTTCTGTGTAGAAAAATAGCTCAATGATTGTTATGGTGCAAACGTCATCGCAAACAGTCACTTTTTGGTCATTCAATGGTATTTCCCCGATCTCGTCTGGATTCGCCGTCCAAATAATGTTGCAATTTTGCTTTTTAATGCCAGCACAGAGTGTGAAATTGGCCTCATCGGTCACCGCCGACGCACAGTGGCGCCATTTGAGTTTTTTCGTTGCAAAAATCATATCTTTTGAACCGCATAACATAATTGAACAGTTTAAACAGCATATGATAGATAACTGTTCAGCCTATGAAATGAGCGTTTGGAAAGGGTGCTACACTTTGTAGGGGCATACTTATGGGTTATCAAAGTTAAAATTTGTAGAAAAATCAATTTTATGGTAACTAAAAAAAAATATTTTTACATTTTTAGATCGTTTTTATTTTTTTTCTTTAGGGTTTTATTTTTTAAATTATTACCCAACAAATTAAAAAAAATTACTTCTTTTTTAAATTTTTTTTTCAATTTTCTGTAAAATATTCATCACAATTCGCAAGAGAAGGTATATCTAAAAGACTAATCATTTCTAAACTATAATTATTTTCTAACTCTATTCGTGACTTCACATGCCGCAGAGAAGAAATAAGTGGATCGGAAGATGCTGCCAACATGTTGAAGAGGTCCTCATTTTGCCTTACCCTTGATGCTTTGAATGTGTTCTGCAATCTATATTTTTTATAAAATTTGTTAAGAGACTCCTGTGCTTCTTCAGAAAGCACTCCAATTGGCAAAGACTGGTAGTCAATTATATCTTTGCCATGCGCCAATATTTTATGGACGGTCGGGGTCAACTTCTTCTGTGGATACATTTCTGCTAAAAGAGATGCAGTTTTCGATGCATATTGTCCATATTTTGTAAAATTGACATTTTCTTTGCAGTTTAAAACATTCAAGATCGTTCCCAATCTTTTCACGATTTAATTGTCAATTCCAGTGATTCTAGTTACTGCCTCATCATTTTCAAAAAATCTCCTTGAAGTGTTTCCATCGTTTGAGTTACCGTATCCGTGCTTGGGACAGTCTACGTTTAGTCCAACTTGTTTAAAAAAAGCATCCTGTATTTGCTTCTTTCTGATCTTCTCTATATCCTTTATAGATGTATTTTCATCGAAGTTTTCCTCCTCTTGTGGAAGGGTATACGCCAGTTTTAGCAAGAACTCCATACACCTTATCCTTGCGTGCAATGGTCACATTCCATATTCGTAATTCTCCTCGTTTGTAGAATCGTTTAAATTACCAAAGTTCTTCTGACTCTTTTTGCAAATCGGGCATGACAATGTTGAGGTTGTTCGGACTTTTCCGTCAACCATGGTCAGGTGGAACTCGTAATTGCATTCAATATAGTTTCCTTCTCCAATTTGCAACTTTGTAGGCTTAATCTTGCTTGTTCTTCAATGTCCTTCACCGTGGTCCTTATGACTTCTGCCGATTCCCTTGCAAACTGAAACATTATTGGTTGGCAATAATGCACTGATGACGGACGTGGATTTTTCCAGTGTAGGGAAACATCAGATTTTAGCCGCAAAGGAACAACAGATGCCATAAACATATTTCCGTCCGATATTGTAGCGTCATCGGAAGATATCCTTTGCTTATAAACGCTTTGTCCGGATGATCCATCGCAGCCCCATTTGCTGATCAATGTCAGTTTCTCAGGAAGAATTTTCACCTCATTCTCAGGAAGACTCTCCAACAACCGTTTTGCTGTATAGCCCATGAGATCGTGCAGATTGGCTTTCTCAGAGACTTCCGTAAACTCCGTATGCAATGGTCGCGAATTTATTTTGGCTTGCGTAATATGCTTGTATCCTGGTAAAACGTCAGCCCCGTGTCGCATCAAGGATGCCCGTAGTATCTCATATTTATCTTTGGAAAGTTGTAAGTTCATAAACAAGGCCAAGGCGTATAAGGCTTCTTTTTAATGTGTGCATTTGTGGGCGTGGGAATGCTTTCCTTAATCCTTTTTAGTCGCAGTGAGCTTGCACTATCCTTTGTATATTTATATTTATTTGTATATTTAATAGACAGCGCATCCGATAAATGCTTCGTGGTCAAGTCATTGGTGTCATCGGCAATTTTCCTCTTTCTTGTGAAAATTGAACACTCCTCAATACTTTTTTTTGGCCTTCCTTTTGCTCCTCTGATTGATGTGGTGAGTTTATCTACTACCAATATATCCAGGATGGTGTCCTCATTAAGCCAGTCCTCGTATTTGGAGTCACCCATTTTGCCTTAATATTTGCATATATCAGATAAAAATTATTTTTTATAATTTCGCTTCTCTCAATATTTCCGTATAAGCTATCAAGTTCTTCTAAAGCAGCTTCCATGAAAAACTTTGGTGTGGTTGACCTTCTAAACAGTTCAAATAATTTTAAATTGTTTAACGCCATGTTTTCAGTACTTAAATTGTTTAACGCCATGGTTTCTGTACTTGTTGCGCCAACTTTCATTCGTAGACTAATCCAGTCATTATGCTTATTTTGCAATATATAGGCTGATGCTACCATGCTTAAAAATTTACCTGTTCCCTGCATACATATGGATTTAGGCTGAATTATGCAATTTTGATATTATGCTCGTGTCTAAATAAGATTTGTGCCTACCTGGAGGGGCCATAAGTCAATATTGTTCTTGACCATTTGTACTCCAAAGTAATTTTTAAGTGAGGTGCGTACCTGCGAATTTCAATGAGTAGTTTTTTGTGCATCCTGTGTCTGTAACAGAATATTGGGAGTAGACTTTGGCAGAATGTAGACAACCGACTTAAAATGCAATTTTCAAACTATTAGATCAAACTACTGTCAGTCAAAACATGTAGGGGATGCACGCCATACAATTTCTGCAACCATGTCTTTTTAAACTTTTTTACCGCTAGAAGCCAAAGGGCACGTGCGGGCAGATAAAACCTTTTGAATTATGTAAAGAAATAATCAAAGAACATGTTTTGC